>OX104116.1:65233066-65794048 GCA_944474755.1 Limnoperna fortunei
TTAAACAATGTGTTAAAATTTCATAAATTATATGTTACTAAAATATAGGAATGTATTTTATTTAACAAAGGTATGACAGACAGCTGACAAATGCACAAATAAAATGCCACAAGTTGGAAAAAATGTACAATTGTGACGACATCCATGTTATTAAAAAGACATACAACAACACCATAACTGAAGTATTATACATTAATTTCTTTTTATGAGCGATGAAATATAAGCAACACGTTCAGTAGACAATTGTGGTCATTATGGTAGAATCACTGTAATATGGCTATAATCTGTATCTATGTCATTGAGATATAATGTTTCGTCCTATGTGTGTCGTACAATTTGATTCTTGTTAATTACTTGTACTATTATGTTAAATGACCTTACAATCTTAACAGAAAATATATGAGCATGCAAAAATTATTAGAATAAAATTCCATTGCCACAAATAACCTTATAATAATTAAATAAAGCAACATTTAAATTTGAACTTTAGTTTAAAACGCAAACTATTTAAGAAGAAGTTGAGTTGAAAAAACTCTACTTCAAAAAAGCATTATGTTTAATTGAAAGTCTGCATTTTACAAAACCGATCATGATTTTTTATATTAAAATTTACATACTTTCTGAAATTCCTTTCTAAAAGTTTCGAATTCACGTCATAATTCTATCAAATTTTCTAAGAAATCATTTCTCTTTTCCGAATGCCACCTATTATTTTTCTTTGCAAACTTTAAACAAGATTTAAAATTTTGTTAAACTCAGTCAAAGAGTGTAACATGAGATGAGAATACAATTAACGAACAATGAACAAAATAATAAGTGAATTAAAACAAAAAATTTAAACGAGAAGAAAAATCACAAACAACAACAAAACATGATGACGAAGACTACAAACAATATCAGGAAAAAAATCGTAGTTTAACAATTTAGAACATTTGATATATTTTATCACAATTTAGTATTACATAGCACAAACATACAATCCATCTTTTCAATACAAGCATTTCTCGTGTAGTATTTTGGTAAGGTTTTCAATTGTAACATAAGATCATACAAATAATTAGGTACATATATCTCTTGATTTCGCAACTGGTATTTTAAAATCCTTAGTTTAAATTTGTAAAATGTGTAAAGTTGACCAATGTGTGAATTAGAAATTCTGGTTCCTCATTTTGTATAAAGTGGTCAAAGGATTTGATTTGACATAAACTTAAACTCAATTACTATTTCCACCAAGGATAATATTTTTTTGATTTTTAAAGTATCTAAATGTATATAATGTACATTTAACGTGAATCAAGTTGGTTACTTGTTCAACGTTCAACATTCAACATTCAAATAAATACCAAAGACCTCTTCTCTCGGTTTAACATTAAGCACTCAGTTCCTTGTTCAACATTCGCAGTTCCTAGTTCAACATTCGATTTTTCAGTTCCTAGTTCAACATTCGCAGTTCCTAGTTCAACATTCGTTGTTTCTGGTTCAATATTCAAAATTTTTAGTTCCTCGTTCAACATTCGCAGTTCCTAGTTCAACATTCGATTTTTCAGTTCCTAGTTCAACATTCGCAGTTCCTAGTTCAACATTCGTTGTTTCTGGTTCAATATTCAAAATTTTTAGTTCCTCGTTCAACATTCGCAGTTCCTAGTTCAACATTCGATTTTTCAGTTCCTAGTTCAACATTCGCAGTTCCTAGTTCAACATTCGTTGTTTCTGGTTCAATATTCAAAATTTTTAGTTCCTCGTTCAACATTCGCAGTTCCTAGTTCAACATTCGATTTTTCAGTTCCTAGTTCAACATTCGCAGTTCCTAGTTCAACATTCGTTGTTTCTGGTTCAATATTCAAAATTTTTAGTTCCTCGTTCAACATTCGCAGTTCCTAGTTCAACATTCGATTTTTCAGTTCCTAGTTCAACATTCGCAGTTCCTAGTTCAACATTCGTTGTTTCTGGTTCAATATTCAAAATTTTTAGTTCCTCGTTCAACATTCGCAGTTCCTAGTTCAACATTCGATTTTTCAGTTCCTAGTTCAACATTCGCAGTTCCTAGTTCAACATTCGTTGTTTCTGGTTCAATATTCAAAATTTTTAGTTCCTCGTTCAACATTCGCAGTTCCTAGTTCAACATTCGATTTTTCAGTTCCTAGTTCAACATTCGCAGTTCCTAGTTCAACATTCGTTGTTTCTGGTTCAATATTCAAAATTTTTAGTTCCTCGTTCAACATTCGCAGTTCCTAGTTCAACATTCGATTTTTCAGTTCCTAGTTCAACATTCGCAGTTCCTAGTTCAACATTCGTTGTTTCTGGTTCAATATTCAAAATTTTTAGTTCCTCGTTCAACATTCGCAGTTCCTAGTTCAACATTCGATTTTTCAGTTCCTAGTTCAACATTCGCAGTTCCTAGTTCAACATTCGTTGTTTCTGGTTCAATATTCAAAATTTTTAGTTCCTCGTTCAACATTCGCAGTTCCTAGTTCAACATTCGATTTTTCAGTTCCTAGTTCAACATTCGCAGTTCCTAGTTCAACATTCGTTGTTTCTGGTTCAATATTCAAAATTTTTAGTTCCTCGTTCAACATTCGCAGTTCCTAGTTCAACATTCGATTTTTCAGTTCCTAGTTCAACATTCGCAGTTCCTAGTTCAACATTCGTTGTTTCTGGTTCAATATTCAAAATTTTTAGTTCCTCGTTCAACATTCGCAGTTCCTAGTTCAACATTCGATTTTTCAGTTCCTAGTTCAACATTCGCAGTTCCTAGTTCAACATTCGTTGTTTCTGGTTCAATATTCAAAATTTTTAGTTCCTCGTTCAACATTCGCAGTTCCTAGTTCAACATTCGATTTTTCAGTTCCTAGTTCAACATTCGCAGTTCCTAGTTCAACATTCGTTGTTTCTGGTTCAATATTCAAAATTTTTAGTTCCTCGTTCAACATTCGCAGTTCCTAGTTCAACATTCGATTTTTCAGTTCCTAGTTCAACATTCGCAGTTCCTAGTTCAACATTCGTTGTTTCTGGTTCAATATTCAAAATTTTTAGTTCCTCGTTCAACATTCGCAGTTCCTAGTTCAACATTCGATTTTTCAGTTCCTAGTTCAACATTCGCAGTTCCTAGTTCAACATTCGTTGTTTCTGGTTCAATATTCAAAATTTTTAGTTCCTCGTTCAACATTCGCAGTTCCTAGTTCAACATTCGATTTTTCAGTTCCTAGTTCAACATTCGCAGTTCCTAGTTCAACATTCGTTGTTTCTGGTTCAATATTCAAAATTTTTAGTTCCTCGTTCAACATTCGCAGTTCCTAGTTCAACATTCGCAGTTCCTAGTTCAACATTCGTTGTTTCTGGTTCAATATTCAAAATTTTTAGTTCCTCGTTCAACATTCGCAGTTCCTAGTTCAACATTCGATTTTTCAGTTCCTAGTTCAACATTCGCAGTTCCTAGTTCAACATTCGTTGTTTCTGGTTCAATATTCAAAATTTTTAGTTCCTCGTTCAACATTCGCAGTTCCTAGTTCAACATTCGATTTTTCAGTTCCTAGTTCAACATTCGCAGTTCCTAGTTCAACATTCGTTGTTTCTGGTTCAATATTCAAAATTTTTAGTTCCTCGTTCAACATTCGCAGTTCCTAGTTCAACATTCGATTTTTCAGTTCCTAGTTCAACATTCGCAGTTCCTAGTTCAACATTCGTTGTTTCTGGTTCAATATTCAAAATTTTTAGTTCCTCGTTCAACATTCGCAGTTCCTAGTTCAACATTCGATTTTTCAGTTCCTAGTTCAACATTCGCAGTTCCTAGTTCAACATTCGTTGTTTCTGGTTCAATATTCAAAATTTTTAGTTCCTCGTTCAACATTCGCAGTTCCTAGTTCAACATTCGATTTTTCAGTTCCTAGTTCAACATTCGCAGTTCCTAGTTCAACATTCGTTGTTTCTGGTTCAATATTCAAAATTTTTAGTTCCTCGTTCAACATTCGCAGTTCCTAGTTCAACATTCGATTTTTCAGTTCCTAGTTCAACATTCGCAGTTCCTAGTTCAACATTCGTTGTTTCTGGTTCAATATTCAAAATTTTTAGTTCCTCGTTCAACATTCGCAGTTCCTAGTTCAACATTCGATTTTTCAGTTCCTAGTTCAACATTCGCAGTTCCTAGTTCAACATTCGTTGTTTCTGGTTCAATATTCAAAATTTTTAGTTCCTCGTTCAACATTCGCAGTTCCTAGTTCAACATTCGCAGTTCCTAGTTCAACATTCGTTGTTTCTGGTTCAATATTCAAAATTTTTAGTTCCTCGTTCAACATTCGCAGTTCCTAGTTCAACATTCGATTTTTCAGTTCCTAGTTCAACATTCGCAGTTCCTAGTTCAACATTCGTTGTTTCTGGTTCAATATTCAAAATTTTTAGTTCCTCGTTCAACATTCGCAGTTCCTAGTTCAACATTCGATTTTTCAGTTCCTAGTTCAACATTCGCAGTTCCTAGTTCAACATTCGTTGTTTCTGGTTCAATATTCAAAATTTTTAGTTCCTCGTTCAACATTCGCAGTTCCTAGTTCAACATTCGATTTTTCAGTTCCTAGTTCAACATTCGCAGTTCCTAGTTCAACATTCGTTGTTTCTGGTTCAATATTCAAAATTTTTAGTTCCTCGTTCAACATTCGCAGTTCCTAGTTCAACATTCGATTTTTCAGTTCCTAGTTCAACATTCGCAGTTCCTAGTTCAACATTCGTTGTTTCTGGTTCAATATTCAAAATTTTTAGTTCCTCGTTCAACATTCGCAGTTCCTAGTTCAACATTCGATTTTTCAGTTCCTAGTTCAACATTCGCAGTTCCTAGTTCAACATTCGTTGTTTCTGGTTCAATATTCAAAATTTTTAGTTCCTCGTTCAACATTCGCAGTTCCTAGTTCAACATTCGATTTTTCAGTTCCTAGTTCAACATTCGCAGTTCCTAGTTCAACATTCGTTGTTTCTGGTTCAATATTCAAAATTTTTAGTTCCTTGTTCAACATTCGCAGTTCCTAGTTCAACATTCGATTTTTCAGTTCCTAGTTCAACATTCGCAGTTCCTAGTTCAACATTCGTTGTTTCTGGTTCAATATTCAAAATTTTTAGTTCCTCGTTCAACATTCGCAGTTCCTAGTTCAACATTCGATTTTTCAGTTCCTAGTTCAACATTCGCAGTTCCTAGTTCAACATTCGTTGTTTTTGGTTCAATATTCAAAATTTTTAGTTCCTCGTTCAACATTCGCAGTTCCTAGTTCAACATTCGATTTTTCAGTTCCTAGTTCAACATTCGCAGTTCCTAGTTCAACATTCGTTGTTTCTGGTTCAATATTCAAAATTTTTAGTTCCTCGTTCAACATTCGCAGTTCCTAGTTCAACATTCGATTTTTCAGTTCCTAGTTCAACATTCGCAGTTCCTAGTTCAACATTCGTTGTTTCTAGTTCAATATTCAAAATTTTTAGTTCCTCGTTCAACATTCGCAGTTCCTAGTTCAACATTCGATTTTTCAGTTCCTAGTTCAACATTCGCAGTTCCTAGTTCAACATTCGATTTTTCAGTTCCTAGTTCAACATTCGCAGTTCCTAGTTCTACATTCGTTGTTTCTGGTTCAATATTCAAAATTTTTAGTTCCTCGTTCAACATTCGCAGTTCCTAGTTCAACATTCGATTTTTCAGTTCCTAGTTCAACATTCGCAGTTCCTAGTTCAACATTCGTTGTTTTTGGTTCAATATTCAAAATTTTTAGTTCCTCGTTCAACATTCGCAGTTCCTAGTTCAACATTCGATTTTTCAGTTCCTAGTTCAACATTCGCAGTTCCTAGTTCAACATTCGTTGTTTCTGGTTCAATATTCAAAATTTTTAGTTCCTCGTTCAACATTCGCAGTTCCTAGTTCAACATTCGATTTTTCAGTTCCTAGTTCAACATTCGCAGTTCCTAGTTCAACATTCGTTGTTTTTGGTTCAATATTCAAAATTTTTAGTTCCTCGTTCAACATTCGCAGTTCCTAGTTCAACATTCGATTTTTCAGTTCCTAGTTCAACATTCGCAGTTCCTAGTTCAACATTCGTTGTTTCTGGTTCAATATTCAAAATTTTTAGTTCCTCGTTCAACATTCGCAGTTCCTAGTTCAACATTCGATTTTTCAGTTCCTAGTTCAACATTCGCAGTTCCTAGTTCAACATTCGTTGTTTTTGGTTCAATATTCAAAATTTTTAGTTCCTCGTTCAACATTCGCAGTTCCTAGTTCAACATTCGATTTTTCAGTTCCTAGTTCAACATTCGCAGTTCCTAGTTCAACATTCGTTGTTTCTGGTTCAATATTCAAAATTTTTAGTTCCTCGTTCAACATTCGCAGTTCCTAGTTCAACATTCGATTTTTCAGTTCCTAGTTCAACATTCGCAGTTCCTAGTTCAACATTCGTTGTTTCTGGTTCAATATTCAAAATTTTTAGTTCCTCGTTCAACATTCGCAGTTCCTAGTTCAACATTCGATTTTTCAGTTCCTAGTTCAACATTCGCAGTTCCTAGTTCAACATTCGTTGTTTCTGGTTCAATATTCAAAATTCGCAGTTCCTAGTTCAACATTCGTTGTTTCTGGTTCAATATTCAAAATTTTTAGTTCCACGTTCAACATTCGCAGTTCCTAGTTCAACATTCGATTTTTCAGTTCCTAGTTCAACATTCGCAGTTCCTAGTTCAACATTCGTTGTTTCTGGTTCAGTATTCAAAATTCGCAGTTCCTAGTTCAACATTCGTTGTTTCTGGTTCAATATTCAAAATTTTTAGTTCCTCGTTCAACATTCGCAGTTCCTAGTTCAACATTCGATTTTTCAGTTCCTAGTTCAACATTCGCAGTTCCTAGTTCAACATTCGTTGTTTCTGGTTCAATATTCAAAATTTTTAGTTCCTCGTTCAACATTCGCAGTTCCTAGTTCAACATTCGATTTTTCAGTTCCTAGTTCAACATTCGCAGTTCCTAGTTCAACATTCGTTGTTTCTGGTTCAATATTCAAAATTCGCAGTTCCTAGATCAACATTCGTTGTTTCTGGTTCAATATTCAAAATTTTTAGTTCCTCGTTCAACATTCGCAGTTCCTAGTTCAACATTCGCAGTTCCTAGTTCAACATTCGTTGTTTCTGGTTCAATATTCAAAATTTTTAGTTCCTCGTTCAACATTCGCAGTTCCTAGTTCAACATTCGATTTTTCAGTTCCTAGTTCAACATTCGCAGTTCCTAGTTCAACATTCGTTGTTTCTGGTTCAATATTCAAAATTCGCAGTTCCTAGTTCAACATTCGTTGTTTCTGGTTCAATATTCAAAATTTTTAGTTCCTAGTTCAACATTCGTTGTTTCTGGTTCAATATTCAAAATTTTTAGTTCCTCGTTCAACATTCGCAGTTCCTAGTTCAACATTCGATTTTTCAGTTCCTAGTTCAACATTCGTTGTTTCTGGTTCAATATTCAAAATTTTTAGTTCCTCGTTCAACATTCGCAGTTCCTAGTTCAACATTCGATTTTTCAGTTCCTAGTTCAACATTCGCAGTTCCTAGTTCAACATTCGTTGTTTCTGGTTCAATATTCAAAATTTTTAGTTCCTCGTTCAACATTCGCAGTTCCTAGTTCAACATTCGATTTTTCAGTTCCTAGTTCAACATTCGCAGTTCCTAGTTCAACATTCGTTGTTTCTGGTTCAATATTCAAAATTTTTAGTTCCTCGTTCAACATTCGCAGTTCCTAGTTCAACATTCGATTTTTCAGTTCCTAGTTCAACATTCGCAGTTCCTAGTTCAACATTCGTTGTTTCTGGTTCAATATTCAAAATTTTTAGTTCCTCGTTCAACATTCGCAGTTCCTAGTTCAACATTCGATTTTTCAGTTCCTAGTTCAACATTCGCAGTTCCTAGTTCAACATTCGTTGTTTCTGGTTCAATATTCAAAATTTTTAGTTCCTCGTTCAACATTCGCAGTTCCTAGTTCAACATTCGATTTTTCAGTTCCTAGTTCAACATTCGCAGTACCTAGTTCAACATTCGTTGTTTCTGGTTCAATATTCAAAATTTTTAGTTCCTCGTTCAACATTCGCAGTTCCTAGTTCAACATTCGATTTTTCAGTTCTTAGTTCAACATTCGCAGTTCCTAGTTCAACATTCGTTGTTTCTGGTTCAATATTCAAAATTTTTAGTTCCTCGTTCAACATTCGCAGTTCCTAGTTCAACATTCGATTTTTCAGTTCCTAGTTCAACATTCGCAGTTCCTAGTTCAACATTCGTTGTTTCTGGTTCAATATTCAAAATTTTTAGTTCCTCGTTCAACATTCGCAGTTCCTAGTTCAACATTCGATTTTTCAGTTCCTAGTTCAACATTCGCAGTTCCTAGTTCAACATTCGTTGTTTCTGGTTCAATATTCAAAATTTTTAGTTCCTCGTTCAACATTCGCAGTTCCTAGTTCAACATTCGATTTTTCAGTTCCTAGTTCAACATTCGCAGTTCCTAGTTCAACATTCGTTGTTTCTGGTTCAATATTCAAAATTTTTAGTTCCTCGTTCAACATTCGCAGTTCCTAGTTCAACATTCGATTTTTCAGTTCCTAGTTCAACATTCGCAGTTCCTAGTTCAACATTCGTTGTTTCTAGTTCAATATTCAAAATTTTTAGTTCCTCGTTCAACATTCGCAGTTCCTAGTTCAACATTCGATTTTTCAGTTCCTAGTTCAACATTCGCAGTTCCTAGTTCAACATTCGTTGTTTCTGGTTCAATATTCAAAATTTTTAGTTCCTCGTTCAACATTCGCAGTTCCTAGTTCAACATTCGATTTTTCAGTTCCTAGTTCAACATTCGCAGTTCCTAGTTCAACATTCGTTGTTTCTGGTTCAATATTCAAAATTTTTAGTTCCTCGTTCAACATTCGCAGTTCCTAGTTCAACATTCGATTTTTCAGTTCCTAGTTCAACATTCGCAGTTCCTAGTTCAACATTCGTTGTTTCTGGTTCAATATTCAAAATTCGCAGTTCCTAGTTCAACATTCGTTGTTTCTGGTTCAATATTCAAAATTTTTAGTTCCTCGTTCAACATTCGCAGTTCCTAGTTCAACATTCGATTTTTCAGTTCCTAGTTCAACATTCGTTGTTTCTGGTTCAATATTCAAAATTTTTAGTTCCTCGTTCAACATTCGCAGTTCCTAGTTCAACATTCGATTTTTCAGTTCCTAGTTCAACATTCGTTGTTTCTGGTTCAATATTCAAAATTTTTAGTTCCTCGTTCAACATTCGCAGTTCCTAGTTCAACATTCGATTTTTCAGTTCCTAGTTCAACATTCGCAGTTCCTAGTTCAACATTCGTTGTTTCTGGTTCAATATTCAAAATTTTTAGTTCCTTGTTCAACATTCGATTGTTCAGTTCCTAGTTCAACATTCGCAGTTCCTAGTTCAACATTCGTTGTTTCTGGTTCAATATTCGAAATTTTTAGTTCCTCATTCAATATCAGATGCCCAACCTCATGAATGTCAATATTTTCTTTGAAAGATTCTACTTCATCAGCATCCCATTAGTTTTTTTTCATACCATTGAAATAATTTTATTCACCTTCAGAAGGGGGTGAGGGGTGTCAGCATGTTTCTATGGTACTTTTACACAGAGCTCAATAAGTATGAATAAAAGATAACATGTCATGTGTACAAATTTAATAGTCAACAAAACTTGATGGCTTTCAAGTAAACATGCCCATTTTGTCACCACTGACTCTATCATTAAAAATAAACAAATTCTTATTTTTTACACATTTCTGAAAGGTTATTATAGTTATTTATCTTTTAAGATTCATATCTAAATCAGGTAGTGTATAACAATGATTCTGTACATTATTGACAGGATTATGACCGTCGTTAACAATTTCTATCAAATCCGGAGTTTTCTCTGTTCTACGATTAAAATCTCCATTTAGGAGTATATATCTGTAATTATTTTATAAAATTAAATTTTTTGTCTACTTAGTATTTCGAAAATATAGCCTGGGATATCAATATAGTATCAAAATCATCAGTTCTCGTCCCAGTCAGGCAAATAAAATTATATCTACTAACAAATTATAAAAATTCAGGGGCAGTGCATTTTTTCGATATACCACAACTATTCAATGACAAAAATTAAATATATTTAAGACATGGGTACATTAACAAACATCTCCTATACATTTGTCACAACTATTGGTAGAATCTCCTCGGGAGTCCTATATGCGTTTTGGCGTTGATGTTCGTCGGCGTTTGCCATAGGACAGATTGTCTGGTGTTTGTGTGTGTGCTATCTGTTTCAGCTGGTTTTAGAGGGGGTCGACTAAATGTCATTTTCATCGTGGTACATGAGTCCGTCGACATATAAATCATATCTGACTAGTCTTACGCGACATCCCTGATTTCGTTTCTTTTTCATCACCTGATATAAACTTCACCTCGCCAGGATACTGTCGGTTAACAGAGAATGGTGTTCTTTTAAGGCGGTATGTATTAGAAAGACCAGTTTCTAAGTCCTTGTTGTGAAGGTATCGATCTATGATCGGTCGGTAGCGTTTCTTTTTTCCAGTTCCGAACCGATATACGTTTCCCAATTTGGGCCTGTACTTTATATTCAGTTCGTTACATATAAATGATCGAATAATGTTTTCTTTATCTACGTATGAACCATTGTTAATATAAATTTATATAAACGCAAACATATGCCATCGAGTTACTGATACATGGCGACATCAACAGTTTATTGGAAAATGGGTTTGAGTAGTCAACCCGTTTTGCAATAAGAACACATTTTGCATTAACCCGTTTTGCAATAAAAATATTTTTAAACGAACATTTAATTAATGAAACTAAAGACCGCTTCTTATTGGATTATCTATGAACTATTGTGAATATAAATATATATCAGCACATTTACCACCGAATTAACGGGCTTTAGAAGTCAACCCGTTTTGCAATAGAAACGCGTATTGCAATAAGCGTTTTTGGGAGGGAAATTTAACTAATGAAATTACATAATGCTCCCAATAATATTTTGGTTTATCTATGACCTATTGTGAATATAAATATATTTCAGCACAAACAGATACCATTGGCTGACTGATACATCCCGACGTACAAAGTTTATTGCAAATAGATTGGCGCAGTCAAATATCAAATAATTCAAGGCAACGGGAATAAAACTGAAGGAATATCATCAACCTATTTTACAAGTGCCCGTTTAAGAGGATTAATAGTCAAAAGCCGCACTCCGGTTCAGCACAAAGCAAAATCTAGTATAACGTATAAGTTGTAAAATGTAATCACCATTGTCATAATTACAATTTGTATCCAATTGATAAGCAGCTATGTTTAAGTCTTTATAGTGTTATCTATGTATTGTCCATGGGTAAAAGTCATTAACTTAGCCTGGGAGTGGTGAAAGTAGTAATATGATATCTTTTATCAGTTCTGTATATGCATGTTTAAACTGAGTTATGGTTTGTTTACTATTATGGTGATGTAAGGGTTAGGAGAAAATAAGGAGAAAGTTAGGAGATTTTTAGGAGAAATTAAGGAGAAATTTTTAGGAGATAATTGAGGTCAGGTGATAAGGCTTGGGTATATAAGTACCAAGTTGTTTGTTTGGTCAGAAGAGGCAGTTGAGTTAATGTTAGAGTAGGTTCTTTGGTGTTATTTTGATATGAGCCATGAGATGTTTTTGGATTTACTTAATGGTTAATGGATTCACCTGTGACTTTGTATAAGTCTGTGTTCTGTATTATATGATTTATGCGTGTTTTGTGGTGAATTATTTTTTAGTTATTTCACTATGTTGAATTATACTCAACGGTTACAATTGTACCTCAAATGCGTTTGGCCGTTAGGATTTAGAATATCCTGAATGTTATGTTTGGTCCTGATTTTGTGAAAGGAATTCCACTTACTATGTTGTAAAATTGACTGTAGATAACTGAGATGTATATATATATATATTTAATAAACTGGAGATAAATACAATTAGTGTTTATGTGATTTTGAGGACTAAAGAAAGCCAGCATCACTGCATCCGTATGTCTGTTTATAGTCATTTATACTAGACTGCTGTCACATTAATTTTTTGTGTCAGAAGTGGGATCCGATTCTAAAGTACGCATTTTGTGTGTGAAATTTCAAAATATTTGGATTTATTTATATTTTTTATACAGAGTAAGTGAATTTTTCTGTAATCATGCCACGTGGAAATAGGCATAGGAATTGGAGTTTATCTCCAGATGAAAATGTTTTAGCATCAAGCGTTCCTGTAGTGCAGGAGACTAGCTTTTTCCAGAACAGAGATCGCATATTACGCCATCTAAATTCTTTGGTGAAGTTGGCGAGGACTTCGAAAGTTGGATAAAAACATTCGAAAGAATTAGCAAGGCTAATCGGTGGAGTAAGGACAAGAAGGCAGTCATGTTACCAGCATTTTTACGAGGCAGAGCAGCTGATTTCTTTGAAGATCTAGATTCAAGCATTCAAGAAGAATATGACAAAACAGTGTATAGTCTAAAAGAGAGATTTTGTCCTAAAGAATTAGAAAGAATGTATTGTTCTGAGCTATTTGGAAGAAAACAGCTGTCGTCTGAACGTGTAAAGGACTATGGAAATGCTATTCTGAAATTAGCCAGGCGTGCTCATGGTGGAGTTTCGATGGATGGTAATAATCGACATGTAAAGAAGCAATTTTTACAAGGGCTTCTAACTAATATTAAAAGGTTTGTTATGATGAGTGATCCACAGAGTTTTGAGCAGGCCTTTAGAATTGCAAAGAGAGAAGAGTGTAATGAAAATCTTATTCGGGCGGAGTCCAATCCAGTCAGTGTTAATGTTGTGGCCAGTGATAATAATATTTTGCAAAAGTGTTGAGAGTTTAGCCAGCAAGCTTGAAAATTCGGAGAAGAAACTGAACAGTTTAGAAAGCAAACCTAAGGAGCATAATTATAATCGTACTGGAAGACGATATGGGAATTCACAACATGTACAACGATATTGTCATAAAAGGGAGATTGATAATAAGGGTCGGTCTAGAGTGCGCATCAGCGTTTAAACCAGTGCAGGCTTTCTTTAAGCAGGGGAAGGCATCCTTTTTACCTAGAAAAGCATTTCCTGCAGATAAAAATTCAGATTTTAATTGCAATTTTAGTCCTGTTAAACATTTTAATTTGCAAAGTGCTGAAACTCTAGCACTTAACGTGTTGGTACCTGATCAAAATCATGGAATTCAAGTTCTTGGGAAGCTATTTCACAATGATGCTACTTTTCCACTAGATACTGGTGCTGTTGTTTCATTAATTGATTCCAAGTTTGTGCCTTCAAAGAAAATTACAAATATTTAGTACTCTTCATGGTATCATCAACTGGACAGCTTATTGGGATAATGCTCGAATGTGAAATTTGCGTTAATTCTGATATTTCGAAGCAAATTATGTATGTAGTGGATGATTTAAAATATGATGCTATCATTGGAAATGATATTATAAACAGCATTGGTTTACTGGAATGGTGAATGTGTGGAAACAAAAGTAGGAACAAGGAGCCTATGTATATTCAGTCAACTTAATAAAATCTGTTGAAATACCTCCGAGATCAGAATTACTATGTGCCGTCAAAGTAACCTCCGAGATCAGAATTACTATGTGCCGTCAAATTACCTTGTGTTAATGAAGGAAAATTGGATATTCTTGAGCCAAAGGAGCAAATGATTGAGAAATATGGACTTTATCCTGCTAGAGCAGTCACTAGAATTTCTTCCAATGGAGCTTTTATGCGAGTACTTAACTCAGATAGTGTGAAACTGTATGAAAATACAAAAAAACTTTTGAGGAAATTTCTGATTGTGCAGTGATTGATATATCTGCAAAACCAGAAAATTTTGGGAGCACGAAGAAGCAAGATCAGGATTACAAAGATATTGCGATTAGATGGAATTTGATGTCAGAAGCAGAGCAACAGAAGTTTCGTTCTCTTATGTCTGAATTCTCTGATATTTTTTCAAAAGATGACAATGACCTTGGAGCTACAACTTTGATGGAACATACCATTGACACAAACGGACACGCTCCCATTAAACAGCGTCCATATAGGGAAACCTTTTCACAAAAGACGGAAATTCAGGAGCATGTTAAGAAGATGTTGGACAGAAACATCATTAGACCTTTGCATAGTCCTTGGGCCCCTCCTATTGTACTTGTTAAAAAGAAAGATGGACCAACTCGTTGTTGTATAGACTACAGGCGTGTCAATGCTGTAACTAAGAAGGATGTGTATCCGTTACCTAGAATTGATGATATGATTGAAGCTTTCAGAGATACCAAGTATTTTTCCGTAATGGATATTGCTCAGGGATACTTTCAAGTACCTGTATCAGAAAAAGACAAGGAACAAACAGCATTTATTTCAAGAGAAGGGTTATATGAATACAATGAAAAGCCGTTTGGATTGTGCAATGCACCCAGAATATTTCAAAGACTTATGAACATGTTACTCGCCGGTATTCAGTGGAAATGGCACTTGATGAAGTCATTGTATTTTCGAAGACTTTTGAAGATCATTTGGTGAGATTACGAGAAGTGTTTAGTCGTTTTCGTAGTGCAAACTTAAAACTAAAACAAAAAAGTGTTCCTTTATTAAGGCTGAAGTTTCATTTCTAAGACACATAGTTTCAGGAGAGGGAATCAAAGCAGATCCAAAGAAAGTTGAAGCTGTTCAAAACTTTATTCTGTACTGTGATAGTTCAGACCTCAGACTTGGCGTTGTTTTGGCACAGAAAGAGGACTTAGACAAAGTGGACAACCAATAGGATATGCCAGCCAGCAATTAAAGAAACACGAAATGAATTATGCTGTTATAGAAAAGGAAGCTTTGTCAATAATATATGGTGTTCAGGTTTTTAGACAATACCTTTATGGTCATAAGTTTGTTGTTATTGCTCATCATAACCCTTTGAGATGGTTAATGTCTATCAGGAATCCAAGTGGCCGATTAGCACGTTGGGCCTTATTGGTTCTTTCTTAATGTGATATTCAAATTAAGTATAGGGCCGGTAAAGAATGATAATGGATTGTCAAGGCAGGATGTCATTGCTGGATTTACTGAAGATTCACCTGCGGGATTGCAGTTGGACAACATCAGAGATATGCAGGAGAAAGATCCAAACTTGCGTCCCATTATACGGTAATTAAAGGATGGAATTTTACTTGAAAATGTAATGGATTGCAGGAAGATTGTTGCATGTTCTCCAGATTATGAGATTTTTTATGATGTTCTATATCATTTCTGGACGCCAGGACCTAGAAAACGTAAGCATGTGAAGAAGCAATTAGTTGTTCCACGCTCACTCATTGATTAGTATTACACTGGTGCCATAATGATACTACAGCAGGACATTTAGGATTTCGTAAAACGTATTACAAAGTTCAGGAAAGATTTTACTGGATTGGAATGAACATGAGATATTGATTATTGGTGTAAGTCCTGTATTAAGTGTACAACAAGGAAAACTTCTAAGGGTAGAACACCCGCGCCACTTTTACCTATACCTGGAGAAGGACCATTCGATCGTGTTGCTGTGAATATTCCTGGTCCCTTCCCACCGAGTCTTATGGGAAATCGCTATGTTGTTGTATTTACGGATTATTTGACAAAATGGACCGAAGCCTTTTCTTATTAGGACAGCTGACGCGGTTACTGTTTCAAAATTATTTGTTGAAGAAGTTGTTTGAAGACATTCTGCTCCACGAGTGTTACTGATCGAGGACAGACATGTATGTCTAATTTATTGAAAGGGATTTGTGCTCTGTTGAACACCAAGAAAGTGTTCGCATCGGCTTATCATCCACAATGTGATGAATTAGTTGAATTGAATGATTCAATGAAGTTCTCACTCATATGATATCGATGTTTGCTGGTGAAAACCATAAGGACTGGGATATGTATATTCCTTATTTATTTACAGGACAAGTGTACAAAAAAGTACTCTGGAGACCCCGTTTTACCTTACCTATGTGCGTGATGCTAGATTGCTTACAGATGTAGCCTTGTCTTCCCCAACCATTCAATATACTGATGTTGACAATTACAAATCAGAGATGCTTAACCGTTTACAAGAGGCCTTTACATTAGTCAAAAGTAACATTGAGTTGTCACAGCAGAAGCAAAAGAGAAACGCTGATAGAAAGTCAAGTGTACCTGATTTTAATATATGAGATAAAGTGTGGATATTTTCACCTGCATCTAAGCCAGGATTATCTCACAAACTTTTACATCCCTGGAGCAGTCCGCCTAGGATTATTTGCCAAACATCTCCAGTAAACTACAAGATCGAAGGTTGTGACAATAAAAAACAACAACAGGTAGTTCATGCAAATAGAATGAAGTATTTTGTTGACCCCGATGACCCACCAGAGGCACGTAATATGTTTTCAAGTGAAGAAGAGGAATTCAATGTAGATAATAATGAAGAGACAAATGATAACACCTTTAATGATAATATTGAAATTGATGAGGTGTTGGACAAACTTTATACAAGATATGAAAAAGGTCGTTTGGAACCAAAGTATTTTGTAAAATATAAGGATGATAGATTGGAAGAATCATGGATCAACCCAGAACAAATACCTGGTGATTTATTAGAAAATTTTGAAAGTAATTACAAGGGAAGAGCTGCCTCATACCGACAAAGGAATTGCTAATGTTTAAAACAGTCGAAAGAGATTATTGCATTTAAATTGTTTTATCACATGACACTTATGTTTATGACCTTACTGATGTCACAAGAGATATAACATTACGATTTGCTATGTATTATTGTCTTTAGGTATCAAGACACTAAAGGGGACCAATCAAATTTAGAACATATAAGAAAATAGTACTTACAAACAAAATAGTCTGTTTATCTTAGTGTATATTAAAAACTACTGTATGGATTTTAATAAATGAAAAATTTTTTGAAAGGTAAATATATTGGAAAAATTTTGAGTCCTAACATGGTCTGTTCTAATGTTGTTTAGTATATTTCATGTCACATTTACTACGTGACCTATAAACCAAGATTTTTTGAAAAGAAAGTGCTATTTTTACAATGGGGTTTACCCCGGAAGTTGGTTTTCTCTTGGAAGGTTTTAAAGTGGTAATGAAATTTTGAGAGAACATAGGCCTGTCACGTACGATTCTGGATATGTCTGGTGTCGGTCAAGCTACGCTTAAGGTAAAATTTAGTAGAAAATCTTAAAGAATTGGATGAGTATTTGCACACCTTTATACTAATTCATGCAGAAAACTAACTGTTGACACTCTGAAAAATTTATAGTTTTTTTTTCTGGATTGTTGCTGACCAAAAATTTGAAGATAGCAGTTTTGCAGGAATAAAATATGTATTTTAGATTTACCCTTGACCATTTTTATATGTATTTATCCACTATGCTGACATTTTAACACACTGTCAAATTTCTTGACGAGTTTGGCACAATTGAAAGCATTGTGCTGGGTACTCAGTCCCACTCTTTGATTCTAATTTCAAAATTCAACAACACTATGAGCTCCAAAAGAAGACTAGATTGCGAAGAATGTTTCAAAACTTTTTCAACTAAATGGAATCTAGAAAGACACCTGAATGAGCAACATGCCAACTGCGGATTTGTGAGGATATGTCCAGTTAAGGGATGTACAAAACTATTTTCCAGAAAGCACTACCTCTTCTGCCATTTGACAAAATACCACAGATATCATAAGGACGAAGCCGATATTGAAATAATGAAAACTTTTGTAGAAGGAGTCTCTACAGAGGAGTTTGATAGAAGAGGGAAAAAGGCAAAGTATGTCGCCATTTATCTGTTTGATTATTCTGACATCTCTGATGATGAGGAAATATTCGACTTTTTCAAAGGACAGGAAGAAGCTGCTAAATGTAACCTACAGCTCTCACCAATTTCATCACCCGAACTCTTTGACTTTAACCAACTAGAAAACACGCTTGAAAATATATCCAAAGAACTAAGGGATAAAACATTAGAAACTTACCAAAATAAAAGTGAAAATTCATGCGAGACAGAAGTACTAATACAGAAGACCATTTAAAGGGTCCGTTTTCGGATTGTGACTCTGTTATCATGTTGGGAGAAGAATTCCCTCAAACTGAAGTTGTGAATATTGAAACGCATACAATTACATTGACAATGACTCGTCGGGACATAACCTATAAGAATGAAGTAACGGAAACCATCAGAGACAGTAAGATCCTATATAGTGAAAATGTTATACCAGAAAATGTCGACTTTTCTCAGTTAGCTGAATTCCTTTAAATGAACATTTGAAGTCTGGATCACAGAGACAATTTAAAATGGATTAAATTGATTTTCTTTCAAATTTCAAGTGACTTTTAGTATCATATCTTTTTAAGGTCTTAAAGTAATCTTTTAGTGTTAATATTTTGTTTACTTTTTACTTGAATATTTTGTTTGTTTTGTTTACATGTTTGCATAGTTTGTTTTGTTGCAACTTATCCTTATTTTTATGTGTTGATTACTTTGATTATTTCAATGACTGAGGTCAGTCATTTTTTGCAGTGGAAGGAAATAATTACAATTTGTATCCAATTAATAAGCAACTATGTTTTTAATCTTTATAGTGTAATCTATTTATTGTCCATGTGTTAAAGTAATTAACTTCGCCCGGGAGTAGTGAAAGTAGTTATATGATGTCTTTTATCAGTTCTGTATATGCATGTTTAAACTGATTTATGGTTTGTTTACTATTATGGTGATGTAAGTGTTAGGAGAATTTTAGGAGGAAGTTATGAGAAATTTAGGAGATAATTGAGGCCAGGTGATAAGGCTTGGGTATATAAGTACCAAGTTGTTTGTTTGTTCAGAAGAGGCAGTTGTGGCAATGTTAGAGTAGGTCCTTTGGTGTTATTATGATATGAGCCATGAGATGTTTTTGGATTTACTTAATGATGGTTAATGGATTCACCTGTGATTTTGTATAAGTCTGTGTTCCTTGTTATGGGATTTATGCGTGTTTTGTGGTGGATTATTTGTTAGTAATTTCACAATGTTGAATTATATTCAACGGTTACCTCATGTGCGTTTGGCCGATAGGATTTAGAATATCCTGAATGTTATGTTTGGTCCTGATTTTGTGAAAGGAATTCCACTAACTATGTTGTAAAATTGACTGTAGATAATTGAGATGTATATATATTTAATAAACTGTAGATTAATCCAATTAGTGTTTATGTGATTTTAAGGACTAAAGCCAGCATCACTGCATCCGTCTGTCTGTTTATAGTCATTTGCACTCGACCACCGTCACACGATACCGTACTGCTGGAATATTTTAATCGCTTAACGGGAACTTAGCGTTTGGAAAGTTGAAGTCATTACGTTTGTTTATAGTCTATTTGAAGTGTTTTCTCTATTTCCAGAAGGTTTAAGTATTAAAATCTGAAGGATTACAATAAATACGGAAATATTTGATCGAATTTGCTAGGGGAGTAAAGTAGTATATCACAATCTAAAAAAATGTCTTCATTTAACATATGCTCGTATAGGCCGAATTTTACTGCCGCTATAATCCGAAGTTAGTTTTGTGATTTGTCGGATTAACGGCAGAATTCAGTCCTATTGCTCGTAAGATAGCAAAAAAAAATTCTAATTTCTGTCTATTTATACAAAATTCAAACATAATATTCACATTCTTTACGTTCGTAAAGCTGCATACAAGGCGAAACTAACGGGATACGACTTTATGGAAGAAATTTAGTTTTCATCTGTGAAGATGCACGTGGAAAATGCTACGTTGAAAATTTATCCATATGGATAATTTGACCTTATTTTATCATAAACGTGCTAATTTGCATACTATAACAACCAATCAGTAGTAAAAATCCAGTAAATACCCAAGATGCAACAAGGCTTTTTATTTTCGTATAAAAATCATACTCTAACTTAGAATTTTCGCGGCTTATTATGTGGGTCTTTTATTGGTCTTTCATTGTAACCGTCCATCAAAGTTCAGTGTCAGCAAGTAAACAAGGCACATCTAATATACAATTACATCGCAGATCTCTTTTACCTCTACCCCCGTTCTTGTCTCATCTCTTGCGCGAGAGTTTGGGATTTCGAAATTGCCAATAGACAAAACCTAGATAAGTTAAAAACTTGAATATTCAAGATATACTAATTTTCTTCGTAAAGGTTCCATCTAATACCCTATTAATTGTGAAATAATCTAGAAATAATACTGCAAATTATCCTTCAAGGCTTTCTGGAAGAATTGTCACAAGTTAAAAATACTTCTTCGTCATTGGGGTGAATGATGGGAACGTCTTGCATTACGTAACACTACACAAATTTAAAATGCATTATTATAATCAAATCATTTTATCAATAACTATAAAAACAAAAAAAATATATAAATTATATTATGTGAAGATTAGAAACTGCATTCAAATACAAAGCTTAAGTACATATAAATTGTGAAATAACCTAAAAAAATAAAATTGAAAATTATCGATCAAGTCAAATTTATAATTATCTACATTTTTATGGAAATATACAAATTTACTAAACTTCATAATTTTGTTTTCATTTGCTAACATTGCTCATTAACCATTGTCCTTGTGAGTAGAAACACTTGTCCAGTCTAATCATCATCATAGGTCTAACATTGGGGGACAATCTTGCTGTACTGTCTATTTTCGTGCACACTTCTAGACTAACATACAAAGAAAAAGAACCAAAGAATGTTCGTAATGAATACAGTACTTAACCTTACCTTAGTTCTTAGTGTATGTCAAAATCAACAAGGCACATAATCTAACATTACTGCCAATACTGGGGAATTAAGTGAACAACACCAACAAATCTCAAGTCCTACAGGACAAATCACATTCCTACTAGCCCCCTCAATTTACCAGATTTCCGACTACTTGTCAGTTTACTACTGGTTATACCATTCATCAAACATTTATTGTTGCAAAAGACCATTACAAGCAAGCATAAAAAATCACCATTTACTCTTAAAAATACTGTTAAGTGGTCAAATTGAACTAAATCCAGGACCAAGAACACCACGCTGGCCATGTGGTCAATTCGGAAAAAGTGTCAATTGAAAACATAAGGCTCTAGAATGTGATTCATGTAAAACTTGGTATCATGTGGACTGCCAAGGTGGCATGACATCATATATGTACAGCATAATGGAAAATAGCAATTTGTCCTGGAGTTGTAATGTGGTCTACCAAACATAAACAGTTCATTCTTTAACCAAACAGAAATGTCAACAACATTAAATACATTTTCAGTCCTTAGTGAATCCAGTCAAATAAACACCCCTGGTAAACCAAATGCTAGTTCATCACCTATACCAAAGAAAAATAATCTAGATATACATAAATCAAACATACATGTAGGAAAAACATGAAAAGATTCTAAAACCACTAAATGTAATAAATATCAACTTTCAATCAATAAAGAACAAAAAGCCAGAATTAGATGTACTCATAACTCTTTACAACCAGATGTAATAATAGGAACAGAGACATGGCTCGACCCCAAAACATCTGCTTATGAAATAATCTCAAAAGATTTGTATACCATATACACAAAAGATAAAACACCTAACAATAAGGGTCTATGCTATAGAGGTGTCTTGATAGCAGTATCAAACAAGTATTTGTCAAGTGAAGTTAAAGAACTTCAAACTGACTGTGAGATAGTGTGGGCTGGACATACTATCTCAAACGGTCGAAAATGTTACATATGTGCATATTATCGTCCACACCCTGACGATGACATCTCACTTGAACCCTTAAGTAAGTCATTAAGTAGAATAAACACAAACTCAAAGTCTGTAATCCTTGTTGGCGGAGATTTTAATTTAGGCCATATAAACTGGGAAACAGATAGTGTTATCCCTGCGAAGCCAAATCTAAAACAACACCAACAATTATTAGACATAATACATGATCACGGCCTAAAACAAATAGTGAAAGAACCACCAAGAAATGATAGAATATTGGACATGGTTATCACAAACTATCCAGCCATAATACATCAAATAGAAACTATACCACCACACGGTGAAGCTGACAGTGATATAGAATGTTTAGAATGCGTATTGTTACTAAAACGATGTCAAACAACAACACGCAAAATGTATAAGTACAACCAAGCAAATTGGAATAAAATTGGGGAACACCTACACAATTTACATAAAAAAAATTGTCTACAATAAAGGAAACAGCCAACATTAATTAATTATGTGAAACATTCAAAAACTTACTTAATCAAAGTATAAATACAAATACTCCACAAAAATGCTGAAGCAAAATAAAAATCTTCAATAAAAAATACCGAAAATTTAAATCAAAAGGGCAAAAAATACCAGAATCCATAAACAAATTAAAGCATGATATTCAGAAACAGACGAGTCTTATTGGAAGTACATTGAAAATATGATATGGGGCATACCAATTGATGAATATGCTTCTATAAGTGCAAAATTATTTCAAAAAATCTTTTCTCGCACATTAAAACCCCAAACTCAGAAAGTTCTAATATTCCGGAACTAAGAAAAGATGGTATCCTAACATCAGATCCAAAAGCAAAAGCAAATGCACTTAATTTTCAGTTTCAGAATGCTTTTACACGTATAACTGAAGACCCTGTTCCATACAAAGGTAACAATATATATCCACAAATAAAAGATATAAACATTACAGAAGCAGGAATCACAAAACTCCTACAAAATATAAATATCCACAAGCAGCAGGACCAGACCAAATTCATGAACGTATTTTAAAACAATGTAGTCAATACATTGCTCCTATTTTAAAATTACTGTTTCAAAAATCCCTTGACACATGCAAAATACCAAATGACTGGCGCAACGCAAGTGTTTGTCCAGCATTTAAAAAGGGTAACAAACATGACCCTATTAACTACAGGTCCATTTCCTTAACATGTATATGTTGTAAACTATTAGAACATGCAGTCACTAGCCAAATCATGAATCATCTTAAACACAATCACATTTTATATGAATTCCAACATGGTTTGAGATCATCTTGCTCATGTGAAACACAATTAACATCCTTTATCCAAGATCTATCGAAAGCCTCAAACAACAACATACAAACAGATAATCATGGACTTTGCGAAGGCTTTCGACAAAGTTTCACATCGACATTTTTTTTACAAAATCGAACATTATGGAATCAACAAAAATGCATACCATTGGATTAAACACTTTTTGAAAAACAGAACACAAAATGTAGTCCTTGAGGGAATAACATCTGACAACACATCTGGTGTCTCTCAAGGCACAGTACTTGGACCAATATTATTATCAATCTACATAAATGATCTTGCAGAATACATGACACACAGAAAATTGAGGTTGTTTGCTGTTTGATTGTTTGTTAGACAACATAATCTATAAAGAAGTCAGAACACCTGAAGACTGCTAAAAACTACAGGAAGATTTTGAAGCGGCTGGCAAGTGGGAAAAAGACTGGTTGATGCACTTCCACCCTGAAAAATGTAACATTCTACGTATTACACAAAAACGAAACCCACATATTTTTACTTACAAACTTCATGGCCATTCTCTCTCAAAAGTTGAATCCACAAAATTTTTAGGAGTAACACTTCAATCAAATCTAAAATGGGACAAGCATATTGATAACATGACAGCAAAAGCAAATCAATCTTTAGGTTTTATCCGAGGACATCTCAAAATCTCATCTGAAAATTCAAATCCAATGCATACAAAGATCTCGTCCGACCAAAATTAGAATATTGTTCAACAATTTGGGATCCATATAAAAAACAACAAAGAGCAGCCCGCTTTGCATGTATTAGATACCACAATATAAGTTCAGTCACTGATATGTACATAGATTTAAATTGGCACCCCTTCAAAGTCCGACGCATTAAATACAGATTGGTTTTCTTTTATAAAATTTAACATTAATTAGTGGCAGTACCAACATCAAACATACTTATTCCACCAGACAGTAGAACACGACACAGCAACCCCCATTCCTACAAACATATCCAGACATCAAAAGACTGTTATAAATTATCATTTTTCCCACATACAATTACACAATGGAACAAACTGCCACAAAACTTTACTTCAGCCACTACAGTTGAGGTATTTAAGAGACTGGTCACTTAACCAGGTCTTATTAAAATTTTCAATCCATAACCCAAAAGCTGTCAATTGTATATAGTTTTAAATTGTATAAAGTACATCACTTCATTCTTTTTTTATTTTCACCTTAATTGTATTGCATGCAATTTGGCAGTCATGCATGATCTTCAATATTGAAGGAACGCTAGAAACAGAAAGAAGAAGAAGAATGCAAAAAAGCATATGAAGCTTGCCCTATAAATCGTGAAATACTCCAAACAAATCAAAATATATATGATAACATTGAACCGAACAAGTATTTCTAACATATCCATTACGTAACAAATTCTCAAAATGCCTTTTTATTATCAAATTATCTAACAGATGAATAAAAAAATACAAATAAATACTTTTTATTTACTAGAACGCATTTTAAAAAATACGAAGCATACCCTAAAAATCATGAAATAATCCAAGAAATACAATTATAGTGATCAATTCTTTCTGATCCTTTCTAGCGAGTATATGTAGGTCAAGAGGGCATTAGTATCATTTTTTTACATCATCACTTACCCCTATTAGTTCAGGACAAAAAATGTATTTTAAAGCTTGAAGGATTAAAAAATATGAAAAACTGTAAATGAAATATTTTCTTTAATATTTAATTAGCCGTTATATCACTTACAGCATGGACTATATTGTAGAGTATGGTTTTTATATGAAAAGCAATAAATGGTCAATCGTAGCCGAAAACAATTATATATCATTAGGAAATAATAAGGAGTAATCGAACATATTAAAAGAGACACGAATGTCAATATAATACATAACGTACAGTGGGTTATTAAAACGGCAATAACTATTATCACGTATATCGATTTTAAACACGAAACCGATCAAACAAATGGTAATACCGTCGAAAGATATCAAGATCGACCACGTATGATTGTATATGCAACATCAAAGTGCTGGGAGGGATTCACTCCCGCTCTGCTACAATACGAGTAATGGGACTAAATTCGTACCCTCATCAAAAAAGCGAGGGTACGATTATTCGTTTTTATGCTCGTATACTACTTATTGTCAACTTTTGTAGATCTATGTATACGGTACAGAACAGGACTGGCCTTTCAATGACTTCGCATTGTGTATGTTACTTATAGATATAGGCACACGAACTGTTTTACTAATATACTATACTGGCCATAATGAATAACTCAGTTCGTTTCACAAAATGTATTAGCAGCAAAGCATCAATACAATAAAGTTAATTAACAATAAAAGTTTCCAATCCTAAGTATAATTTCAGAAACTTTCGAAATAGGGTTTAAGAGTAGGCTAAAGTACGTTGGAAGCTGCGCTGCTTATAAAGAAAATAATAGGATGCAATTTCCATCACTTGCAGCGAGGTCGTGCGATGTTACGCGACAATTTTTGGTTCTGCACCTGCAATCTCAGATAAACCAAATAATGTTACTATTTTGAGAGTTAACACAATTATATCAATTGGTTGGATGTTTGCTTTATGTCCAGCGAGTAATATTTTAGCTATATCCATGACGAGAACAAGTTAAAAAAATAAATCAATGTGAAAAAGAGATGGAAAATGTCTGACTGCCACTGCAAGAAAAAGGAGTATGGGTAGGGACGGAGAATGTAGCCTTTTGTAGCGGCTACAATGAGCATGCTCCTTTTCAAATCTATAAAAGGGGCTTTTATCGTTCAAGGAACATTGCACTCTACAAACACCTACCACGGTCCGCAACCAGGCTTTCAGTATTATGACTAGACTACCCCAAACGACAGGGTATCTCAATCCGCCACCCGGAGCTGCTCTGTCTAATTGTTTACATTACTAAATGTTTAGAACCATATAATTAACACTAGCATATATGATAAAAGTGAGTGACATTATTTGTCAATCAATTGAATCATTGGACAAATACCCTCATTAAATACGGCAATTGCACAATTCATACCTTAATCAACCTACTACGATCGCTGGTTGACTTTATTTATATTAAATTACATTATTTATAATTAAAACTTCTCAACAAAGCACTAATTTGATAATTTGTTTACAACTATGCAATTTTATTAGAATTGATATTTAATTAGAAAAAGATAGATTCTCAAGGGTAGTCTTTTTATGCTTTTTTCTTTACTGAACAAATATTGGCATTGTATATTGTTTGTTTTCACTCTATACCTCCATTTCTGTTTGTATCTAAGTATATTGTATATATTATTGTATTAACTGTATGTTTAATCTCTGAACGATTGATTCTGGTTCATTGAAATTGAAAATAAAGATATATAGACTACTCAAACCCGTTGTGCAATAAACTTTTGATGTCGCCATGTATATATCAGAAATTCATGTATATATTCAGAAATGGTATAGGTGCTGATATACATTTATATTCACATTAGTGCTTAGATAAGCTAATAAGGAACGATCTGTAGTTTCATTAGTTTAATGTTTCGTTTAGAAATATTTTTTATTGTAAAACGGATTATTGCAAAACGGTTTGACTGCAACAACCCGTTTGGCAATAAACGTCTGATGTTGAAAAATATCATGCAAAAGAGGATATATACTTATAATAGTATATCGTTATATCTGTACTTTGCATAGAAAATCTACAACCTTAAAAAGAACGATTTTTACATCTTTTGAAAATTATATTTAAAAAAAACGGGTTATTGCCCAATGCGTTCTTATTGCAAAACGGGTTGACTACTCCAACCCGTTTGGCAATAAACTTCTGATGAAGAAAAACATTACAAAAAAGTGGATATATACTTATAATAGTATATCGTTATATTTATACGTGTGCATAGAAAACCACAACATCATAACAATTTGCACATCTTTGAAAATTTTATTGCAAAATGGGTTGTTACATATGTTCAAGAATGTCCTTACCAAAAAAATGCTTCTTCAACACTAAGAATCAACTATATGTTGTCCAAAGAGGGAAATCAATCAAATATTGACACTCTCAAGAAATACTGTCTAACCCAAAATCACATTAACAGAAACCAAATGAAAGTGAACTCTCCAAGATCGTACCATGTGAAACTGACATCAAAAGAACAGAATAACTAACAACAAAGAGATATTGTATTTAAAGTCATCTTATTGTATGTGAAGAGTGAACTTAAAACAAATTTTCAAATAGCAATCCTAGCGAAAAAGCAACGTTTATTTGTTATCACTTTTTGATAGAATTTATTTGTTCATCAAAATCCATATTATTCCCGTACGTGTTTACGGTTTACACATAACATGGTGGTGTAACATAAATCACAGACTAATACTTCGGATTCCACAACAATAAAACTGGGCTCTGTGTTATGGATCGAAAATTTCATTAAAGCAAGAAACATACAAACCAACAAAAACATCAATCAAAACATAATTTAATACTTATGCCGATGTATGTCAACTTTCATTGCAAAAGACATCAATTCCACATGTTCATAAGTTCAACTTTATTGACATTGCAAAGTTTGCACTATTTTTTTTCTTTCACATTCTTCGTACCTATGCATTGCTATTTAAGAAAAATACCACTTCAAAAATGTAACAATTAACTAGAATCAAAGAATGTTTAACCAGGAATGGAAAATGTTGAATATTGAACCAGAAACAACGAATGTTGAACTAGGAACTGCGAATGTTGAACTAGGAACTGAAAAATCGAATGTTGAACTAGGAACTGTGAATGTTGAACGAGGAACTAAAAATTTTGAATATTGAACCAGAAACAACGAATGTTGAACTAGGAACTGCGAATGTTGAACTAGGAACTGAAAAATCGAATGTTGAACTAGGAACTGCGAATGTTGAACTAGGAACTGAAAAATCGAATGTTGAACTAGGAACTGCGAATGTTGAACGAGGAACTAAAAATTTTGAATATTGAACCAGAAACAACGAATGTTGAACTAGGAACTGCGAATTTTGAATATTGAACCAGAAACAACGAATGTTGAACTAGGAACTGCGAATGTTGAACTAGGAACTGAAAAATCGAATGTTGAACTAGGAACTGCGAATGTTGAACGAGGAACTAAAAATTTTGAATATTGAACCAGAAACAACGAATGTTGAACTAGGAACTGCGAATGTTGAACTAGGAACTGAAAAATCGAATGTTGAACTAGGAACTGCGAATGTTGAACGAGGAACTAAAAATTTTGAATATTGAACCAGAAACAACGAATGTTGATCTAGGAACTGCGAATTTTGAATATTGAACCAGAAACAACGAATGTTGAACTAGGAACTGCGAATGTTGAACTAGGAACTGAAAAATCGAATGTTGAACTAGGAACTGCGAATGTTGAACGAGGAACTAAAAATTTTGAATATTGAACCAGAAACAACGAATGTTGAACTAGGAACTGCGAATGTTGAACTAGGAACTGAAAAATCGAATGTTGAACTAGGAACTGCGAATGTTGAACGAGGAACTAAAAATTTTGAATATTGAACCAGAAACAACGAATGTTGAACTAGGAACTGCGAATGTTGAACTAGGAACTGAAAAATCGAATGTTGAACTAGGAACTGCGAATGTTGAACGAGGAACTAAAAATTTTGAATATTGAACTAGAAACAACGAATGTTGAACTAGGAACTGCGAATGTTGAACTAGGAACTGAAAAATCGAATGTTGAACTAGGAACTGCGAATGTTGAACGAGGAACTAAAAATTTTGAATATTGAACCAGAAACAGCGAATGTTGAACTAGGAACTGCGAATGTTGAACTAGGAACTGAAAAATCGAATGTTGAACTAGGAACTGCGAATGTTGAACGAGGAACTAAAAATTTTGAATATTGAACCAGAAACAACGAATGTTGAACTAGGAACTGCGAATGTTGAACTAGGAACTGAAAAATCGAATGTTGAACTAGGAACTGCGAATGTTGAACGAGGAACTAAAAATTTTGAATATTGAACCAGAAACAACGAATGTTGAACTAGGAACTGCGAATGTTGAACTAGGAACTGAAAAATCGAATGTTGAACTAGGAACTGCGAATGTTGAACGAGGAACTAAAAATTTTGAATATTGAACCAGAAACAACGAATGTTGAACTAGGAACTGCGAATTTTGAATACTGAACCAGAAACAACGAATGTTGAACTAGGAACTGCGAATGTTGAACTAGGAACTGAAAAATCGAATGTTGAACTAGGAACTGCGAATGTTGAACGAGGAACTAAAAATTTTGAATATTGAACCAGAAACAACGAATGTTGATCTAGGAACTGCGAATTTTGAATATTGAACCAGAAACAACGAATGTTGAACTAGGAACTGCGAATGTTGAACTAGGAACTGAAAAATCGAATGTTGAACTAGGAACTGCGAATGTTGAACGAGGAACTAAAAATTTTGAATATTGAACCAGAAACAACGAATGTTGAACTAGGAACTGCGAATGTTGAACTAGGAACTGAAAAATCGAATGTTGAACTAGGAACTGCGAATGTTGAACGAGGAACTAAAAATTTTGAATATTGAACTAGAAACAACGAATGTTGAACTAGGAACTGCGAATGTTGAACTAGGAACTGAAAAATCGAATGTTGAACTAGGAACTGCGAATGTTGAACGAGGAACTAAAAATTTTGAATATTGAACCAGAAACAACGAATGTTGAACTAGGAACTGCGAATGTTGAACTAGGAACTGAAAAATCGAATGTTGAACTAGGAACTGCGAATGTTGAACGAGGAACTAAAAATTTTGAATATTGAACCAAAAACAACGAATGTTGAACTAGGAACTGCGAATGTTGAACTAGGAACTGAAAAATCGAATGTTGAACTAGGAACTGCGAATGTTGAACGAGGAACTAAAAATTTTGAATATTGAACCAGAAACAACGAATGTTGAACTAGGAACTGCGAATGTTGAACTAGGAACTGAAAAATCGAATGTTGAACTAGGAACTGCGAATGTTGAACGAGGAACTAAAAATTTTGAATATTGAACCAGAAACAACGAATGTTGAACTAGGAACTGCGAATGTTGAACTAGGAACTGAAAAATCGAATGTTGAACTAAGAACTGCGAATGTTGAACGAGGAACTAAAAATTTTGAATATTGAACTAGAAACAACGAATGTTGAACTAGGAACTGCGAATGTTGAACTAGGAACTGAAAAATCGAATGTTGAACTAGGAACTGCGAATGTTGAACGAGGAACTAAAAATTTTGAATATTGAACCAGAAACAACGAATGTTGAACTAGGAACTGCGAATGTTGAACTAGGAACTGAAAAATCCAAAGTTGAACTAGGAACTGCGAATGTTGAACGAGGAACTAAAAATTTTGAATATTGAACCAGAAACAACGAATGTTGAACTAGGAACTAAAAATTTTGAATATTGAACCAGAAACAACGAATGTTGAACTAGGAACTGCGAATTTTGAATATTGAACCAGAAACAACGAATGTTGAACTAGGAACTGCGAATGTTGAACTAGGAACTGAAAAATCGAATGTTGAACTAGGAACTGCGAATGTTGAACGAGGAACTAAAAATTTTGAATATTGAACCAGAAACAACGAATGTTGAACTAGGAACTGCGAATATTGAACCAGAAACAACGAATGTTGAACTAGGAACTGCGAATGTGAACTTGGAACTGAAAAATCGAATGTTGAACTAGGAACTGCGAATGTTGAACGAGGAACTAAAAATTTTGAATATTGAACCAGAAACAACGAATGTTGAACTAGGAACTGCGAATGTTGAACTAGGAACTGAAAAATCGAATGTTGAACTAGGAACTGCGAATGTTGAACGAGGAACTAAAAATTTTGAATATTGAACCAGAAACAACGAATGTTGAACTAGGAACTGCGAATGTTGAACTAGGAACTGAAAAATCGAATGTTGAACTAGGAACTGCGAATGTTGAACGAGGAACTAAAAATTTTGAATATTGAACTAGAAACAACGAATGTTGAACTAGGAACTGCGAATGTTGAACTAGGAACTGAAAAATCGAATGTTGAACTAGGAACTGCGAATGTTGAACGAGGAACTAAAAATTTTGAATATTGAACCAGAAACAACGAATGTTGAACTAGGAACTGCGAATGTTGAACTAGGAACTGAAAAATCGAATGTTGAACTAGGAACTGCGAATGTTGAACGAGGAACTAAAAATTTTGAATATTGAACCAAAAACAACGAATGTTGAACTAGGAACTGCGAATGTTGAACTAGGAACTGAAAAATCGAATGTTGAACTAGGAACTGCGAATGTTGAACGAGGAACTAAAAATTTTGAATATTGAACCAGAAACAACGAATGTTGAACTAGGAACTGCGAATGTTGAACTAGGAACTGAAAAATCGAATGTTGAACTAGGAACTGCGAATGTTGAACGAGGAACTAAAAATTTTGAATATTGAACCAGAAACAACGAATGTTGAACTAGGAACTGCGAATGTTGAACTAGGAACTGAAAAATCGAATGTTGAACTAGGAACTGCGAATGTTGAACGAGGAACTAAAAATTTTGAATATTGAACCAGAAACAACGAATGTTGAACTAGGAACTGCGAATGTTGAACTAGGAACTGAAAAATCGAATGTTGAACTAGGAACTGCGAATGTTGAACGAGGAACTAAAAATTTTGAATATTGAACCAGAAACAACGAATGTTGAACTAGGAACTGCGAATGTTGAACTAGGAACTGAAAAATCGAATGTTGAACTAGGAACTGCGAATGTTGAACGAGGAACTAAAAATTTTGAATATTGAACCAGAAACAACGAATGTTGAACTAGGAACTGCGAATGTTGAACTAGGAACTGAAAAATCGAATGTTGAACTAGGAACTGCGAATGTTGAACGAGGAACTAAAAATTTTGAATATTGAACCAGAAACAACGAATGTTGAACTAGGAACTGCGAATGTTGAACTAGGAACTGAAAAATCGAATGTTGAACTAGGAACTGCGAATGTTGAACAAGGAACTGAGTGCTTAATGTTAAACCGAGAGAAGAGGTCTTTGGTATTTATTTGAATGTTGAATGTTGAACGTTGAACAAGTAACCAACTTTTAATACAAATATTTTTACTTTTAAAAATATTTCTGGATAAATGTGTATCGACATTCTACACTTTATGTACTAACCAATCAAACAAATTAAAGAAATAAACATAACTTATGCTTCAGAAAACGACATTCATTGACATTTATGATTTTTGTTAATTACAAAAACAAATTAATCATGTCACTCCCACTGTCCAGTCCATTCCTATAAATAGGAAAGCAATTTCTTTTACAAGAACACTCAATTTGGACTTATTAGCGCACACATTTTAATGTAAGTATATTAATTATAAATATTGTTTCTTCAATAATAATAATAATAATAATAATAAAACACTACAGCATAAGAAAATCTTGGACACAAATTGGTAAGATTTGATTTGAACTAGTCTATGGCGAGCCTTTGCCAAATTAGAAATTTTAAATCTTACAATAGAATGTGTCAGATTTTCTTTATCGTCTACTGGCATCGGTGTTTTATTTATTTTATTTATTTTTGCTCACCTTTAACACAGTTATGTACGGTTTTCATTTAAGAAATAATTTTTATGGGCAAGATTTTATGCTGATTTTACATAGGGTTTACCTACGCATTCAGTCCAAATATTTTACCTAGAGCAATAGTGAGTAGAAAAATGTTGGCATACAAGGCCAACCAGTAAAATCATTATATATTCCTGCTCGAACTAAATTATTTCTATTCTGATGGGAAAAATATATGGTTGCTAATGAATATTCATGACCTGACATTACAAGCAGTATATTTTGACACAAAATACATTAAATTTATGAAAAAACCCAAATTCAGTTTAAACGAGTTAATTCACGGATAAATGTCAAATGGCATTTAATGAAACAAAATCTACATGTGGAAGACAAGGATATCTAAACCGGGAAACTTTAGATAACTGTTCCCAATAAGAGATAAAAGGATATATCAGCCCGAAAAAAAGGATGAATAACCTGTCCAATGCTTTTTTTACAATTTATAACTGAAAGCTTACAGATTCTTCAGTATTATACAATGACAAGGAGATTTAAAGTTATGTAAAAATATATAATGTAATGTAATAAGTAGAGATAACTTGATAAATAAATAACTGTAATTATTTTAATTACATATTTAATAATTGTCAAGACTAAATTATTATTTAATCAGCTGTAATAAGAGTAGTAGATATCAATTAGAACTTTGAATTTAATCTTTGAAATGCTCTGTCAGGACAGGTTTTATCGTGTCCATGTTACTTTCAACATTTTCACACGGTGCTGGTATTTTTTTACAAGTTATCACAAGTTAAGATGAATCATGATGTATGGGCGGTATCTTTTGAATATAGGTGTCGCACCAATGGGCGGAGTACTCAGTATTTATCACAAATAACACATGCAAATAGACCACTGAAATGAACGGTTGCTTTCGAAAATTGCAAAAAGTATCAATTTATTTTTCAAGTGATATGCAATATTAAAACAAAGTTTCTAATACCTGTTTGAGGCACACTTTTAACACATGCATGAAGCTGCTCATAACTGCAGTTTTGCTAATTATGATAAAACATCAATGCAGATACAGTTATTAGTAAGACTAGCTGACAGTATGATAAAAAGTGACATTAATAAATTCTTTTTTTTTCTGCTAAAAAAAACAATTTGTGTATTTTAAACCTTGTTGATTAGTAAGTAAGCATAATATTTATGTTATAACGCAAAATCAAGCAATACCCATTTATTTCTGAAATATTGTCTTACAGCACATCAATAACATGTGGAGAACACTGTGTATGCTGGTTCTGTTGGTTTGTTTTATGATCTCGATGTTAGATGCTTATGTTATCTACAGAAAGGTAGTCAAACCAAGCTACTATGTCAGCTCATATGCCAGGCCTGCCTTGTATATTGGAGATGATGATATTGATAATGTTTATCTGTATGGTAAGATTACTTTACACTTGTTAGACTGCATATAAATGGCTACACCAATAACAAAGAATAGAATATTTCTTATTAAAGTTTCTTTGATCTCTCTCATAACTATGACGGAGTTTGTGCGACATATTCTGTTGCGTTTTCCTTTACAACAACTTGTCAATATCCTACATTTTTCCTTTTGTATTTGAAAGGGTGGGGTTATTGTCTGCATACATAATGTGCTGTAATCTCACTTCTTGTTGATACTATGGTATCCCGGCAAATGGCACAGGACACAGTTTTTTTAATGAACTAAAAGTATATATAAATAACAAGGTTTCCGATCGCAGTTCGTGGCATGACATTTTGACATTAAGTTCGTTATCTTTTAAACGTTTTTTGAAGCTTACTTTATTATTTTTTAATATTAATATTTATTTATTTTCACAGGTTGACATCAACAATACGACACAAAGCCAACGTAGATCACCAAACATCATTTAAGACTTTTTTTATATCACATTCTGTACAAACTCATGTTTAATTTGTATTAAATTTAATAATAAAACTTTTTTTTAAGCTGCAACTTTTTTTTTCAAATTTTACTACATGTTGTTCCTCGTGTATGAAATTTGGGTCTGTGGTTTATAAGCACTTTCCATTAACACTAGTAAGGTGAAGCAGTTTTTGGGATACAAAGTGAAAAATTTCAATGTAATTTTAGGGACCAGGTGCAAGTCCGATAAGGAAAACTTAAATTCCTTACACACAAAAAGGTACATTTCATTGACCTTTTTGACAATATCCTTAGTGCTCAGTATTTGTTGTTACCTTCATTTTGGCAGGATAACTTTCCGGACTTCATGTTTAAAAATAACTGCAGATTATACAAATCGATGGCCTATATTAAAAGTTATAATCATTTAAACTGAATTGTCGGAACTTTAAAAAGAACGACTTTTGAAATGATATGGGCGCACACCGAAGACGACTCACGAAAACTGAACTGTTTCGCACACCTGTTATGAAATTAAACAGTTATATTATAACGATGTACCGAATAAAACAAAGTAAAATCTAAGAATAAATCAAATGATCACATATCTGGAAAAATAACATTTTCTCGAGACCGTCTGTATAGAAATATCAAGGCCACAAACATTTGATTTCTTGTACTTACGATTTTTGTCATTTTAAAATAGGGCGAGCGAGCGGATACGAATTTTATTATTATTATTTTGATTTTCAACAATCATAGGCGAACGGAGAAACTTTTTTATATAAGAAAATTAATGTTAAAGCAAAACGGAAATCTTATTATTAAATTTGCAGAAAACAGACATTTTACAAACGAGACGAAAAGAAAGAATAATCACAGAACTGCTCGATAACATAAGTATATTCTATTTTATAAATACAAATTTTACATATTGATAGTGGCATTTACACAACATGGTATCTTGATGTTAATTATCCTATTAGAAACAATTAGTTTATATTTAAATAATTTATATACTTTTTTAAGAAAAAGAGCCGATTGGTTTAGAAAGTTTAAGTTTTTAGAAACCAAGGAACGAACCTGCCTTACATCATTTTTTCTGCTCTATAAAGAAATTAAACAACCTGGCCTAAGAATTACGCAAAATTGCATTGCAAGCTGCTTGTTTTTTAAGATGCAAAATCTAAATATGGAATGGACTATTAGTGTCTGTTGTGTCCTTGTCTCAAGCACATTTTAAAAACATGAGATTTTGAAAATCACTAAATCGAGGATTATTTAGTGCATAAACATGATCAATGTAAAGAAAGATGAGTTTCAATGACTGATAAGGCTTGTGGTCTTTTTGTACCCCGCTACAAGGCGACGGATTGACTTAGTAATTATCTGCGTTCGTCCGTTCGTCAAACATTTTTCGACACAACTCCTCTGAACCCGCTTAACAGATTTTTTCAAGATTTTGTAGGATCGTTAGTCATTATATGTAATTTATCATATAGCAACGACATTTGATTTGAATAATTTTATAAGGGTTATGTGACTTTATTGATTTTAGGTCAAAGGAACTTTTTGTGTATACAATTCCTCCACAACCGCTGAAGGAATTTTGTTCAAATCGGTTAGGATTGTTAGTCACTATATGTAGTTAATCTCCTTGCAATAACAATTTGATTCGACAACGTTTGTATGGGTTATGAGACTTGATCAAATTTGTACATTTTATATCATAGAAACACTTTTTGTACGCAACTTTTTGTGGACACAACTTATCTGAAACTGCTGAACGACTTTTGATCGAATCCTGTAGAAATCTTTGTCACCATTGTTACTAACCATATGGAATTTTTTATACAACATAAGGTTTGCCTTTTTGCATGTAATTGTATAAAAAAGCAATTTTGCAGTGGTGCATGTTTGTGCATTGTTGCATCTACAATACAATGATATAGAAAACATAGATTATATTCTACTCTGCTGATGTGTACATGCAAAATATATTGCAGTTGTATACCCCAAGCGTTTTAGCTGTTATTTACATCGGAACATTTTTGCTGTTATATACATCAGAACGTTTTCCAGCATAGTTAGTGTTGTGATTTTCAATTTCGTATAACTTAAAGGTTGGTGATCAATTTTACATATTTTATTTTGCCTGTGTGTTTCTTATACTATTGTGTTATTTCATACGTCATATATTTCTTTTAAATTATATTTATGGGTAATTGTTGCCTTCCCAAAAATTGTTTGGGACCCGTTGTTCTTGGACAAATATATGGTATGACCATATCACTTTTTAACTCCCCACACATACTTGTGATGTATTAATTTGAATTTGTACTTGATACATTCATTTACATACCAACATGATTACAAATTAGCAATTACTGCTCAGTTCATTTATGCACCTTCATGCTATAAAACATATTTTGTATAGTATATAATCTGTATTTTTTCCATTATATTTATAGAAGTGCATGTTGTTGTAAAGCTAAAGGTCGTGTTGTTTTACTCCAGATGGTGATGGCTGCAGAAACTGTTTAAATGCCCGTTTTTCGTCTAATAATTTTTTTTTTCTTTTGTTAGGTTAAAGAATTAACATAGACATTCGTGAGTCAGAAATTTGGTTGAATGCACACATTTCTTCTAAAATAATTTTTCTTTCGGAAAATATTATCAAGAGCAGCAAAAATTAGAGCCATTTCCGTGACTTTTCCCATCTTCCTGAATTCCTGAATTATTCAAAAACAACAAAGGGATGTGGAAGTCCTATATACTTTTCATGCTGTCTCTCTGTCGGTTTTATTTTTGTAAATCATAACATTGAAAACAAATAAGCAGTACAGATATAACATTTTATCGGTAACTTAGAACCATTTGAGAATATCAAAATTTTATCCAATTCCATTGACATCACTTTGCTGAAGCCACTAAAGAAACCATCAGATGATATTGAATGTGAGGAAAAGAATAAAATTTTATTATTGTTCGTGCATCTTTGATTTACTATGTTTCGAAAGATGTGTAATATTGTTGATTGTAATAATTATTTTCGAAATATTTAAAAAGAGCATGCCTCAAAAGTGAGAAAGAGTTATTCTGTATATGCGCAACAGAATGTATACTCTTCAACTTCTGAAAAAAAAACAAAATGTAAAATACAAAAACACATTATCCAATCAAACATAACACACACTTCAATATTTGTACAAACATAACAATAATTGAATGAATATGACAACCTACAAAACATATATTTATGAGTTAGCTTAAATATAGAGGGCTGATGAATATTTCTTTTGTGTCAAGACTCGAACAAATTTCTTTGAATGCTAGAAATAGGGATTGCTTTTCTGGTGTCAGGCACAGCATCAAAGCTATTTTAAGTTTTATGCTAAGTTAATCAATAGTGACAATATAGAGCACTGCAAGGCTTGACATCTCTCTGTTTATGTGTTAAGAAAATGTTATATCAATATTTCATATCACTTTTGATTCAGAAGCCAAAGCACAGATGATCAAAAGCTGATGCCTCATTCAGAAATCAATGTAGAAAAGACAAAAGGAAACCTAACCACTCGAAAAATGACCAACACAATTTACCATACATGCAAACTGTGTCCCAAATACTGAAATTTTTCTGGTAGCTTTGTATAATCATACTTTATCGTAGAATTCATTTTCAGCTTTTTCAGATTCCTCCTCCTGTTTATTGACAATCAAGTTACTTATTGTCATATCTAAAAAGAGGACAAATCCAGTAATAGAAAGACTGCCTATGACTCGAAAATATCCGATCGTATATGAGATTGATTTCCCATAATTAAGTCATGGAGACGACCATAAAACTTTTGGAGAGATAATATCAGCCTAGGTACAAGGTTTGAGTAGTTCACAGCAGTGAGCGGTCTAAAAAATCGGAATAACGATCGCAGGATCTAGAACAACGTACAAGTCTGTGAGCTGGAGCTGCTGGAATGGTGCTATCGAAACACGTGAAGTTGACAATTGGAAAGATGAAAGATGAAGTCATCACGTTTGTAGTAGTCTATTTGTAGTTTTCCAGAGTCTATTTCTAGAAGTATGCCAAAGTGCCGACCTAGGTGTATTGGTGTGTCTGTATCATACCTCCGCTGCCATATAGTGGTGTTTTAACTCTTTGTGTATTAAGTATCATTAGGGAGCATTATCTCACAAAAATTTGTTTTTTCTTTTTATAGGTAATAATAGTCAGGTGTTGGAAAACTGATCATTTAAATTATTGAAAATTAATCTCATTATCATACAAAAAAAAGTCGAGACGAAAAAAGGGGAGGTAAGACTTTAGGCCACCACCACTGCATTTACCGCTGTAAAACGTAACTTTTACGGCACAGTAAAAATAAAATTAAGCAAAATCGCTAAAAATGATTTTAGGTTTCTAGTAATATTTGCAACTCCAGTTTTTTTTATTTATCTGGAATAAGCCGCTGCGTTTTATTTCATGCATACTACATTTCAGCAGCTACTTTTCGAAAGTAATTGCAATTTGCAGCTTCAGTCTAGATGTTATAGCTTTCAAGTTACTTGGTAAAAATAAAAAATTTCTTTTAAAAATTCCATTAAAAGGCAATAACTCCTATCAGACAATTTCGGAAACTAAATTATTTGTAGGCCTTGAGCTTAAGGTTAATTTTTATAATTATTGATTATTATTCGAAATTGTTATTAAAGGGCAATAACTCCTATAAAGAGTTATCTAACAATTTTGCAGTAATTATTTATAGGCCTTGCCTTGCTGATCATTTTTGCAATAAACAGTTTCACACTAGCTGTTACGTTAAAGTTAAAAGGCAAAGCACTACGGATTTCACCAAACATTGTTATTAAAGGGCAATAACTCATATTAGGAGTAATCGAAAATTTTCCATACAATATAATGATTGTTTTTCAAATTATTTTTTGTTCTTAAGTTTTACCTTAGGTATAACAGTTTTGAATTTCTACGGAAAGACTGGTAATTTTGTCTAAAATAGTCATTAAAGGGCAATAACTCATAAAAGGAGTCATCTGCCAATTTCAGACCAAAAAATGTAAGACTTGTATTGCTGATCATTTTTGCAATGTACAGTTTCAGTCAAGCTATAATTTTTTTTTTGGTTACAGGGAAAATAGGAAAATAAACTAGAGGCTCCCAGGAGCTTGTATCGCTCACCTGAACCTGAAACCAAACAACCCTTTTTTATCCAGCTTTTCTTTGCTATACGGAATTGCCCAACACTTCTGCACTTCTTGACCTTTTAAGGGAAATAACTTCTATAAGAAGGAGCTTTTGATGCTTAGAGGGAGAAGGGAGGTTCACTTCAAATTTGCTGTACCTCTTATACTTTTTTACCTATCAGTCGAAAACTCTCTTCATAAGAAAATCATCATAAAATGGCAATAGCTCTTAAAATGGAGACATCTGACAATTTCAGACTTATAAAGTGAATAGTAGGACTTGTATAGCTGATCATTTTTTGACCTTTACAGTTTCACTCTAGCTGTTATAGTTTTAGAGTTCAGTACAAAAACTGAACATTTCAGAAAAACTCGTCATTTAAGGCAGTAACTCCTATAACGAGTCATCGATTATTTTACAACAATATAGTAAATTGTAGGGCTTATATTGGTGATCATTTTGGCAATTTACAGTTTAACTCTAATTGTTATAGTTTTTAAGTTGCAGTACAAAAATAGGGAATTTCATTAAAAATGTCATTAAAAAGGGAAAATAACTCCTGTATGGAGTTATCTGACGATTTCAGACCAATAAAGTGAATTGTAGGTGTTTTGTTGCTGATCATTTTGGCAATACTCTAGCTGTTAAAGTGTAAATACTGAAAATTTTTGATAATAGGATGAAATTGATAAACAAAATCATTCAAAATCTTCATAGTTTTGAAGTTACAGTACAAAAATAGGGAATTTCATAAAAAAAATTGTCATTATAAAAGGGCAATAACTAATAAAAGGAGTCATGTGGCAATTTCAGACAAATAAAGTGAATTGTATGGCTTGTATTGCTCATTTTTTTCATTTTCAGTTTCACTCTAGACTAGCTCTTATAGTTTTCAAGTTATAGTGTAAATACTGAAAATTTTGTCAAAAATCATCATTAAAGGGCTTTTAAACTCCTACAGGAAAAAATTACACAACTATACACTAATAGCAACTATTGTAGTCTTTAATGTGCTGATCAATTTGAAGTAACGGTTTTCTCTATAGCTATTATAATTTTTGAGATATTGATAAAAAAACATGCATTGACACCCATGTTCTATTTTTATGAACAGCAGACATATTTGTCGGTTGATAAACAACCTGGGTATAAATTTGAAACTAGGAACCATAAGGAAGATTGTGGTCAAGTTTGAAAAAAATGGCCCAGTGGTTTCAGAGGAGAAGATTTTTTTAAAAGTTTTTGACGGTCGAGGAACGTAAATTGACGTCAAAGGCTCACAAGAACCTTCAGTCCAGGGAGCTAAAAAGTAGATTGAAAACTTAAGCATTAATGGACATATTATGCGTTTAAGATCCCTGGTATTAGGCTACAAAATACACAAAACTGACTAAGATAAAATTAACAGCAAGAGATACAGAAATGAATCCGGTATACATGTGATAAGATTTCTTTTTTAATTTGATTCTGCTATATCTTAATCTTTAACAACTTTGTATTGCTCATTGTGAATATACTACATGTAACCAAGTTTTTAGAATTATTTACTGGACAGTCTAACAGCTCATATAAAAAGTAATGTTAACATGGATACATGGCTAAAAGCTGTAAGCCGGTTAAATTGTTTTAAGCTTCAATAAATTGTTGAGTTTCAAAAAAAGTTGAAATGCTGTAGTTTCAAAGCTGTACGAGCAGATATTAAGACAAAACATGTACACTTAAATGGCATGCAACCAACTGTCTAAACTGTTGATACTCAATTTTAAGACATTCAATGAAAATCAAAATAATTGGGCCATGCACATCTTTATTAAGTATACAAACATTCTTAAAAATATATACCGGTTATATCCCAAAAGCTTTATGGTGCAATGCAGAATTCAGCTTTCTTAAGTAGTATTGATGTGCAACAAAATTTCAGTGAGAGGTTATCCATCTCTGTGTGCCCGACAGGTTGTGATTAGAAAATTGTAAGAACATATGGCCACACAGAAATTTGCCATTCAAAAAACTATAAAAGGACCCCGAGGTCAGAGATCCAGGTCAATGGTAACCATCGATGGTACATGACAAATCCCATTGAGATGATTATCCACATGCCAAGTATCAAAAGTGAAAAAAGTGAAAAGCCTTGACATGAGTATGTCATTAAGAAAGTAATGTGACAGTTTAGGTAAAGTTAAAGGTAAAATGTTCACCAACAATTGTATGCAAAACATGCTGCCTTGAAAAGATCTTCCGACATGCCAAATCAAAAGCCTACTCAAAAGCCAGATATGGATTAAGCAGGAAGCTCATTAAGAAAATCATAAATGTCATTCAGAAAGCAGTAATGTAACCTAGTTACAATAATGTAGCTCCTTTTTTATGGTCGAAGCTATAAAGAGATCCCATTACTCGTAATGTAGCAGGCAGGTGGGATTCACGCATATAGTCATACATATATATATACTATTTCCCTGAATGACTACATACTTTTTAATGTCTTATGTTAAAATGATATTTCTACATCTTAGTCGTTAGGTTTACACTTTATTCGCAATCATGGCATTGTTGACAAAATTTGAATTCCGTAAGTGCATAATTTCTTAATCAATTTAGTATAAAACGTTAATTCCGGAAAAAATATTCCGGGTTCATTGCATTAGCTGGGATCAAATTTTTACTGATAGGATTCTACAATTCTACACTCTACAATTTCAATTTTGTCAACAATAGCATGGATACAAAAAAGTATTAAAATGATTTAATTAGACATAGTAGAAATGTCTGCTTAAAGAATGAGAAAGAAAAAGGTATTTATTACACAAATACAGGAGTTTTAATAGTATTGGGACCTTTTTGTAGCTCCATCCATAAACCAGAATCTCTTAAGAACCTGTATCGCTCACCTGATTTTTTAGGCAATGAAGATTGCATTGCCCTGATGTTAAAGTAAGTCATGTAATTTTCAATAAACTTAAAATAGGACCATCCAAACAATATTACTAGAAAGCTTTGTTTCCATTGGTTAACCGGTTGTATAGAAAAGATTTTTTTTATTTGCCCATAGGGTCCTATGATAAACTAAGTCCTGCGGCGTTGGCGGCCATTTTGAATTTCCAATTGCCATAAAACACATAAACTTTATAGAGGACCATCCAAACAATATTGCTAGTAATTGTTTGTTCCCATTGCTTAACCGGTTTCAGAGAAGAGGCCTTTAAAAACTTTTTCCCATAGGGTCCTATGTTAAACTTAGTCCTGCGGTAGCGGCCATTTTGAATTTTCAATTGCCATAAAAAACACAAACTTTATACAGGACCATCCAAACAATATTGCTAGTAAGTCTTGTTTTGATTGGTTAAACGGTTTCAGAGAAGCCCTTTTAAACTTTTTTCTCATACAGTCCAATGTTAAACCAAGTCCTGGGGTGGCGGCCATTCCGAATTTCTGATTGGGATAAAAAAAACATGAACTTTATAGAGGACCATCCAAGCAATATTGCTAGTAAGTTTTGTTTTGATTGGTTAACCGATTTCAAAGAAGAAGCCTTTTGAACTTTTCCCCATAGAGTCCTTTGTTAAACTAAGTCCTTCGGTGGCATCCATTTTGATTTTCCAATAGGCATAAAAACCTTAACTGTATAAAAGACCATCCAAACAATATTGGTAGTAAGTTTGGATTCGATTGGTTAACAGGTTTCAGAGAAAAAGTCATTTTAAACTTTTTTCCCATAGGGTTCAATGTTAAACAAAGTCCTGCGGTGGCAGCCATTTTGAATTTCCAATTACCATAAAAAAACACAAACTTTATACAGGACCATCCAAACAATATTGCCAGTAAGTTTCCATTGATTAACCGGTTTCAGAGAAGAAGCCTTTTAAAACTTTTTCCCATAGGGTCCTGTGTTAAACTAAGTCCTGCAGTGGTGGCCATTTTGAATTTCCAATTGCCATCAAAAACACAAACTTTATAGAGGACCATCCAAACAATATTGCTAGTAAGTTTTGTTTTGATTGGTTAAACGGTTTCAGAGAAGATGCCCTTTTAAACTTTTTTCCCATAGGGTCCTATCTTAAACTAAGTCTTGAGGTGTTGGCCATATTGGTTTACCAATCAAAATAAAAAACACAAACTTTGTAAAGGTCCATCCAACGAACATTATGGCCAAGTTTGGTTTCAATTGGCCAAGTGGTTTCAGAGAAGATTAAAATGTAAAAAGTTTACAGATGCCGACGCTGACGGACGCAAAGTGATAACAATAGCTCACATGACCCTTTGGGTCAGGTGAGCTAAACTAGAGGCTCCCAGGAGCCTGTATCGCTCACCTGAACCTGAAACCAAACAACCCTTGTTTATATAGAATTTCATTCCTATAAGGAATTGACCAACACTTCTGCAAAAGTCATTAATTTTGACCTGTTAAGGGAAATAACTCCTATAAGGAGGAGCTTTTGATGCTTAGGAGGGAGGTTCACTTGAAATTTGCTGTACCTGTTATACTTTTTTAACTATCAGTCAAAAACTCCCTTGACCCACTCCCCCTGTTCTATTTTAAGCCAACGTAGCTATGTAGGTAGTCAGCTGTCATGATTTGCACAATTTTGGTAGAGGACATCCTAAAGATGATGTGTGCAATGTTTCAAAGCAGTCCTTTTATTGGTTAGAGGAGAAGATTTTTTAAAATCAAGTAAAATTCATTTAAAAAATGTTCTAGGAGAATAATTCCTAAACGGTTAATCAGACAATCTTGACCCTACAGTCATTTTTGTAGCCCTCAGAACAGTTAAGCAATGCTAACTTTTTCTCCAGTTCTAATAATTTTCAAGATTTTGTGGCAAAAATGGCAAAAATAATCAATTTCGACAATTAAAGGGCAATAAGTCCTACACCGAGTCATCATACAGCTTCGACAGTGGAGTGTTTTGTAGAGCTTTGGATGCTGATGAAGGCATGTCTCTTCCCTTTTCCTGTATCGGTCAACTATAAGCCAAAAACTGTATTTTGACCCCCCCGCCCCTTATATTCTTAGCCATGGCAGCCATGTTGGTTAATCGGCGGCCATGGTTTGTGCAAACTTGGTTGAAGCCATTTGACAGATAATGTGAATAAGTTTCAAAGCAGTACTTTCCGTGGTTTCAGAGGAGAAAATTTTTAAAAATCAATTAAAACCGATTTAAAAAAATCGAAGAATGTGTCCATGGGACACGGATGCCCCCGCTAAATGAAGTCCCAAACAGGAAGTAGTTGTCCGACAGGTCTGAAAGTTGCTTAGGACATACAACTTATGATACTGAACCAACCTGCCAAATTTCAAATTGTTCTCATGTGCGGTTTCTGAGAAAAGCTTGACGGAAATTTGTTAGGACGTACAGACGGACGGACGGACAGACGGACGGACGGACATGAGTAAAACTTAATGCCCCCCGACAAGTGGAATAACTCTTAAACGGTTTATCAGACAATCTTGACCCTAAGGACATTTTTGTAGCTCTCATAGAGCAGAACAATTAAACAATGCTAACTTTTTCTCTAGTTCTAATAATTTTCAAGATTTTGAGGCAAAATGGCAAAAATCATCAATTTTAAAATTTTTTTGACAATTAAAGGGCAATAACTCCTACAAGGAGTCGTCATACGACTTAGACCCAATATAGGGTTTTGTAGAGCTTTTGATGCTGAAGAAGGAAAGTCTGTTCGGTTTTCCTGTACCTGTAATACTTTTTGAACTATAAGCCAAAAACTGTATTTTGACCCCCTGTTCTATTTTAAGCCATGGTGACCATGTTTTTTTACGAATCAAAAATCCAAATGATAGTTTGGTAAAGGACATGCTAAGCAACAACCATACCAAGTTTGGTTGCATTCTGTCAAGTGGTTTCAGAGAAGAAGATTTTTGAAAAGTTGAACGGACAGACGACGGACAGACGACGGACGCCAAGTGACGACAATAGCTCACATGACCCTTCAGGTCAGGTGAGCTAAAAAGGAGCTACATTATTGTACCTATAATGTAACCTTGAGGTCAAGTTTAAGGTCAGAGCTCATTAACCATGGTAAGCACCACATCGCCTTCAAATGATCTACCAATGTACCAAACATTAAAAGCATATACCTCAAAGGACAAAAAAGTTAAAGACCTATAACGATTAGTTTTGGAGAGATGGATGGACAGGCTGATCAATGTAGGGCATCTGCCATTAAGTGGTGGTTCCTTATTAGGAAATGTAAAGGAGCCTATTGATTTTTATTAATTGAACCTAATTTTATTTTAAACACATATTTTTGAATACCTAATAACAGTTTGGCCTAGAACCATCAAACCACTTCAGAGGATTAAGTTTGTTTGTTTTGTTTAAATGCTGTTTAATGCCACTTTCATCTATTTTCTCAGCTATATCATAGAATCTAGTTTTTATAGGGGGAGGAAGCAAGAGTATGTGGGAAAAAAACACCAGACCTTCCCAGGGAACACTGGCATTCCATGGCGATTAAGATTGGAGATTAGTACACTGTCCACATTGAGACTCGAACCCGCAATGTCAGTGATGACAGACCACATGATCAAAAGAAGACTAACTACTTTAACCTCTTGGCCAACAAGGAACCAAACTTTTTGGTCAATTGAGAATTATCTTATAAACATTCCACAAAATTACATATTTTCAGTTTTTTCATCAAGCATCAATGACAAATCTTGTTCCATTTAGTCCTTTACTTTTAGTACAAAACTGAAAATGGGCAAGATGAATGCACTAAATGATGGAGCAACTTCAATTTATTCAAGTCCAGAAGTCTTGGTTCAAGAAATGTAACACAAAACAAGAAATTTCATTGATAATGTCAATTCAATTGTTGGAAAAATACTGAAAATGGTTTAAATTAACAACTATTTAATTATATGCAATTGGAAATCAAAAATATGATAAACAAGAATAAGCAAAGCATGTGGAAACTTCAATCAGTGATTATCATAATGTCACTTTATTAATTATTCACACTTTTTTCTTTAGCAGCTGGTTTTTTGTTAGACTTCCCCTTTCGTTTTTTCCTTTTCTGTTTTTTCTTTCCTTTTCCTTTTATTATCTGTTTTGCAAACCTTTTCTTTGCTTTATCAAATTGATTGTTGAACCCTTCATTGTCAGTTTGTTTCCATATAGGTACAAAAGATCTAATAGGAGAATTGGCAAGTTCTTCCAAAGTCCAACCTCCTGGTAGGATATTTTCTTTACTTGATGGCTTGCAATTAGGGGGTGTTTTAGCAGGGGACCAGTCATATTCATCACTGTGTGAAGATTCACCTGAACTACTTGAAATCTGACCACTGCAACAAAAAATTTTAAAATTTTTTAAGTATTATTTTATGTAAATAATAGCATATTAAATTTACACTTCACATTTTTTAATTTGAACAAAGTCATACACAATTTATCAGATACCTGTACAAAAATATCCCATTGCAACCCTGTGACTACTAAAAGCAGGCCTCTGCAATAACTCTTTCAAACTTGTCCCTTTGGACAAGAAATGATCAAAATTGACTCTGGGACCATACTGGAAGGGTTCCCAGTGCTCGACCCACAGAGCAGCATCCCAGCGCATCCCCAGGTGGCGGATAGGGCAGACCCTCTCATTGGGGGGTTGTCAGATCATAATACAGAAAGCCTGAACGGAATGTTGTGGGTAAAGTGTTTGGAGAGTGCCACGCTCCTTGCACGATAAAGACCCCTATTGTAGATTTCGAAAGAGTAGGCTCATTGTAGCCGCTACAAAAGGCTAAATTTTCCACCCCTACCCAAAACTCCATACTTTTCCAGTGGCAGTCAAAACTGTATTCCCTGTGACCCATCCCACCCCCATTTTCTGTTGATTTATTGTTTGTTAACTTGTTCCCGTCCTGGATATAGCTGAAATATTTCTCACTGGACGTAAAGCAGACATCCAATCAATCAATCAATCAAAACTGACTTGTTTGAAAGTTTTATGTTACAATGTCAAAATAGTTTTACACTTTTATTGGCAAGCCTCTTTTTCTTAATCATGCATACATAGTTTAGAACCAGAACTAAGGTTTGTTGACATGATATCAGCAATGAAAAATGTATTATGAACAAAAATTCAGGAAATCTATTGACTAAACTTGCTTTTTTTATGAAAAGATACTTCAATTCTTTATGTTATTTCTATATTACTTGTACTTGTCCCAATCTATTGACGAAACATGCATTTAAAAGAAAAGATACTTCAATTCATGTTATTTCTTTATAGGCTTATTACTTTTACTTGTCTCCATGAACAAATGACTACTGAGTTTCCCTTGCCCAAGGGACTTTTCTGCTTGTTCGTGGCAATCAGTCAAACGTTATTGCCAAGGTCTGTAAAAGCAGAATAATGTTTGTATAAATCTGTACACTAACCCCAATGGTATTGTTTAAATACTGGAACTGGCAAAGTACAAGTGTAGACTCAATACTAATGTGAAATTTAATATTGGAAATTACCAGTTAAGAAGACGAGTGAATTGACATATACCTCAGTTTTAATATACTTCTAAATTACAGCAGTTATTGAAACACCACTGTCCTACATACCCTAAAACATAAAGCCATTTGTTTTTACCTAGTCATTGCTACTTTACAGATCTGTACATTCCATGCTCTTAAGGGCAGTTCAAATGCATATTTTAATCCCTTCACAAAGTACCAATGCTTTAGTTAAATGAACCTAATGTTCATTTAGAGTAATTTTAAGTTAATCAGTCCATTTTCAAAATTGACACTTCAAATTAATTTAAATCACTAACACTGACAATAACTGATTTTAAAATAACACTAAACAGTACATACTCAACAATTTCTCTGAGAGTAACTTTGTCATCAACACTATCTGAAACACAATAAGATGTAATGTCAAACAAGTAGATGATATAAGTAAACAGTACCTTTAAACCGTACAGCACTTAAGGTGTCCGACCCATAATTGAAGTCACCGTTTAATTTTATTTTAGACCAAGACATGCATCTTTTTTAATCAATATATTACTAATTAATGATACAAATTAAATATATTGTTTTACTTTGAGTCGATGTTAACAGTTTTGAGGAAAAAAAGTTAGTTGCTCAAATAGTAGTTCCGATGTTTGCCGAACATTACCCAGGTCTGCTCCATTGACAAACAATGGACATCCGGGACACCAAATATGATCACGTGGTCAATTATGGGTCGGATACCTTAACATAACACTTTAACTGTTCTTAGGCATGACAACCATAGATCTTCCAGTTTGAAACATTCTTGTGCATACAAACTCAAATCTAGCCAGATACAGTGAAATTTACCTTTGACGTTTCTTGAGGCTAATGTGTGCGACTGGGCACAATTTTGTGTGAGATTTAATGATTTGATATTTTTAGTCAACTGTGCATTTGACTTTCATTTCATATTTTTCCTTGAATCTGTCTGATTGTTGTTTTATTTCTCTATGCTTTAGTACTAATTTTTTTACTCCATTGTTTACACAAAAATCCTTAAAGACAGAAATGGTCGGATTTATAACATTACACCATATTTCCTCTATGGGAAGTGGGCTTTTTTATTGGGGTATAATAAATCCCACAATATGGCATAATCCTATAAAGCTTTTAACAAAATTTCAGTACTGTATCATTTCTTATTGCAGAAAAAAATGTGACAGAAAATTTCAATACCATTTTCAAAAGGTGAAAAATTCAGTAAACAGATAGTAGAAGTTGGAGTGTTCTGAAAATGAAGCCCACAATATGGCATGATCATACGAAGCTACTGACACAATTTAAGTATTGAATAAGTTTCCATTGGTGAGAAAAAATTTGACGGAAATTGGTTTTGGTAATTGTATGCACTAACATACATTGACTGAAAACAGTATACCCCCTACACCCCTATCCCCTATGGGGAGCAATCCCACAATACTCATGATTTATACTATGGGGAGCAGGGGTATAATAAGATTACAATACATGCTTCATGGTAGAATATAAAAAAAGGATTGATTAAATAAGCACAAAAAGTCTACCACAACCAATGGACAGAAACCACACCCTTTGGATCAACAAAGAATACAATGAACCTGATGAATACCCTTCAGTGGAACTGTTTGTCACTTTAGCTGATCTCGTTGAACGAGGAGTGATGCTCCCGTCTAGTTCCTGAACTGTTTTCATCCCTTTGGTGTCCATCTGATGTTGAATCTGTTTAGCCTCAGCTAAACACTTCTCCACATGTAAATCAAAGATCTTCTGATTTCTACAGATCTTGTCACATAAATAACAAGTAAAATCAGATCTGAAAAAAAAATGCACAGTGCATATGCTGAAAGTATCCAGCAAATTTTTTGAAAGAAATTCTAAAATGACCATTCACGAATGCCTCATAAAAACTAAAGGATGACATTTGCCAAATGAATATAACAAAATTTGTCTGTGAACGCCTTATTATTCATCACTATTTTTTCAGCAACAGTCATTTTAGCCCTTATTTTTTTTTTTTGACTACCACTGTTGTTTCTCTTTTTCAGGCAGTTTTAACAACCAGCAAACATTAACTGTTTTAGAATTATGTTGAGGTACAAATGTTCTAGAAAGACACTTACATCAAGACCCAATCACAACACATCTGAACATCCATTGCAACAAATTTATTTACAACTAATGTACCTACTTCCTAGGAGCCTCCATGTCACTTCCATCTTCAATTTCAAAATCTATTTCTTCATCTAAAACAGAACAAATCAAAATAACAACCATGTTATAATTCATCTAGTGGTAGATCAAAATTTACTTTATAACAAAGGTGGTGACTGAGCAAGTAGACATGTAGGTATAAAACCCCAGAATGAATGATTGTTCATTTAGGACCAGGATGTAACATACAATAAATGTCATATGACATCAGTTTCTTTCTTCAATTTCAACTACAGATAATTGAATACAATGAAATCTCTCTAGCAATAACATATTTACACATTATTGTTATGAACATGCATTTGCGTTATCTAGTAACCTTACAAGACTTGTAAGGTCGCAGTGACGAAGAATATATAGCCTCCTTAACTAACAGTTAAAAATCTGATTACCACATCTATGACCACGACCTGAAGGCGTCTTTACATTTCTCCAGGTCCTATTTCATAACCTTGATATGATGATTTATTATTATTTATTAAAAACATGGACCAACACCAAGTCATGCAAAGTAAACCCCTACTAGACTGTTTTTCGGCTCAGAAAACAGGAAGTAGATAACTGACTGACCTGGAAAGGGGAGGCACGGTACAATCTTTAGCTGTGCAAAAAAACTGAAATCAATCCTTTTATTAGAAGCCGAGAAATCTGTTACAAAAAATTTTCCTATTTGACACTTGAAACAGCCTAAGTCAGCTGAGAAAACAGGAAGTAGATAACTGACTGACCTGGAAAGGGAAGGCAGGGTACAACTCATCATGCTAAAGATGTGCACCAAATTTGAAATCAATCTATTTAGTAGAAGCAGAGGAATTTGTTACAAAATTTTCAACTGGACCAAAAGACGGACAAAAAGACGGACAAGGTGATTGCAATGTAGCCCCCTCTAGAGTGGGGGTATAATTATCTTTTAAAGTGACATTCTACAATCTTCAAGTAATGGTCAGTTTAACTGTGTAACTAGCGTCTTTACATTGATGCAAGCTTAAAGAAATTGTTGATACACATTTTACAATTTGGTATGTTTAGATATAGAATTCTCAGAAAATAAATAAATAGTTCAGATTTTTTACTATGAATGTAGTTTCTTTAATGGATAAAAACTATTTGGTACTTAAAAAGAGTTCAGATATTATGTGCAAGTAATAAATTAAGCATTCTCAAAGTCATTTTTTATAACATTATATAATTTCATAGATAATGCTTGTTACTAAACTGAAGGCTATGTGGTATGTTTATAATTTACATATGTAAATTTATGATGTTTATAATAAAACCTGTTTTCCTGTAAACCCTAGAAAGATCTGGTCGGGGGGTCCCTGAAGTAGATGCTACAACATTTCTTCCATCAAGAATTTCTTGTTCACCATTTGATGAACCTCTGGAATTATCATCTGTAGACAAAAATCAGGCCACAATTAAAATATTGCTTGTTTGCCATTGCCGACTCATGGATACAACAGATGGGTCGGTAGGTATGGAAAATATTTTTTTAGTTGCCCAACAAATTATTACACAAACAAATAAATACTAGACAAAGTCGATCTAGCGATCGCTGATACCCCCGCTTTTGCGAAAATTTCTATCGTTTTTCTAGATTGTGACCTTGAAATTGGATGGATTTCCACCAAAATCAATAGGCTTCTTACCAACAAAATATATAAGAATATTTTACAGTTTCATTCAAATCGGATGCAAACTTTTTGAGTTAAATTCCAGAAACAACTTTTTGTAAACATTTCTAACATTTTTCGTGGACTGTGACCTTGAAATTTGACAGATTTCCCCCAAAATCGATAGGCTTCTTACCAACCTGATATATAACAATATCCCAAAGTTTCATTCAAATCACATGCAAACTTTTTGAGTTATCATCCGGAAACAACTTTTTTGTAAAAATTTCTAACGTTTTTCGTGGACTGCGACCTTGAAATTTGATGGATTTCCCCCAAAATCAAAAGGCTTTTTACCAACCTGATATATAACAATATCCCAAAGTTTCATTCAAATCGGATGCAAACTTTTTGAGTTATTGTCGGGAAACAACTTTTATGTTAAAATTTCTTACGTTTTTCATGGACTGTGACCTTGAAATTTGACGGATTTCCCCCAAAATCGATAGGCTTCTTACCAACCTGATATATGACAATATCCCAAAGTTTCATTAAAATCGGATGTAAACTTTTTGAGTTATTGTCCAGAAACAACTTTTTTGTTAAAATTTCTAACGTTTTTCGTGGACTGTGACCTTGAAATTTGACGGATTTCCCCCAAAATCGATAGGCTTCTTACCAACCTGATATATAACAATATCCCAAAGTTTCATTCAAATCGGATGTAAACTTTTTGAATTATCATCCGGAAACCAAATGTGGACGGACGAACGGACGAACGGACGGACATGAGGACCACTATATACCCCCGACTCTGTCGAGCGGGGGTATAAAAATGCTGACTGAGCAGGTATAGGTAAAATAAATCAAAACATAAACTTGTACCTATAATTCAAGTGTAACCACATTCTACAAAAGTAGGGAGGTGACTTCTCCATGGCAACCAAACAATAAGTCCCTGAAAGGGAGACACTAGGGAGAAGTCAGGGAGATCATAACAATTTGAAGTCAATACTAATTTTTTCTGTTATTTACAATTTTTTTTTTGTGGATTTCCAGGATTATTTCTCTTGTGTTTTTAAACCGTAATACACTTGGATTCTGTTTTTTTTTCTATTTCATCATTATTCAAGGTTTGCAATAACATCAAACAGCACATAACCTTTGCCATAACTCATAGAAAGCATCAGATATACACATGTAGCAAATATTTATATATATCTACTTCAGTACTTGAAGCCATGCAAGGTATTGACACATAAAAATAGATCAACTAAAAATATTTGTATACATAAACATACATGAAGTTCTCGTGTAAATCATAATATTCCTAACAGTTTGTTATGAACTTGCCATGTTTATCTGGTCAAGAATGTCCAAAGAATATAAATAGAATAACATTATATTAAACCCAAAAATAATTCTTTTGGTCAGCACAAAGTTGTGCTGAATTGCTTCATGGGACACCCATGTGCAGAAATTATCATCATGTCAATAGTGTTATAATAATAATATGATATAATGATAATATCTTTATTCTTTCAACTGCAGTATATATATTTATCAAATAATTACATGTTTATAAAAAAAAGTGTATCTGTGTGCTTATGCTTACTAGTGATACCCCCTCCTGAAAGTATTTCGTAAACAGGAAGTAGATTACCAAGGAGCATGACACAATATGGCACTATGGGATAAAGCAATATATGCAAAACATCAGGCTCCTGCATGCTATAGTTGCTTAGAAAACTGTGACAGAAATTTTTGTGACCGATGAAAGGATGGACAAAGGTAAAACAGAATACCTTAATCCCATTCTTTGATGAGGGGGTATAAATATTAAAATATAATAAACTATGATAAGAACTTAAAGTTTGAAACCTATTTAAAGTGATTGTTTATCATAATGGTTATGATTTTTTCATTATGGGTCGTTAAGGAGAAATCATGGTTTCAATCTGAAAATTTGAAGAAAGCACACTCGCAAAAATTAGGCATATCTCGTAAACTTTAAGTTATTTTATTAATAACTGCATTACAGTATATATCTTTATAAAGATCTGTTGAATAAGTTCCAGAGGCATTTAAAATTTTTATTCCAAGTTAACATGTTCAAAACTTATGAACAAAAATATGTGTTTTACCATTCCACGTTTTAGACCGACGATGAAACTAAGAACCTCAAAATAAGAAAATAGAACTGTGTTTGCAACAACTCAGACGTGCCAATCATTAATAATAAAAATAATTTCTTTTTAAGCAGGTAAAATGAATTCCCAGTGGAAGGAAAATTACCCAATCAGCCAGCAACAGCAAACAAACCAAAATTTTATTTTAGGCATCATTTCTCTGTAGTACAGAGTTTAAGATATACTTGCTATGTAAGATAACTATCTTATCTTATCTTTTAAGATAAACAAGAATTGCACATGGCAGCTATTTATTTCATGTGTATTTATAATGATCATGATGAAATAAGATATCTTTGTAAAAGACATCCCTGACATCATTTTTACTAAGTTGCAAATCATTTGGACTATATTTTATAGAAAATGTTCAAAGTTTCAGCCAATAAGAAGCAATAATGGTGGCCATGTTGTAGGCCAGAACAATATTGAAGTAGAAATCTTTAAAGTGGACCTTACAAACTTCATTCCTGCAACATTTGTCTTGAAGTGGCCAAGAATTTTCAGAAAAATGACACCTGGTGATAATTATTCAAGACTTTCATATGTAAATCTTTTTTTGTTATATTGATTAGTGTGGTTGAACAAAACGTTCTAATATATCTGAATGTCAATACCAAAAAGACAAGAAATAATATTCTTGCAATTGCAAGCTATACAGCTATTAATTTATATCTGTTATATCAGTTACATCTCATTGAAATCTACAAATGTAACATCAATACATTCTTCAGCCATATCATGGCAAAGGCAAGACTGTTGTATATTATTATTTCTTACAATTGCAAATAATGAAGTTCATTAAACAACATTGAAAGTATTATAAAATCTTTATAACAAAAAGCCCAAATATTTATGTGGACTGAAAAAGGTTTAATATTTATATTTACTTGACAGGAATGTAAAATTTTGGCTAGAACTGTAGATTCTTGAGACATGCCTCAAGAAAATGTGCATCTAACAGCAACCAAAGCAGTGCAACAGAGACTGTGCAGCAAGCTAGGGTTGCTGAGGCAACATCTGCACCTCTTACAGACCATGCAATACAACAGCAGTGCAACAGAGACTGTGCCGCAAGCTAGGGTTGCTGAGGCAACATCTGCACCTTTTACAGACGATGCAATACAACAGCAGTGCAATAGAGACTGTGCAGCAAGCTAGGGTTGCTGAGGCAACATCTGCACCTTTTACAGACCATGCAATACAACAGCAGTGCAACAGAGACTGTGCAGCAAGCAAGGGTTGCCAAGGCAACACCTGTACTTCTTCCAGACCAAGACATTTCAACAGGTTCGATTCTCAATGCAGGCAGGGTGTACTTGACTCCAATCTTAATATTGACAAAGATTGCCAGTTTTCCTACCGCAGGTTTTTCTCCTGGTACTTCGGCTTCCTCCCCCAATTAAAACTGGAAGCCATGATATAGCTAAAAAATTGCTGAAAGTGGTGTTACCACCATCAAAAAAACAAACAAACCAATTCAACAGCAACTGACAGCAGTGCAACAGAGACTGTGCAGCAATCTAGGGTTGCTCAGGCAACTCCTGCATCTTTTTTAGACCAAGTCAATACAACAGCAGTGCAACAGATACTGTGCAGCAATCAACGGTTGCTGAGGCAACACCTGCACCTCTTCCAGACCAAGCCAATCCAACAGCAACCAACACCAGTGCAACAGAGACTGTGCAGCAAGCTAGAGTTGCTGAAGCAACACCTGCACCTATTTCAGACCAAGTCAATCTATCAGCAACCAACAGCATTCAAACAGAGCTACACCTACACCCCAACCATCAGCTGAACATGACATACTTAGGTCTAGGTTTGACACCATCGTCAGGACATTCGATTGGTTCTACAAGGAGATGATACAAAACAAGTTAAATCTGCAGAGGAAAATGGACGTTATGAATTAACATTAAACAGGCAAGGAAATAGCAATGAAAGGTGTACACTCCCCATCAACCAACAAACGGTTATCGCTACTGCAGGCACAGTTACAAAAAATGCCAGCAATGAAAACAATGCCGAAGATGATGACCCAGCACCAAAAAACTGTGAGGATATTCACAATGGCATTAAGCCTGAGCACTAAGCAAGTCACATTTCGTCATTAATGAGGAACTCCCCTTAATTGCCTTCAAAGTAATTTCTACGTTGTTTCCTGACTTGTTTGGCTTTAATATTGTTACCACAGTGGTGGCCTTAAAGGCAAAAAGAGGCTTGAGGAAGCAAGGAAAAATGTAGCTAAGCGATAGGTTTTGCACTTCTACCCAGAATGTGCCAAAATGTACCAGCCCATTATTAACAGAATCAACTAAAGTTTATGATAGCCAAACTGAAAGACCAATCACAGGACACCACTATCTGTAAGGCAGAAGCTGTACAGGAGACAACAATGATGGACTTATACAGTGTGACAAGTCATCTTGGAACATGTTGCCATCTTATTAAGAATTATGAACTAGTTTTTTGAAAATGTGCACGGAAAACTGGAAACAGTTTTAATACACTTGATTCCACTTAATTGCATAATTGTTAATTGCATATTTTTCTTAATTGCATTAGACTTTAAAATACCAATCCATGTCCACTACTCTCCATGGTTACAATTCTGTTAATTGCATAAAAATTAAGAAATTCAAAAATTCCTGTTGATTGCATAAAATTACCCTGAAATAGACTTACTACTTAAAAACTGACATTTTCATAACGAGGTACATGTTATTAGTGTCTTGCACTAGAATTATCAAAGCATGTTTTGACAATCTTATTTTATATACTAATTGTTTTTAACATAATTAAAGCATTAGAAATGAGTCACCTGAATTGTTTTATGGCTAAACACAGCTTTTAATTAGAAAATTTAAAAGAAAAATGTATATTTTCTGTGAAAATGTGTCTTTTTGTTAATTGCATATTTTCATTTGACCAATTGTGTTATGCAATTAAGAGGAATCCACAGTATAATATATTTATGGCAGGTAGGTCTATGATTTAAACTTCTTGTAGTGAAAAATACTGGATATATGAAAAACACATACTGAAAAGAAAAACAGACTTTTTCATCCGTTTCACGATTTCTGTCAAGTAATTAAAATACTTCCACTATGTTCAGTTGCGCGTTTAATCTTTTTTGTCTTATTGCTTGTAGATACTTATCCTTTAACACTGTTTGGTGGAGGATAATTTTGGATTTACCTGTGGTTCAGACATGTCGTAATGGAATTATGTGACATAACATTGCGAAAGTACTTATTTTTCATGACAGGATGAGGGGATTTTTTCATAAACACTCTGCTTTTTCTGTAAGATTAAAATGTCAAAGGTTAATAGACTAATGACAGGGATCAGAAAGTTTTTCGTGTCCATTTCAGTTGTATTTCAGTCCTGGAAAAATTACCAATTTCCAGGGTATTGACTATAAGTTGTTATATTAAGAGGGGTTGTTGAAATATACACACTGTGTGAAAAAGAGACTATATGTAGAAAGACATTCTCCAGCTCAAAACTTCGTTATTATTAGATATCATGCTGTTTAAATAAATAAGTAATGCATTACAACATTATATTGATAAAAATCTCAAAAGATGTTTTCTTTTACTGGAAGTAGGAAGTTGTAGGTTAATTGCCCCAATTTAAAAAAAGAACTGAATTAATGCGGTACATCGAAAGTGTAGAAACCCCCCGAAAAGTGTAAAAACCCCGTGGAATAGTGTAAAAAAACCCATATCTGTGGTGAAAACCCCTCAGAAATGGTAGATATTACCATATATTATGATAATAATCCAATATTTGTGAAAAAATATATACGCTTTATCCCAAAGAATAGATTTTTGTAACCGCACGATACGTTCTATATTAGGTCAAATAGCTAGGGGAGAGCACTCCAATTCAGTGCAATAAAAGTACTTAAGTACTGTAGGTAGGAATACTGTAGGTAGGAATAAAATATTAAAAATTGATCCTATAATACACAATTTGTTACTTAAAAAATGATTTTGAATAAGAATAAATGAATTTAATTAATATATAATGTAATTTATACCTTTAGAATATTAGTATTATTTGGTTCAAAAAATAGTCGATTCATATGAATTGCTAATATTGGACTACATTTTAATAGATGTTTAATACAGTAAGTTTGTTTGTTTATTGTTTTATTTAATTTTTTAAGAATGGACAACTTAACAAAGTTTCATCAATTTCAATAAGAAACTGCCTATTATCATGAAAAGACAAAACAGAAGACTGCAGAGACATATATCTTATTGTCAAACAAATTTTTTTATACAATTCAGTCTATGTAGATTGAAAGAGTTGTAATTTTGTGTTTTGTGCCTATTGCTTTCGCCATCTTGGCATCCTTCGATTGTATTATTTCAGCTGCAAGGACTGCTTGCTTGTGGTAGAGTTGTATTATCCCAGATTGCCGATTCCAGTTAGCCGATTCCCAAACTGCCGACAATCAAAAGTTATATGTTATAAATGGTTTTAGAAAAGGAATGTTTTATTGTATTTATGTTGTTTTTGACATTTTTTTACGTGTTTAACACTACATATCAACTCAATGCCAAGGAAACGAGATTATTTGTGTTGTTGTCTCTTTGACATGCACGTGGCGCTTACTCCAGACACAGTGACTACAGGGTGCCGTTTCATAAAGCTATCGATACTTAACGTGCTCGTTATACCATGCAATTTAAATGAAACGGCACCCTGATCTGTATTGTTTCGTGTATACGTTATTTTTTACTTTGTTCATAACTTTAAATAATAAAATAAACATTTAGATAGAACTACAATTTATTTCATTAATTTAACATTTTAAGCCCTAGATTTATAACAAAGCAACTATTAAATTTTCACAAAAACACTAAAAATTTTTACAAATCGACTATTTCCTCTGTAGATTCTGTGTCAATTAAAAACTTTTTTGTGATAAGTTGTAAGTAATTAATAAAAGAAAACTTTTTTAGGATAGATTTGTTTTATTCGGCAATTTGGGAATCGGCCAATTGGACTCGGCAAGTTGGGAGACGGCAAATTGGGATTCGGTATAGAATGCTTTAATATTTTGATACAAGTGTTCCGCGCTGCGGTAGATCTCACCATTAAAATGTAATTGGCATGGAAAAAGGTTGGACATGACATCACATGCTCCTTTTACATATATGATCATGGTTGTAAAAAAAAATGTATTACTTTATTCTATATTTGGTAACATATAAAGACCACAAGCTGGAACATTAGAATTTATCAAAAAATCCAGTAAAATTTCGTTTTTACGGCTATTTAGCCTTGATTTCGAAGGTTTCATTTTAATTAGCAAAATACAAGATGAAATAACTTTACTCTGTAATGAATACTTAATTTTTTTTTAATAAAGTAACCCTCGCTGGAGCAAAAATTGTAGATATTTAATTGTTAATGTTGATTACACTTGTTATTTGCCTTGTCAATTAACACCTAGTAGCCAAACTTCTGGCACGTGCCGACAAATCAATCGATAGGGTCGTTATATTTTATTTTTAGAATATAGTTTTATAAACGGTGGTAATTATTTATATTTCCTTCGTTATGTATGTCCTCATATAACCATTCATGTTACTGTTACAAAAAATAAATGTATTAAAATAGATTCTCTGCGTTTTCATCGTATAAAGCGACTTTCTGTGATTTAATTTTTTTTAATTTAAACATATGCCTCTGTACTTTTTCTAGGGAAACATTAAAAAAAACCATTAAAATAACGAATGTAAATGATCAAGCATTTAAGTAGTATTCTAGCTGCGGATCAGGCAGTGGTCGGCACATAACAAATTTTTTGTTTTTACCTTTTTTGGCTTACATACATTCATTATGATATAAAACCAAATTCTAACAAGATTTTACATTTGAAAAAGTGTCAATTCCCTAGATAATTTTTGACTGGTTATATATAGAGAAAAATTTGGCGGGAAAATTTCCCGGCATTTTCAACTGTACAATTCAACTCAATTTCAAATGATTATATTTAATTAAAAGGCAAAATAATTCGGAACTTTAATAAATTAGAATGTTGTTTTATTTTATTTTTCCTTCATGTGCATTCCATCACATGTATGCATTTTTCCGTATTCTTACGTGGACTGATATATAATCTACATCATTTGCCTGATGTGGTGATCTGTCAGATAGGCGGCAACGTCTGTGCAGCAGTAAACTATTTGACATCTTAAACGTTCTAAGCGGCGTCATTGTACGGCCGACGTATATAGTAAACGGCGAGACGAAGTACACTAAATTTATAAGAGGAAATTAAGCTCTCAGTATTATTTTGTTTTCTTTTTCAAACCTGTTAATGTATACAGGCCAGCCATGAGGCGGCAGACGTTGTTCGTTTCACTGAAAATGGATATCTTGCTATTCTCGTTACCTTGAGAAAGGCACTTTGTTGGTTTGTTAACAAAATTGAATACTGCGGAACTTTCGCAGGTTTTGCGTCATTGTAATTTCAAGCAAGCAAAAGAATACATGCGAACACCTGCCTCTGTAATGACAGAAATGTCAGATTTACTCCAGACAGACAATCCTTTAATTGTATACCGAAGAAAAAATACTACATTCCTTTTTTCTTCTCTAACTACAATCTGGATGCTAGTTTTATAGTGGTTGAAACGGCGATGAAACTTTTATTTATTTATTTATTTATTTATTTATTTATTTATTTATTTATTTATTTATTCATTCATTCATTCATTCATTCATACTAAATGTACTCCAGGACTTTGACGTAAACTGATAGACGTCTTTCATTATCAGGAGACAGATTTATATCAGCTTTGTATCTTGTTTCCGAATCCTTGTCTGTATTTTCTTGTAAATATAACGATATATGAATAGAAATAAAATATGTTTAAACCAAATGTATACAAAAGGCTGACAGTGAAAAAATGACGAATTGAGCGGAACAGTCAGCAGAAAACAGGTATATGACAAAAAGTATAATGTCAAAAAGGAAGCGTAAAAACGAAATGGGACATATATTTAGACGAGGAAATATTGCCGACTTTACAGGAAATAAACAGGATGATTGCAGACAAAGATTCCATAATGAAATCGATAATACGCGACAATGAAAAAGCGCCTTGTTTAATTCGTTACAAAGACGACCAGTTAACAGACATCAAGACTTTATGTTGTTCAGGACACAGTATTTTAAGAATTGACAAAACCTTCAACTTGTGGGACTTGCGCGTTACTGCATCAAGTTACAAGCAGATATAAATCATCACACACAAGAACCGCCAAAATTTCGTCCCTCTAACTCGATTTTCTGAATCCGTCCCTGGATACTGATACACAAAAATTAGTGTTTGGATCAGACAAAGTCAACGCCATTACATCAGCTTTCCCCGAGTCTAAGAATGCAAAACAGAAACTAGTGGACGACATACTAGTAATTGACAAGGCCGACAGAGACTCAATACTGAAAGACATCTCTGGTAGAGACGGATATATCCATGCCGATGACCCGATATGTTTCGACGTCCAGTGCGACACTATGGAACCAAGGACACGGACATTATCTTCGAAAATTCACGGGTATTTTGATTTAACATCGGAAAACAGTTGATCATATTGGTTACGATGACAAAAGTTGAGGAAATAATAATAGTGAATCCCCCGAGCGAGCCATCGACTGGAAATCACAACCGTTATTGAATTTAGTACAGGTTACAAGAGATATTGTGGACACCCAATATATAAGGATTTACTAAGATTATTGATTTCAATTGGACAGTACCGACTAGCGGACAGTCCTCAACAGTTTCAGGTGTCGAAATCGCTGTGGGTGACCAAGACCGTCGAAAAGAGAACGTTTTTTAGAGATTCTGTAACCACTTGCCGCCAGACCAAAAGACCCTTACTTCGACAGACGGACTAATGACTCATTAAACCTTGGAAGGAATAAAGGTCAACTGAAGAGGAAAATCAACGAACTGTCGACGACTAAACGGAATTGCGATTTAGATTCTGAGTGATATTTCAATGTTTTGTTCAATGTATTCATTCTCTTTTTTTTCAAGGGCGAGACACTTAGTAAGTTTGCGGACAGCGATACATTAAAGAGAGCTGAATGCAGGTATCTTAGAAGTTTTAAACTTGAAAAATAAAATTTAACTAATTGCAACGCTGACTACGACAGATGTCCGAAGCCTTGTGCATGATGTCATAGTAGTTTTAAATTTAAAAAAATTAAAATCTTACTTATTGTTACGCGGACTACGACAGATGTCCGAAGCCTTGGGCAGGATATCTTAGTAGTTTAACTTCAAAAACAAAAAAACTATCCCTTGGTCTAGTTAAACCTTTTTTGCAATATTATGGACAATACCAAGCTCATAATAATAATAATTTGTACTTTTCTAGAAAAAAATTATTACTCCTAGTTATAAAACAAAACGACTTAAATGAATAAATATATAAAATCCCTTTACCCTGCCCCAGATATTCATAGCCTTGACTTGGCGTGGGGGCTCTTAATTATATATAATTATAATTACAAATGTGTTGATTGACTGAAATGTCAATTAATCAAATCATTGTAATTGTAACTAACTTTGTCTAATATGAGCTACAAAAATGGATGACATATTTAAAATCTTTTAATAACAACAGACACATAATTACATGTACATGTAATACAAAGAATGCAAAGGTTTTAATGAAAAACATATCTATTTAAAAAATTCATTATAAAATTATAGACATTCTTTTAATTTCACACAATTTGTCAGTATTAACATTTTCAATATAATTCCAACTTACAGTACTTGTAGTACTTTTATTGCAAAGAATTAGAGTGCTCTCCCCAAGCTATTTGACCTCAAATAGGACGTATCGTGCGGTTACAAAAATCGATTCTGTGCGATCAAGCATAATTATTTTTTCACAAATATTGCATTTTTATCATAATATATAGTAATATCTATCATTTCTGAGGGGTTTTCACCATATATATAGGGGTTTTTACACTATTCCACGGGGTTTTTACACTTTTCAGGGGGTTTTTACACATTCGATGTACCCGAATTAATGCAATATTCTGTAATTGACCATGCTATTGACAAGTATTTATGTATAAAATACAATGATTATTTTTGTTCAAGTCAATTCAATTTGATTTGTTTTTCTCCCTAGTTACTTCTGTGGATTTGCACTGGTGCATGTGAAGTGTACAATTTTAACAGAATAAGTTTTCATATTTGCATATATGTCACACGGAAACAGTGTATAGTCTAAAATCTTTATTGCTTTAAAATGTTGTTGAAATTGCATATTCTACCCAATGGATGAAAGAAATCTTACCAATGCAGAATATCATCAGAATGCCTTATTAGGCAATAACAACAGGTGTAAAAAGCTATTTACTCGATAAACAAAGACGTCAAATATACATACAGATTGTAGCCAGCCCAACAGGAAGTATACTCGAAACATTATGATGGACTTAATAAGGTAGGGATAAGAGGTGGTTTTATAGAAAGGGTCTGAGCCCTCACAAGCTATAACAGAAACAATGCCCAAAATGCTGAATTCTGGCCATTTAACTCCCATTCCAAACCGGCTACTACAAGTTATGATACGACTTTTGAGCAATTTTTGATAGAATGTAGATAGTCAATGTGTGACTGTCTTTTTTTAAATTACCGTAGATGCTCGCTTAAAAGTCCGTCCGCATATAAGTCGGGGGATCTTTTTGGACCTTAACATCTGGTATTTTGCTGTTGACCCTCGTACAAGTTGGTCGGAAGACAGTGTTGACATGAGGTCAGAGTCAATAAATATTCCAAATTTATATCAGTAAGACTTCTTGTTTATTATTTGTTTCTCGTGTTTTATGAGTTAAATATCACTTGTCATTTATCATAAGTGGTTTGTTTACACTAGTGTACACGTGTTTTGAAAATGTAAACGTAATTATCTCGCTGAATTTGCTATGTCTAAAAACCATAAAAAAGACAACCATTACAAATATTCATTTTCGTTATTAGTTAATAGTTAAAGCAGAGTTTTTAAAATAAATGAAAGCTAAAATAAAAAATATAAAGGAATATGGTTTGTAAATTAAAATAATAATTAATTTAAAAAAAGAATTTTGTAGCATATATGTATTATTTAGTTTATCTTGATTTTCGGTTTTTAGTTGCATCATGACATCACCGGATGTATTATGCAATACATACACACACAAAAATCGATACTTGTGTAAACAGTGGTAAGTATAAATGGAAATATGGAAACTTTATAAAATAAACAATACACAGGTAAAAACAATCTTTATTAATGTCTTGAATATACTTTATTTAGCATAACTAATCCGTATCTGTCTGTTTTCGTCTTTATAGTTGGCGATCTATGTACGGCCTTTAAACTTCGACCGGAATTATTTCCTCTTGTGGTATGACTCGCTTAACAGTCGGAACCCTTCTCTTAAACCAAATTTTAACTCCCAATTTCCCGACTTGTGTGCGAGTATGTACGGTAATTTATTTTACTTTTTGTGACATGTACCCAGCTGCTTTTCTGCTATGCCCCTGACAGAAAATGGCTTAAGGTGTGATTTTTCTTATAAATATTTCTTCATGCACATCTACATATGTTGTACTTCCTTCATGTAAAGTTTCATCAAAATCTGTCAAGCGGTTTAGGAGAAGCACTTACAAGAGATGTGGACAGACAGACAGACAGGGTGATTCCTATATAAACCCCCAAACTAGTTTGCGGGGGGTATAATTATCAAACAAAAAAAGAAGACATATATTATATCGAAGGTGTAGTCAAATATATCAGTGTAAATTTGGGTCATGCATAGCAAATATGATCGTTTCCAGCTTTCTACACACAGAATCTATACTATTTATTTGGATTAATTAGTAAAATACCCCTTAAGCATAAAAATCAATCACTTGAAATATTAAATATTATGACTTATGTCTTAGTAACATATAATACACAAAGATCGCTAGAAACATATACTAACTTCTTTTTAACCCATGGATTTATTAAAATCAATATACAAAAAATGAACCATCACAGAATGTTATATTATGACATATAAAATACAGTTCAAATTTTTTAATAATATTTATTTAATTAATTCAGATTTTAGTCTGTCCTAGGACTTACCATCTACGGGTCCATTACAATCTGCAGCATGTGTCTCAATCTTATCTTGAGGGAATTGTCTGTTACAGAGTGGACATGAAACTGTGATCTGTAATGAACAAATGAAAGATGATTGATGACAATACATGCATTAAAATAAAAAATCTTTTTTCGTGAGTGAAATATTATGTAAAAGCATTAAATAAAGAAAGACAGTTTATTTGCATATTACATGACCTTATATTGATGACGACCATAGTTTGTCTATTTTATTCCTACTAGTATCACGCAATGATTAAAGGTAAACACAAAGGTTGAATACCTATTTTATGTGATATAAGTCTTTTGTAATTTGTGCTGATCTTAAATTTAATATAAAATTAAAGTTTGTTTCTGGGCACAAAAAACGATATCTCCCCCTTCCCCCCATCTTTTCATAATAAATCAACCTGTATTGAATGACAAGCTCACTTTGCCATTTCTAGTTCAGTTTAACAATCAACCTTACAAAGTAGAATTGTTGGACAAAAAACTACTCCCAGATCCTGCTTCACACAAACTACCACTATAGATATAATTTCAATTATAAAGTAAAAGGACATCTGAATGGGTTTAGAACCTTTGGAAATTTATTCTGTCCATTGTCTTCATCTGTCAACTGCCTTTTTCTGCCTGGTTTTCTTCCATATGTTTTTCCTGCAACAATAATACAATAAAATTTCCATCTATTTGTTGTAATCTGAATATTAAGAAAGCAAATTCATATTTCTGGTTAATGGATAGTGATTAAATGTTGCAAATATAGATTGTTTATAAACAGGTTGTATTTAAAACAAATTCATAAATTATATTTGACTACCAGATTAAGGATTTCCTATCATAAACATTTCACAAAACATCAGTTTCTTTTTTATTTTTGTAATTTAGATAGCCTCCCTTGGATGGAGATGCTAATCTAGGGACACATGTTTGAATTGTACAGTACAAGGTTTAAAGTTCTGAACATAAGTTAGTACAGACAGATAGCATTTTACATGAATATCAAAGTCAACACTGTTTTGTGTATCACTATCTAGTGACCACATTAACAGAACAAACATTAAACAACCCATCATTCTTATTACTCCAATTAACTAATTCTTAATGATCATTATTTTTTCTTTGCTGTAAGGCATTTACATTTTGTGGTCACAAACTGTACAGGGGTATTATTATTTAAAGAAAATCTTCAAAGATATTGTCCTGAGAATATGGACATCAGTATGTACTTAATATTGCCATAATCAAATTCCAAGTTTCAAAGGAAAGTGTTTTTAACATATATTTTTTCAAGTTAATCAAAATACATGTACGAACACATGTATTAATTAGCTTTCTGTTAAAAGAAGCAATTTCTACAACATTTTCAGGGAAATACAGAATCTTTGTAATGTATTGTAATTCAGAAATTATATACTATCCCACCAAATTTTGACTGCTTATGTTGTAACAACACTTACATCAACTGCTGGTTTAATAAAAGTTATTGAAATTAGATCATTCTCAGTGAAGAATTTCACAATTCTATTTGCCTTTAGTTTGCGTTAAGTAAGCCGAGTTGTTTTGAAGAAGACTATTATGTTAAATAGTTACTGACAAGAATCCTCACAAAAGATTATAGACACTAGCTCACATTAATTTCAGTCAGAAGTGCTACTACAAATATATTTATCAGCTTTCACTTTAGGTTATTAGAGCAATCTACTATTAAATGAAGGTAAGTAATGCAAGATAATAGTTAAAGTTTATTACCTCCCTTGTTGACATGAATCTCTTGAATGGCATCTTCCAACACAGTGTTAGACTGTAGAAGCTCGTGTGTATTTTTAAATATTTCTCCTCGGGATGATGCATTGTCATTTGGAGTAATATAATCATCCCTAAACTGTACTTTATCATCCCCATCATGCATAGTGGAATCTGTTGTTTTACTATTTCCAAGTTTTATAAAACTACCAATAGAATTGCTCAGTTTTGATTTTAGAGATGACAGATGATAGTCGGAGTCTGAACTTTTGTTTTTTTGACTGGGATGAGCAACATCAATTTGAACATTAGGAGCTGGTTCAGCTTTGTTTGTCCTTGGTAAAATTGATGTCACCTTTGACCAAATACCAGAAGGTTTAGATGAATTTTCCTCCATTACAGCTGCTAGTATATCATCTTGTCTCAAAAAAACTTCTTGCTTCTTAGATTCATTACTACTGTTTTGTGACAGGTTCTCTGGTTTCATATCATTAGCAGGATTTGGCTTTACAATTGAAGTATTGCCATGTTTTTCTTTCATTGAGCAAAATTGAGTGGAATAAAGCTGCCCTTGGGGATCTATCAATACATCAGAACTCTGACTTAGGCCATCAAGGGAAGCATCTGGGGACCTACTCGGGGGTCTTGTAGGATCCAAGAAACTACTCAAATCCTCTGACTTAACACTTTCAACACTGCCTGTACTCAAATCACTGGGAAGTCTTTTAAGAGATCCCTTTGTGGCGGTTGCATTTTTCTTTCCAATACTTTCATTAGCCCTAGTCCTTTTAAAGTTTGTTTCTGGTTTTGATATTCCGAAACTAGCTCCATCAGTTTTAATATTAATCTTGGTATTATCAATATTGGAACCCGAGCTGTTACTATTGTCATCCTCTATAACTGGACAGTATAAACCTTCACTACCATTTAACAGCTTACGTTTTCTTCCCAGTTTAGCAGTAGAGTGAAAAGTTTTGTTTGTTGGAAACTGTTCAAAATCCTCGGCTGATTGAGTCTTAGACAATTTTGCAGTATTAGTGTTCCTACCTCTTCTAGATGGCTTAGAAACAAAACTGTCTAAGAAGTCATCAATTTCTTCTTCAACAGTCACGTTTTGTTTAGAAGTTGTCCGAGTCGCACGTTTTAATGGCTTGGAAATAAAATCATTGTTTTCTTCCTCTGGAGTTTTCTTGTCATTTTGTTTTTGATTATCAACATCTTTCCTCATTTTTAAATTTAAGTATTTTCCTACTGGCTTAGTGGACTGAACATTGTTTGATTCAGAAACATCCATAATAGTATTTGTAGATGTAGCAATTTGAGTATCCTCATTAATTTCTAAGAAGTTGTAATCAAGCCCTCGTTTCCTAGCATCAATAGTAGTGTCCAGATGATGACCTACTTTGACTGGTTCCATTGACCATTCTAAAAAGCTTGTTGACAACCTCTGTAACTGTGTTAGCCTTATATGGTAAAGAGAAAACAGCTGCACAAGTGCTTTAGAATAGGCTTGTGGATTAGTGTCTGCTGGTGCAAATAATGTTGTTTCATTTTTATTCTCCTAAAAGTAACAAAACTACATTATGCAATAATCAATTACAAATGCTCCATAACTATGTTAAAATGACAATTTTATATAGTGATTCTGTCAGAGACTTTACGTTCGTTACGGTAACGTTACATGTCGCGCCATAACGTATTGTGATGTCAAGAAAATTGTAACTAAGTTTTTTGTACATAACGTTTTCTTGAGTTGAATATACGATAGAGCTGTACACAAGTCTTTTTATATAGTTCGAACCCCACGTATTACACATTAGTGCCGTGACCAGGATAGAAAATAACGAAGAAGAAGTCGATACGAGTAGGACATAGAGGACAAGTTACAAAGCTTATTTTGAAGATACACGACGAATTGGAGAAAAACATCGAGGAGAGAGGAGAAATCGAAAGTTTGTGTGAAACTTTGAAGAAGAAAAGAGACATTTTGCTTAAATTGGACAATGAAATTCTTGAGGAGATTTAGGAGGATCACGTACAGGCCGAGATTGAAGAAGCCAATAGGTATGATTTAGAAATAGAGCCCACACTCACAAAAGTCAGAAACAAGTTCACGGAAAATAGAACACAATGCAGCCTTCCAGAAACTAGCAAGTCAGCTCAAAACAACACTGATTTAAACCCAAATGCAGCAGAGTTTTCGTTCATCACTTAACATGCCGAATTACGAATTATCGCACCACACGCAGAACAGTACAACACATGCAAGTTCTTTCCACAAATTGCCGAAACTCAACCTTCCGCATTTTGATGGGAACCTATTGAATTGGCAACCTCTCTTGGACACCTTTAAGGCTACAATAGACACAAACCCCGTTCTTACAGATGTACAAAAGCTCACGTACCTACAAAATCAACTTCAAGGCATCGCCGCTCAATGCATAGCCGGACTTCCACTGACCAGCGCTAATAACTACCAAGCCATAGCTATACTAAGAGAAAGATTTGGTCAAACGCACAAGATAGTGAACGCATACATCCAAAGTTTAATAGACCTGCCAACCCCAAGATCCAATGTAGACAGCCTGAGGAATTTTTCCGATCAAATCGAATGTAATATTCACGGTCTTCTGTCATTAGGCACAAGCAACAGCACGTACGGTACACTACTGACCCCGATAATTTATAACAAATTACGGTCCGATGTTAGAAAGAATATTACCAGAGATCACGGAAACGACGACTGGGATCTGCAGTCACTTAGAGATGCAATTAAAAAAGGAACTCTGTGTAGAGGAAGCAGGACAAGCACCGACCCAGACTGGCGGAGATTTAGATTTTGTACCGACCGCATCGTTCGTCGCGGGTACTTTTAACGGAAAAAGGAAGTCGCAACATTTCAGTACTGTAGTTACAGAGAAACGAAAACAATGTTTATTTTGTAATAAAAACCACCATCCAAATACATGTAAGAATGTTCCTGAGATGGAAAAACGAAACCATATCATGAAACAGAAAAAGGTATGCTTTAATTGCTTCGGAAGTCACAGGGTATCTTGAGTGTAAATCGAACTTCAAATGCAAACAATGTGGAAAGAAACACCATACCAGCATTTGTAACACAGAATCGAAAACCGAAAAACACCAAAGTAAAACTTGCTCACACAATCGTAGAAATAGAAGAAAAACCATATGAACATAAGGCATTATTACACTCTACAGGAAATGCACGATCCGAAGTAATGCTCAAAACCGCCGTAGCCCTGGTATGGTATAAACACGTATGTTTCTTGACAAACATATTGATGGACGAAGGAGCACAAAACTCTTTTATTGCAGAAGAATTAGCACGTAAATTAGAAATAAAACCAACAGAGGAAATAGCAATGAAAATCGCAGGATTTGGAGGACAGGTTGGCAAAGTTCGATATTTGAACAAAGCGAATATAGAACTTGAAACCACAGAAGACAAGAGAATTATTATGGAAGTCGTCATTGTACCGAAAATTGCAGCACCTATTCAGATGAAATCAAGAAAGGACATCTCATCGCTACCTTATTTGAAAGGACTCCACCTAGCTGACCCTTTATCTGCAGAGGAACGATTCAACGTGTCACTATTAGTTGGAGCCGACTACTATTGGTCGATCGTAGAAGATAGCATTATCTGTGGAAATGGACCTAAAGCAGTAAAATCAAAACTTGGGTACTTGATTTCTAGACCGTTGCCAACAGACAAGACACAAAAGGCGACTTTTCCTAGCACTTCAATGATGAATATTCTAATAGATCAACATCCCGTCAGATGCGACTTAGAGAAATTTTGGACATTGGAGTCATTGGGAGTTACAGAAAACGACAACGTAAAAAGTCAAATGGAGATTGTACAGGATTATGGTAACAAAGGTATCAAGTTCGATAATGGACAATATACTGCAGAGTTACCTTGGAAACAGGAGTTCAACACTTTACCAACTAACTTGGAACTGGTAAAACACAGAACTGAAAACGTAATCAGAGGACTAAAACGCAAACCCGAATTACTCAACATGTATAGCAAAATCATAAGCGACCAGGAAAAAAGAGGCTTTATTGAAAGAGTAGAGGAATCTGAAATTCTGACCGTTAGACTCGTTCACGACATAACGCATCACCCAGTAGCTAAAGATTCATCAACAACACCCATACGGATCGTTTATGATTGCAGTTGTAAAGATTGTACCGGAAACCCGAGCTTGAACGAGTGCTTAGAATCACATCCGCCAATCATGAATGATTTAACAGGTATTTTGACATACTCCTAAGACTTAGGAGTTTACCCTACATGTATATGCGTGATTCATCATGTGATCAAGATACATTTAATGAACATTAACATTCAACGTTAAACAAGCAGGTGTCAAGACAACAAGAATTGCTTCAAAATTTACAACATAGATGGAAAGATGAATATATTGTGTCATTAAGAGATTATCAGCAACAAAAAGGTCTTGACATAAGAAAAATCAACATAGGAGATGTAGTGCATGATGAAGGAAAACGAGTAACATGGAGAACCGGAGAAGTAAGTGATGTGATCATCGGAAAGGATGGACAAGTATGAGTTGCGATGGTTCGTACGCCAACTGGAATCATCAACAGACCAGTGACAAAACTCTACCCACTTGAAGTCAGCAGTAGCGAGTACATATTGAGACGAAGTGACAGAGTTCAAAATAGAGACTTTTAAGTGTTAAATGTAAATTTTCATATTTGTTTTATAATGGACATTAATCATTTTATTTTTTTTAATATCCATTAATTTGTTGGCCCAGAGTATGTCAGAGACTTTACGTTCGTTACGGTAACATTACATGTCGCGCCATAACGTATTGTGACGTCTAGATAACTGTAACTAAGATTTTTGTACATAACGTTTGAGTTGAATATACGATAGAGCTGTACACACGTCTTTTTATATAGTTCGAACCCCACGTATTACAGATTCACTTTGGTTTGTATGTTTGTTTTTACTTATTTTACAGTTGTTATCCAAAATTTTCAGTGTACAATGACATAAATTGTAAAAAGTCTGAAATAAATTTTATTGCAGTCCACAAGAAGAAATGTTGGTTCCAAACGAGAGAGGAGTACGGGTAGTTTGAGCATTGGTATTGCTCAGACACCTGGTGTCTGCAATAACAATATAATTCTAGTCAAACAACATATTTAACATTAATTTGAGCTGTTTCCTTTCATAATTCTGTCATGGAAAATGTGTATATTTTTCCAATAAGTCAAAAAATACAAAAAATAAGTAATAACCCATCTGAATACTGAACCTTTGTACTTACCATATTCTTTACATTTCTGTTTCGACCATTTTATGAAAAAAAGACATACAAAAATAAATTAAGGCTTTTCCGGGCAAAATTATGGGTGGTAGGAAGGCACTTATTTTACAACACTCACAATACAATTCATAAATTCCTTACGACTCTTTAATTTTTTCTCTTTAAATGGTGTTTACCAGCAATTTCACAAATTTTGTCAATATTGTGGAATCCAGATTTTAATGGGGGAGGAAGCCACAATAAACAGGGAAAAACATACTGCCTTTGGTAGGAAAACTGGAAAACACTGTCAATTAAGATTGAAGTCGAGTGAACTGGAATACATTACAGCTTGCATCAATATTTAATGCAACAAGAGGCTCTTCCTGCATTGCTCACCAGACTTGCAAAAGAAGTTTGTGGATGCATGACTTTTCTTGCAAATTCTGATATTATAGTCAAAATACAATAACCTGTCAGGTATATTCTACCTATTACTAAATCAATTCCAAAAATAGATAATAGCTGTTTAGAAAACTACTTCAATCTATTTTCTTTAAAGCTCTTAATCAAAAAGAGCTGGGCATTTTAATTGCAGCTATTCATGTGTGACTAAAACAGTGTATTAGCTAACAGGTGAACAATAAAGACCTCAATATTTTTATAATAATTTTCTAAAGGTACATGTATTACCTATAATGTCTGTGTAGGGGTATATATTTATAAAATTCTTCAAGACCAGATTCTTCCTGTAAATGAGACAAGCAATTTCAAAATTTAATGGCAGTACATTATAAACAATATTAATATAACACAGATGGATTCTTTAGTTCCCTTTCAACTTTAAAAAAAAAAGTGTGATTCTTCACATAGACTGTCTAAAAAATTAATATTGTTAATTTCCCTTCACAAATTTAAAAATTCTTATTTGTGAGATTATTTACATCCTTGATGTCATTTGACAGTAAAACCCACTTCTTATTTAACAGTAAAATTAGTGATTATGTACCATGTCTCTACTGCTATCCTCCATATTAACACTCTCTTCTTGGTGGTTGATGTCCAGCACATTTTGTTTCCCTTTCTCTTTCATGCTTGGTTCCTATAAAAAAAAAATTTCTGAACAATATTTTAATAAAAATGAATTGATGCTATTTTGCAGTAATTTTCTTTGATCTTCATGTGTGGTATTACCCCATCTCACTCTTCTAGCCTGAGATGGGGCCACTCAGGGGCCGCACTGGGCTTCTCCAATGTCACCAATTGCGATTTTTTTTTTCATTTGGCGACAAAATATTGTGTCTGGCGATTTTTTTGGCGCTTAGGTTTTATAGTGTTAAACGATGCATGTGCGTGTTAAATATATATCGGTAAGGGCAATTGCATCATTAAAGATCCTTTGTCTGCTTCTATGGTCTATGTATTGTGTAGTATCCAGTGACGTGTATTATTTGGAGTTATTGAACGGAAATCGGCAATAAATGAATCAACAAAGTTGTCTGATGAAAAGCGGCTTTATTTACCAGAATGAGATTTGAATAGACGTGTAATAAAACAATTGATGCTGTTAATTAATTGTCAAAAATAAACAAAAAAAACTTAATTTTGTAGTAATATTTTTTTTATAATGTTATTAATAATAAATACAGGTATGAAAACTGACGTCGTGGTTGAGTGATTTCCGGACCGGGTGTCCGTCTTAATTTCGTAATAAGAAAACACTTACACATGCGTAGTTCTATTTTCAGTATTTACGGTTATTCACGGGAATAGTTGTTTCTAATAAATTACTGGATAATTTTTGTTTCATACACGAAATCACTCACATATTTTCATGATAAAAATGAAATAAGTGAATGGGCTGCTTGAGACCAAACTTTGAAAAATTGAATTAAAGAGTCCAGCAAACTTGGATTTCGTCTGACGTTACAGACTATGTCTGACCAAACAATTTTCGCCAGGCCATATAGTGATTTGTAATAAATATGGCGACACTTTTACAAAACTGGTGATGGAAAATTGCTATTGGCGATTTTTTTGGCGCCAGCTTTTTAGAAGCCAGAGCAGCTCCTGGGGCCACTCTTACCTCTCTGTCAAGATGTGGTTAAGTAAACAGCTTGATGTCACAATGTTACAAAACAGCAATAAATAGATTATTTACATCATATGAAACTTGATGCATTTAAACATTATCTTAGAGAAAATGCATCATTTTAAAAAATGTAAATAATCTAAAATTCTGGTTATAAAGCCCTGCTGCAAGCATTGTAAAGATCAATGTCCAAATGAGTCACGTGATTCTGTACTGTCAAAAAGCTAGGGGCTCTCTGGATTAATGTACTGTAGTTAACTTCCATTTACCCTTATATCCTATATTTGGCCATTTCAAGTAAAAGTGTATCACATCTCAAACATTCTTTTCTGCGACACGTTTTTAAAAAATATTTGTTTATTTTATTGTAAGGATGATGGAATTATATTATTTGTTGAACTAAAGACCGGACTTTTTTTCATTAACTAGATTCATTTCCTGTTACATACCTATGGAAAATTGTAAAACCATCTACAATCCATATATATTTATAGGGACATCGTCTAAGAAAAACTTTGTTTGCAAGCCATTTCAAAAGATTAGATTTATATTTTGTAGTTTTAAAAAGTGAAACTGAACATTACCTTATTGTGGAAAAAATTCTGAGTTTCCTCATCAGATTCTTCACTCCATATAAATGTCTTTTTCTTGGCACTTCTTGTTGGCTTTTTGATTGGAGATGAATCCTCCTCACTAACCAGATCTCTCAAACCTGGATCAATTTGGTTCTTGATAGCTGATGTGGCCATCCCTGGGTTCAACTCATCATCACTGATTAAATGCTCTTTGGCTAATAGCAGTTTACTCCTGATGACTTTTCTTTCTGGTGATGACTCATCTTCACTTATGAAGGCCTTCAATTCAGACGCTTCATCAATTTCCTTAAAAAAAAATAAACAATACAAATGTTGTCTAGTTCAACTAGAAATTATTCTTTAATACACAAATCCAAACCCGTCAAAAAAATATTAATTATAAAATTACAATAAAAACAGCTTACCATAATCTTTGTTCTTTAAAGATTTTACATTTTAGATAAAATTCAGGAAGAATGGTGAAGGTCATCTACAGGTTCTGAGCAATTTAAAGCTGCTTTCATCGACACCAAAACAGATATTATTGAGACATACATGCAAGATTGTCAGAGGCCGAGTGTAAGAGCTGGGGTATGAGATAGTCACTTTGTATAACAATATAACAATAAAAATGTTGATTTAAATACTTTGAATTTTTCTTTTTAGTACTCTTCAATGGATTACAGTTTCATGTCATTATGACTTCAGGTCAACATTCCCTGAGCTCTCAAATTGACTAAACTACAGGGATTTCCACTGCATGGGGAAGTATAGTTTGCTTTTAGATCGTCAAGTGGCGATCAAATATGTGGCTTTTTGGTTAAGGCAAATCCATATCGGTTTCAACAAGTATCGCCCTAGTGTCATTCTGAACAGCAGCCTTTTCTAATTTTTATTTTCATTTTTGTCCATTTTGTTAACAAAACATTTATGCCCTACATGGTGTAAGCTGTTCCCCGTCCGACTTTTAATTTTTACATAAAGTGTTATGTGAAAATATGACCGGATACAAGTTCAAAGTGAAAGAAAATATAAACATTTAGATAGGTGATATGAACTAATGCCAGAGTTCGCAAATATGATGCTGCTAGTGTTGAAATGAGTATTGCAATGATTTAAACATCAAAATTAGTTCTTTTGCAGTCACTTTAAAAACAAGTGTGGACACAGAAAAACGTCTCGCCTGCATTCCGCATCAGTAACGAAAATAAATTTCGTCATAAGCATTACGTTAATAGCATTAATTATGAGCCTGTATACCAAATATTGTCACCATACTATGCATAGTTACAGAGGAACTGTCCTAATACAAAAACTTGAACGTAGTCGCTGGACCGTGAAATTGAGGTCAAGGTCAGGTGGAACCTACCAGACAGTCATGTACTATTAATCAGCAACCTATATACCAAATATTGTCATCCTACCATGCATAGTTACAGAGGAACTGTCGTAACCCCAAAACTTTAACGTAGTCGCTGGACCGTGAAATTGAGGTCAAGGTCAGGTGACACCTACCAGACAGTCATGTACTAGTCATCAGCAACCTACACACCAAATATTGTCATCCTACCATGCGTAGTTACAGAGGAATTGTCGTAACCCAAAAACTTTAACGTAGTCGCTGGACCGTGAAATTGAGGTCAAGGTCAGGTGACACCTACCAGACAGTCATGTACTAGTCATCAGCGAACTATACACCAAATATTGTCATCCTACCATGCGTAGTTACAGAGGAACTGTCGTAACCCAAAAACTTTAACGTAGTCACTGGACCGTGAAATTGAGGTCAAGGTCAGGTGACACCTACCAGACAGTCATGTACTAGTCATCAGCAACCTATACACCAAATATTGTCATCCTACCATGCGTAGTTACAGAGGAACTGTCGTAACCCAAAAACTTTAACGTAGTCGCTGGACCGTGAAATTGAGGTCAAGGTCAGGTGACACCTACCAGACAGTCATGTACTAGTCATCAGCAACCTATACACCAAATATTGTCATCCTACCATGCATAGTTACAGAGGAACTGTCGTAACCCAAAAACTTTAACGTAGTCACTGGACCGTGAAATTGAGGTCAAGGTCAGGTGACAGGTGACTGACTGGCAAGTACTCATCATAAGCTACCTCTGGACCAAATTTGATGGACCTAGGGCTTGGGCTTACAAAGATATGAAGCAAGATGTAAAGTGTTTACTTTCGTCGCAGGCGAGACAAAAACTAAATTTAAGTATGTTTTAAAACTTTGAATAAAACATTTTATATTTCATACATAATATTATATGTTCCACAATGTCGTTTTTTACTTCTAGTTCTATTTCATTTGATAATTCGATCAATTTGTGTACTAATGACGTAGAAACATTTATATTACTGAACAATTATAATTTGTGGCAGTATCTTCTTTTTCAATGTAAAAAAATATGAACAATGTGAAATAACTTAATTTCTTCATTGTGCACCAAAATTTTTAAGTTATAGGACCAGATGGCAACCATGATAAAAAAGTTGATGTTTATCACTGAAGTTTCAGTCTAGCTGTTATAGATTTTAAGGGTTGATTGTAAAATTTAGTGTTGTCATCTGAAATTAAGGGTGTGATGGGTTAAGGTTTTGATGCGGATATAAAGGTTTTCACTAGAAGATTAAGGATTGTTGTTGATTGGACCTCAGACACGTTGTTAATAATAATCATGTACTATACTGTAGACCTTTATCTGTTTGTCTGTAGCTTTAACTTTATTGATGTATACAATTGTTTTTTGTCCAAATAAATACAGATCATGTGCAAAAAATTTTAAAAATTACAATGCACGAACGTGAATGCATTTCCTATCAACTTTTCATGACGAGAGGTATATACATGTATTGCAAAATTGTTTAATAAAAATAATATATTTCGTAAATTACCATGATTGTTTTATAAAGTTTGCAATATAACATTTACATTTAAAGATCGGTAGGTAATTTAATTTACAAGAAATGTCACCGATCTGAGATTCAATTCCACCATATTGTTTACCTGTAACCAATATGAACAAATAAAGGATGGATGTTATTTGTTTTGAGCATTGTTTCTAGTTACTTTGTTTTTGTTTTCCCAACAGGTTTCAAGGTAAGTTTGTGTTATTTAAATTTAAATTTTTTGTTACATGTTTTATGTTTTGTTTATTGCTTTGCTTCGTTTTGTTGTGTTCTTTTAAAATCTGTTGCTGTTTAAAATTGTTTAAAATTTTATTTTTCCTTCTTATTATGTTCCAGTGCTAATATTGTTTTATTTTTAACAATTTTATTTGGGTAACTGTTATGTTGTCAGCCATGGCTTTAAAATGAAAATGTTTTATTAATGATTACTTAAATATAACATAATTAAATAATAATTTATTTGTTGTTATTATTATTATTATTATTTACAGCATATTTATAGCGCATTTCTAATAACATTACTCTAAGCGCTTTACAATTAAAAAACAATATTACACATAGTTAAAAAATCGAAATCATACAAAATGGGAAAAAAATCAATAAATAAATATAAAAGAGAATTAAAAGTTTTAAAAAGGGATACAAAAGAAATTAATACTAGTTAAAAACAAGAGCATTTCAGATTTAGAGTAAAAACATTAAAAAAAATGAATTTGAAGGCAAAAATGAAAATATAATGAAAATATAAATAGGCATAAACGAAGGTAACTATTAAGAAAGCTATTAATAGCAATTAAAAAAAAAGACGGATCAATTATATGAAAATAGAATAAAAATCTTAAGAATAAAAAACACATTATCACAGTATATACATATTATCTTATTACTATGTACGAAAACTCATACACTATGCCAATAAAATAAATAAATAGATAAGCAAGTGTGGACACAGAAAAACGTCTCGCCTGAATTCCGCATCAGTAACGAAAATAAATTTCGTCATAAGCATTACGTATATAGCATTAAATATCAGCAACGGCCTGTATACAAAATATTGTCACCATACCCTGCATAGTAACAGGGGAACAGCCGTAACCCAAAAACTTTAATGTAGTCGCTGGACCGTGAAATTGAGGTCAAGGTCAGGTGGAACCTACCAGACAGTCATGTACTATTCATCAGCAACCTATATACCAAATATTGTCATCCTACCATGCGTAGTTACAGAGGAACTATGGTAACCCAAAAACTTTAACGTAGTGGCTGGACCATGAAATTGAGGTCAAGGTCAGGTGACACCTTCCAGACAGTAATGTACTAGTCATCAGCAACCTATACACCAAATATTGTCATCCTACCATGCATAGTTACAGAGGAACTGTCGTAACCCAAAAACTTTAACGTAGTCGCTGGACCGTGAAATTGAGGTCAAGGTCAGGTGACAGGTGACTGACTGGCAAGTACTCATCATAAGCTACCTCTGGACCAAATTTGGTGGACCTAGGGCTTGGGCTTACAAAGATATGAAGCAAGATGTCAAGTGTTTACACCGCCGCCGCGGCCGCTGGATTCCCATACATATGTCTCGCCTCCAGCGACTTTCGTCGCAGGCGAGACAAAAAACCAAGGTAAGTTGTGATCACACAAAGGGTGATAAGTTACTACATGTACAAGTGGGTGTAAGTAGCCAAGATGGGGACCGGTGTTCCAAAATATAAACAAATTTCCAATCATCCAAATTCATGCAAAAAACACATAAAACCTACATTTAAGCAGTCTAATACACAGGAGTATCTATAAATTTTCATAAAAACCAAGGTTTGTTGTGATCACACAAAGGGTGATGAAGTTTTTACATTCTAAAATGGGTGTATGGTCAGTATATGTAGCCAAGATGGGGACCGGTGTTCCAAAATATAAACTAATTTCCAATCATCCAAATTTATGCAAAAAACACACAAAACCTACTTTAAGCAGTCTAATACACAGGAGTATCTATAAATTTTCATAAAAAGAAAGGTTTGTTGTGATCACACAAAGGCTGATGAAGTTATTACATTCACAGTTGGGGTTGACTGAAGGAAAAAACCGCTATGATATTACGCACATGTTGGACAACATTTTCGTATTGTTTTCTGGCTAAATGTGGAATGACAACATGTAATTTGACGAAATCATAATTCATGAATTATAAACTATAAAATATAAATACTTACTATTATTTTACTATATTTTCGTGAAATAACAAATTTCGAGAGAGAAAAAAATTCCAAGAACACAATCAATAAAATGGAGGAATGTTAATTCCGGCATCGGAACGGAACGGAAATTTCAGCCGTGTCACAGAAATATCGAACTGTAATATAGGTTTAATAAGAAGTGACATGTCCCGTTAGTATAGACTGTCACTGCTTAGAAACAGGTAGAAATGCTAGGCCCTGTCAAGCATTTCTCATCTTTTTCGTGGTGAGAACGAATAAACTTTATTTTTCGACATTAACAAATATTGTTTTTAATATGCAACCATAAAATATGTTTTTACTAATGAAAAACATGAATAAGGTGCATCTATAGCCCATCTTTTACTTAAAATTTTCGGAGAAATATCGTATTTGATAACATGTCGCAAATCAGGAAAGAACACTTAATATTTTAAGAAATGAGGACACTGGAACCAGCAGATTTTTTTTTGGCACTGCTAAATAAAGAAAACATTTATTCGCCTACCTTTATTGTACAGCAAATGATTGCAGGATAAGTTATTATTGAACCTACCCATAGTCATCAAATTAATGCTTTTTAAGGCAGTGCCGTTCAACAACTTGAAACTAAGACATCAGTAATCGTATATGTTTGCACATGCTCATTTATTATAATGCTGTTTATGTTCTTAGTAAGCAGTATATCATCTGGTAAAACAACTTTTTCGCCGTCGGCACAATAAGTGCTATTGCAATGGTTGTGTCGTGGGTTTACTCTGGCTGTCTCCCCCAATAAAAACTGGATGCCATGATATAGCTGAAAAATTGCTGAAACTGGCATCAAAAATTATTCAAACAAAAAAAGCAACTGTTTTTTTTTAAAGCACAATTATAAATACAGTTCAACATGAACATATCCCTATCAAATATCCCACATTGGTAAACTAGAGGCTCTTAAGAGCCTGTATCGCTCACCTGACTTACAAAAAAACTTTTTAAGACAATACTTTTCTTGCAAATTTTGATATTAAATGCTAAAGAGTTTATGTGAAGATGCTGTTTCTATGAATGTTGCCATGTTGAATTTACAATCAGCAGTAGGAGTGTTTCTGAGAAGAAGCAGTTTTTGTTTTTTCATAGGTTAGTATGTTAAGTGATGTTCCATAGTGGCAGCAATCTTGTATTTTGGATCGAAACAAACAACTCAAAATTGGTAGAGAACCATACAATATCACATATCCTAAAATCTGCCAAGCTGTTTGTGAGAAAACGAATTTTAAAATCTCAGCCAGTCAGAACGCATTTGCAGCTCTGGCAGCCATGTTGAATTTCCTATCGGCTCGAAACATACTTAAAATAATAAGATTACTATCACTTCTGCATTATTTGGTTAAATTGTGTGGAACTGAGTTTCAGAGAAGAAGCTGTTTGTATGGTTTTCCCATAGGGTCCTATATTAAGCTGTGTTCCACCGTGGTGGCCTCTTGGAATTTAGATCGCCACAAAAAACTAAAATTTTGTAGAGGACCATCTAAGGTACATTTCTGCAATATTTCAAATCAATCTGCTAAGCAGTTTGTAAAAAGAAGATTTTTGAAATTTCAGCCAATCAGAACCCATTAGTTGCCCTGGAAGCAATGTTCAATTTGCAATTGGCTCAAAAAACTCAAAATAATAAGATAAATATCCACTTAATCATTTCTTCATAATTTGGCTTCATTTTTGTGGAACAGTTTCAGAGAAGACGTTGTTTGTATGTTTTTCCCATAGGGTCCTATGTTAAACTATGTCCTGTGATGGCGGCCATCTTGGATTTTGGATCGGAACAAAAAACTCAAACCTTGTAGAGGACCACATAAGGTACATTTCTGCTATATTTTAAATCAATCTGCCAAGCAGTTTATGAGAAGAAGATTTTTGAATTTCAGCCAATCAGAACGCATTAATGGCCCTGGAAGCCATGTTGAATTTGCAATTGGCTGGAAAAAACCAAAATAATAAGATAATTATGCAACCTTCATTTCCTTATTAATTTGGCTTCATTGTGTGGAACAGTTTCAGAGAAGAAGTTGTTTATATGTTTTTCCCATAGGGTCCTATGTTAAACTATGTCCTGCGATGGCGGCCATCTTGGATTTTGGATCGGCACAAAAAACTCAAACTTTGTAGAGAACCACATAAGGTACATTTCTGCAGTATTTCAAATCAATCTGCCAAGCTGTTTATGAGAAGAAGATTTTTAAATTTCAGCCAATCAGAGCACATTAATGGCCCTGGAAGCCATGTTGAATTTGCAATTGGCTCGAAAAACCCAAAACAATAAGATAATTATGCAACCTTCATTTCCTTATTAATTTGGCTTCATTGTGTGGAACAGTTTCATAGAAGAAGTTGTTTATATGTTTTTCCTATAGGGTCCTATGTTAAACTATGTCCTGCGATGGCGGCCATCTTGGATTTTGGATCGGCACAAAAAACTCAAACTTTGTAGAGAACCATCTAAGGTACATTTCTGCAATATTTCAAATCAATCTGCCAAGCAGTTTATGAGAAGAAGATTTTTGAATTTCAGCCAATCAGAACGCATTAATGGCCCTGGCAGCCATGTTTCATATTTGATCAGCACCAAAAACTCAAACTTTGTTAAGAACCACCCAATAAACATACCTGGCAAGTTTGGTTCCAATTGGCCAAGTGGTTGTGGAGAAGAAGATTAAAATGTGAAAAGTTTACGGCCGACGACGACGAAGACGACGACGACGACGGACGCAAAGTGATGAGAATAGCTCACACTGACCCTTTGGGTCAGGTGAGCTAAAAACGTATGAGTAAATATATATGCTACAGCTGAAATACAGATACTTTATTTGAAAACAATTGTAACAAGAGCCAAATATAATTCTCGTGCAACATAATATGTCTATAAGTACACAATATCATACAACATTAAAGATATAATCAGTATACATGTCTCTGCTGTACAAATAATGGTTTGTTGGAATAAAATGCCGGTAAATACAGCGAAAGATAATTCTTGTCTATTTCAGTAGACACCTCTCTCCTATAAAAATAATGCTTTGTTGGAGTAAAATGCAGTTTTTTGTTAGAAAAAACTTCTCATCGTCTTATTTTATTTTGGAGGCCAGAAGTATGAAACTGTCAACTGTCATTTATATAAAATGGTTGAGGAAATAAATTCACTACATATTGACAAAGTAATTTATTATGTTGATCTTAAATACAATGTTGGTAAACTAAATAAGTGTTGAAGTGATCATAAATAAACTATAATTTAAAAGCCATAGCTAATAACAATTGCAAAAATGATTTAACTAAAAGGAATTCCTCCATTATTTAATATTTGAGAAATCATTAATAAAACATTTTCATTTTAAAGCCACCCGTGACAACAGTTAAACAAATACAATTATAAAAAAAAAAAAACATAAAACACCAACATAATATAAAGGAACAATAAAATTATAAAAAGTTTTAAACAGCAACAGATGCTAAAAGAACACATCAAAACGAAACAAAACGTTTTTATACAGTAAACAAAATTTAAATAACACAGGTTACATGTAAACAATATGGCGGATGTGTATTGAATCCCCAATAGGTGATGTTTCTTGTAAATTAAATTACCTACTGATCTTCAAATGTAAATGTTATATTGCAATTTTTATAAAACAATCACTGTAACTTTCAAAATATATTATTTTTATTAAACAATTTTGCAATGAATACCTCTCGTCATGAAAAGTTAAAAGGAAATGCATTCAAGTTCAATATTTTTAATTTATTGCATATGATCTGTATTTATTTGGACAAAAAATAATTGTGTACATCGATAAAGTTATAGCCACACACAAACAGATAAAGATCTACAATATAGTACAAGATTGTTATCAACAACGATGTCCGAGGTCGTTGAAATTAACCCAGATGTCTAATCAACAAAAAACCTTAATCTCAGAGTCAAAACCTTAATTTCCCTGTCACACCCTTAATTTCAGATAACAACACTTAATTTTACAGTCAACCCTAAAAAAATTAAGGTTTGCATGCGGTTTTCCTAGGAAATTAAGGTTTTGGTGTTTGTAGTGAGACTATTTCTGTCCTTGTCCTTCAGGTTAATTAAATAACTTACAGTTTTACTCTTGCTGCTATAGACATTAATTATAACACAAAAAGAGGACATTAAATGATACCTAGCCACATTGTATCAATTGTAATATTCATGAACACATTTCATTTTATTATTAATCAGCCTAAAGGAACAGCTGAGCATGATACTAGTCCATTAAGCAGACAATTTTTACTTTCACCATGGACCTATAAAAATAATTTCAAATTGACCAAACTCAAAAACTACAAATGGGATTGTGCTGACAATTCAACTAACTACTGTTGCAGGCAAGCAAAAAAAAGCATGTGTTGATTGTTTGTTTGTTTACCTTCAGCAATTTTTCAGCTATATCATGGCATCCAGTTTTTAATGGGGGGAGAAAACCCCTGACCTGCAGTAGAACATGCATTGACATTGATTTCCTATTTTATTTAACAGTGGCCACCCTTGTCCAATGATAAACACCCTGAGCACCAATTTAAAAGTAGGTACCTAAAGGATGATTGTGGCAAAGTTTGAAAAAGTGGTTTAAGAGGAGATTTTCAAAATAGTTTACGATGGACAATTCCCTTTTTTTGGAATACAAGAATTACTTCCCATTTGCAAGAGTTGTCTTTAATAACAGCAGGTATCTAGTATTGAACAGATAGGGAAAAATTACATTTTTATTTTTTTTTAAATAATGTCTGTGGACTGATTCTTCCAGTACAACTAAAAAAACTGCAGAATTAGTTCGAATATCATAATAAATTTTACCGGATGCTTTGATATATGTGAATAAAAAATATTGTAAAAAACCTACTTTTTACCCCACAGTAGGTACTATAAAGTACCTGCTCTAAAGAACATATAACTCTGCAAATGGGAGATAAATTTTGTTTACCGCAAGTAAAGAATAGACAGCAAGTGATTGCAAAAGTTCACAAGAAGGAGGGGGGGGGGACAATTTTCTTTACAATATATGGGACATTTTTAAAAACGCAAGACCACACATATTAAAATAATTCCGTTTATGTGTAACTATCAGACAAACCTGTTGATCTTTGTTTGGTCTAACATCATCATCTATAATGACATGAGAATATTGATCCATCTTTGTCTGTTTTCCTGGTAGTTTGGTTAAATTTGGTGGTCTACCTCGTCTCTGAAATAGTCTTATATTTGGTAACATTGACAATACTACAATCTAAATCTGGTATATAAAAAATTTAGTTTTGACACGACGAGGTAAGGAATTTTGCTCTATTCATGCTTTTGAATATCTTTTATTGACAAATCGGGGATTTAATTCTGTGGCCAATACATTTTAGCATGTATTCATGAACTTTATTATGAAACATTTTGTCATAATTTTCTTCAAAACAAGTTGTGCCACAGACTTGCAAAGGAAATAAGGAAAGATTTAACAAATTCTCGTTCTTCTTGATATTTGAAAGGAAATTGATGGCGTGAGTAGATTCAAGTGGCTTTATTAATTGACTTCTCGGACATAAAGTAAGCAAAGTAAAATTATTTAATTGCACTTGCCAATGCAATAAAGTAAACGTACATGAGAGCGCATAAAAAAGGGGTGTTTCATGAGAGAGCATATATCATTTTAACTTTGTTGAAGTAATGGAGTATTTTGTGATAGTTTGCATAGAAAAAAAAATTGAGTCTATTGATATTCAGTAAAAGAAACATGCCAACTAAGCCCTAAAAATATCCACAAATCAATTTTTTTTCTATAATAAACTGTAATGGATATATTCTGTTCCTTTCAAGTATACTACAGAAAAAAGTAAATTTTTGAATCTGTTTTAGGCATGGTTGGCATGTTTTGTTGACTAAATATCAATATACTCAATAACCTGTCAATGACTGATTATGACAAAATAACACCTGGTTTCAACCAAGTTAAAATGATATCAGTACTCTCATGCACCACACATTTTTTCATGCACTTTTATGCATAACATTTAATTGTTGTATTGACAAAGTCAGGGATAATAATTTTGCCCTGCTTAATTTGTGCCCAATTAATAAAGTCACATTTACTCATATCGTCGGTACTAAGAAGAACTAGAACTTTGTAAAACTTTCCTTGTTTCCTTTGTAAGTCTGTGGCACAAATTGTTTTTTATAAAAATTTTAACAAAATGATTCATAATAAAGTTTATGAAAATACACTAAAATGTATTGGCCACAGAATCATATCGCCCTTTTGTTAAATAAAGATATTAAAAACATGAACAGAGCGAAATTCCTTACCTTGCCATGTCAAAACTACACTTTTTTATCCCTCTCTTGCATAACTGGAAATTGCTCTCACGAGTTTCTTCGCATCACATTTTGTGATACATAAGCACGATTACCAGCTGTGTTGAACACTGTTTCGTTTATAAATCTGTTATATTTTGGATGATGAAACAAAATTAATATACGGAGAACTTTTTGATGGGCAATATTACACTCGATCATCTTAGGCATATCATAATGGAACAGCCCTGTACTTATACTTTGATGAATTTAAATTGTTGGCTTTCTTTTCCTTTTCAAATTATTCATACAGCACACTAATTGAAAATATTTCATTATAACTTCTAGCATTCTAAAAAAAGTGCTAATTAAACGAGTGGCAAGCTCACAATGATACTCATCTCCCCCACCTTTAAACCTTTGAGCAACTGTCCTGAAGAAATCTGTTAGGTTATGTAGCCTAAACTTATGTGAACAATTAGTTTGTGGCCGTAAATGATCATGTGAGATGCATGGCCTTCCCGATACCTTTTGTACTGGTTTGACTTGTGTGTTTATCTCAACAGTAACTGGTAAAGGATCTTCTTCCATTGGTTCTTTCTCTGGAGTAGATCTAGGATGCATCGCTTCCTCAAATGCTTCAGCTGTTTGGCTACTGATGTCAAGAGCCTCTTGTAAACTTTGCTCTGATTGAATATTTACATGTGTGGAATGGGAATTGGCGTTCCTTGTTTGGCTGGCATGATTGTAATTCTGTTGAAATGTTGAACCTTCTTGGTCATTATGCAAATCATGTGGTCCATCATCACCATCCAAATCAACTGATAGACTTTCAGGATACACAGCTTGTCGGAAAGCTTCTGTTGTTCGTTTTTCTTCCTCAGAATCTGTATGAATACATTCTGCATGGTCCATTTGGACATGCAAATCAGCATCTTGTTTTGACATCATTATGACTTTCTAAAAGCAAATGTGTATACATACAAGCTTTATAGAGACTGGAAACTATTCTGTTCTTATGACTTGATTTAAAATGTGATTGAGCATCTCACATCCAAGAAATATAGTGTGTTAATTGTAAAAGAGTTACGTTGTCGTTAGATATGAATGTATAGACGGGTTTATCAATCGCTTATCTCTCGCTGCATGTGCGCTGCCATTAATGAGTCACGTGGTGCGTCAGCCATAGTATTCATGAATAAATTGCTCGTGCTATATTGATTATCAATAACAAACATAAGTAAAAGTATATCATATATTTATATATTTTTGTTTTTAAAATGTCTAATTTAGGAAATTACAAGGATAGATATGGTGATGGTGGATCTTGTGCCGTTAATAGTTGTACGAACAATCGCCGTAAAATTAAAAGAATATGGAAGTTATCGTTATGTAATTTACATGGACAAAAACATGAAGTCAGAGAATCCTCTGCCGTCCAACGCTTTTAGACTTTTTTGGCAGCGTGGGACCAGCAAAATCTAAAATGAGTTGGACGTCAGACTAAAAACATAAAGACTGTGCTTATTTGGTTCCATACAAATGATTGCATGTCATGCCTGAAACGATGAAGACAGGCTTCATTGGACAAAGCAGGCATTAAACAGAAAAAACACTTCTGAAAAAATTATTTGTGGGTTTCTTAGACGGCGCCCCCGACGGAAACTTCGAGAAAGTGCCGCGCAAACGACGTAGATTAGATGTTGAAGCATGTTCCTCTATGGAAACGGACATGAAAAAAGATTTCGAAATAAATGCATCTACTTGCACAGAAAACGTACGCGAGTCTACCCGAGTACAGTTTGTTAAAATCAACAAAATACATTTGGTTTGTCCGCAGACAAATCTCACACTTACGGCCGAAAAAATAGCTTAGGTTAAAACAGAAACGGGAACATTGACTGCAAATGGCAGCATTCAAACTGACAGTGACTCGCTCGTGTACACAGGGGTGACAAAGAATTTGTTTTTCACATTAACAGAGGCTATGACATTCGTTTCAGATGGATGTACAGCTGATTAAATATATTTAGTTTTGATGCGACTAAGACTAAACTTGTTGTTTTATGATTTAGCCCGTAGGTTAAGTATTTAGCCAGTAAAATCTTTAATTATTGGATACATCTGGTACTTGCACAGAAATTGACGAACTTAGTTTCATTCTTACAATTCGATTTTGTTGCCCTGAATTTTGTAGGGAGAATTATCCCAGTATTTTTGTTGTCATAGATTGTATTGAAACATTTATTCCAAGACCTTCCAACTTGAAAACTAGAGGCGAAACTTTTAACAACTACAAATCGCACATTACCGCTAAAATATCTTGTAATAATAGTACCCATGGACAGAGTTTCTATACATAGCATTCAAGGGACGGTAAAGTGACAAATTTATTGTTAAAAAGAGTGAGTTTTAGATTACCTACTACCCGGCGACGAGGTCATGGCAGATAGGAGGTTTACAATTGACGATTTACTTTTCCCTCGCTAAGTTAAGCTAAATATTCCATCATTTACTAGATGAAAACCACAACTTCGAATGAAGATGTCATCAAATGGCCCATTTTATTATAAAAAGATCTATAAGAACACGGAAAGTTTATAAAATATTAAGTACAACAGTGCTCGTTTGTTCTTTAAAACATTTCGACGACATGTTAGTAATTTGTTTTTTAAATAGTCAATTTACGTGGTGACTTAATTGATAAGAGATGTAGATGTGGATGATTAAATATTGTTGAACATCTAGTTTTTTTTTAATTAATACTGTATTTCATTTTAAATATGTCAACATAATTGGTTGAAAACAACAATAATTGTAATATGGGTGTAAAACAGTACTAGCATGACGGAAAATGTGGAATACAAGTTGCACTTTGTGTTATAAGTGCATAAGACAGAAGTTTAAAAATGGAGAAAAAACACATAAATAAATAACAATTATTATCCTTTTAATTAGTATGCAAATGAAAGTCACCCTCTGTGAAGACTTTATGGTAATTTAGTTAATATATACATTATTTGTAAACATGTATATCCCACTGAGAAACGTCATCTTTCATGAATGTAATGGCGGCCACGATAACAACGATCTTCAGCGGCGGCTATCTTAATTAAGGGGGATAATTGAAAAAACTTGTCTATACGGTCTACATGATTAAATAAAACTTTTGTATGGAAACACACTAAAGAGCTTTTAATGATTTGTGCAATTACATAAGGGAATGGATGGGGAAAAAGGCACTGATGAAGTAATGCCAGTCCGTTTATAAACTGAGAATAACTAAACTACATGTACTTTTATGCTAGCTTAACAGAGCTAATATAAAGAAAATTTGGGTCCTCATTTGTAAAATCAGATATAAGATTCAAAAGATATGGTGAATCAAATGTAAACATTTTCATTACATGTCCAAGATGTCCACCATCAGCATATCAGATTGTGACTACACTACAACACAACTTACTGCTAGATCAACCTTCTCTTCTCTGGTCATTCCTGTACAATCTATTCCAGACTCTAAACATAAAACACATACACATCATTGTGTGAAACACACTAATGTCATTCTAAATAAAAAAACCACTTTACAACATAATGATAACACAGTTTAAACTAGAAAAACTGTGAGCAATGGTCACTTATTGATACCCCAACTTCATAATTTTCAAAACATCCAAAATATTACTCTGATCAAATGTTAGATATCAGGTGCACAATAGAACTTTGTGACAAAGATTATTTGAAATGTTTATCTAATTCCATTCATTTGTGTCTGTGGAGTGAATAAGAGATGGGTACCCCCTTATGTAAATAACAACCTCCATGTTTTGCTATGGGAAACTCCAAATATTCCAATCAAAATAGTAAATATCAGGTGCAAAATGGGACTATGTGAAAAAAGATTCTGTGCAAGTTTCATCAAATTTCATTTCATAGTGTAGGAGAAATTGCGCATAAGAGAAAGTTTAACAGAGGTAGAGACAGACAGTATTGGAAACAGTATCATTGTGGCCCATGATAACTATGTTTTTTGTTTGGTGCAATTTATCTGATTTTATGTCTCAAATATGAGAAATAAAACAAAGAATTTACCTTTTAGTGTTCTTTCAAGAACATCTTCTTCTTTGTCTTTAACCTTTCTTACAGTTTTTTTTATTCTTTTATTTCTAGACGTCTTATGTTCTTCAATCAATCTGACGGAGACCTTAAATATATTTAATGACTATCATGAGCAAGTGGTTCTTATCAAAATGGTTTTTTTACATGTATTTTCTGTTAAAAGTGCAGAATTTTAAGTAAGTGATTTTATACGTTATAACCATTTTTTCACTCAAAACGTGTAAAAAGTCTACATTTTGTCCACGACAATTTTACCCCAAAATCCCTACAAAGCGTCCTTGGTCCTATCCTCTTCACAATATACATTAACGACCTTCCAGAAGCAATCAAAAATGTGGCTAAGCTATTTGCTGACAACACCAAAGTATATGCCGTCACCAACAACCAAGAGAACATAAGAAGTCTTCAACGTGATTTGAACACACTTGAAAACTGGTCAGATAAATGGCTCCTAAAATTCAACAAGGCTAAATGTAAGCATATGCATCTAGGGGCAGAATCTGAGGCACAATATAGTATAACCGAACATTAAATTGAAATAACTACCAGTGAGAGAGATCTAGGGATTATTATTGACAACACACTAAATTTTAAAGAACATATCAACACACAAGTCAAAAAAGCAAACCAAAAATTAGGGATTATTAGCCTACTTTCAAATACTAGTACCTAGATAAAGAGATGTTCATAGCTTTATATAAAGGCTTAGTCCGGCCACATTTAGAATATGGAAGTTGCGTATGGTCAGTTATAAACAAGAGAGAAGCTATTTCAATCGAAAATGTACAACGCAGAGCAACAAAACTAGTGAAAGAAATCAACCACCTTAGCTACGCAGACAGATTAATAAGCCTTGGGTTGCCATCGCTACAATATAGGAGGGCAAGAGCAGATATGGTGGAAACCTTTAAAATAATAAAAGATATAGACAAAGTTGAAGCAAAGGACAATATGTTCCCCCTCAAAGAGACATCAACTAGAGGCCACAAATATAAGATTTATAAAAAGCACTGTATAACAAACATTTGCAAATTTAGTTTCACACAGAGAGTAGTCGACACCTGGAACTCTCTCTCTCTGGACGTCGTAGAAGTCGACACTGTAAATAGTTTAAAAAGTGCACTTAACAAACATTGGAAAAACCTTCCAATAAAATTTGAACCAGATTTTTATGGGCCGGAAGCTGGTGCAACAAAAAAATTTATCAAAATGGACCAGAGAGGCAATATGCCTAACTGAAGATCTCACAGACAAGGTAAACAAGGTAAATAAATTGTGCCTCATACATGTATTAAGCAAGAAATGCTTTAGCTCCAGTGATATTTTATCTCAACTCAGCTACAAAAAAATAGGGCATCTAATGGGACATTAAATGATACCCCGCCACGATATTCATCAATAGTTAAATATATTTGTATATACTAGTATACTATACTGTATATACTATACATCCACTAGTATATAGAGACAGAAAGAAATGAGTTATCTTTCTTAGACCTGAAAATTTCATTATTGTCAAATTTAGAAAATTTATAAAGTGGCAAAACTTCAATAATATTTTTCCGATCATCCTGAAAATTGAACTTGACCTGTATTTTATTGTACTGAACAGCTGTGCAAAATATTATTCAAATCCCTTGAGGCGTTTTCAAGTTATCATCTGGAAACCTTCGGGGGTATTTGAAAATTTATAAAGTGGCAAAACTTCAATAATATTTTTCGGATCATCCTGAAAATTGAACTTGACCTGTATTTTATTGTACTGAACAGCTGTGCAAAATATTTTTCAAATCCCTTGAGGAGTTTTCAAGTTATCATCTGGAAACCTTCTGGGGACGGATGGACGGACGGACAGACACCGAACTAAACTGAGGGTATAGCATAATACCTCGCCACTTCGTGTGGCGGGGTATAAAAAGTACAATTACTCTTAATGGAGCAGCCCTAGAGTGACTCACATCTGAGAGTTGTACACATACTATGCAACTCAAATGGTGTACTTAATAAATATTAATGTTTTAAGTCTATTAGATTATTTTTAGCAACATACCATCATATAAGCAACATTTCTTAACAACATAAAAAAAACATGTATTAAATTTACCTTTTATGTGTATCACGTTTGTTACACTCACTTTCGGCTAAATATAGTTGAAATCCTTTCCCAAATAAGGTATGTATGACCACATTTTGAAAAAAGATGATGTACTTTGTGAAGAAAATGAGTAATGGTTGGCATAAACATGAACAAACACCCAATGGACATTTTCATTAACACTGTTCAGTTAAAAAGTTAAGATTATACTATCAAACCTGAACAAATGTCCATTATAGCTCATCAGATATTTGGTAAGCTCTTACTCCTTTGATCCTGAGAGATTTAACTATACATAATTGAGATTTAATATTTTATGCAAAAAATTGACCCAAATTGCAAAACAATTCAAATTTACAGGACTTGTGATTTACATATTTTAGTTTTAACAAGGGCAAGATTGCTACACATAACCAAATGTCCCCTGTCACTGTATGTAGTGGGTTGCTTTTACAGCTGGTCAGCAAATATTGGTCAACTTATATGTCAAATAAAGTAACAGAACTTTCTTACCTCATCACTGTCTGATGACTGCTGATCTTCAACCATGTCCATTGTTCACTATAAAATAAGTTTGTTATTTAACAAGATGAGTTTCATTATATTTTGTGAAAGCATTTATGAGTTTTAATTAAGTGTTGGCATGTGCATTTTTATTTTTAAAACTAGAAAGACCGTGGTATTGATTCTGGTGGTTACTTTTATGATAGCAATATAAGGAACACAACTCTGGGTTAACATGACAGGAATAGGTTGCTTTGCAAAATTTTGGAGTCGTTGTCTCTCAGAAATTTACCAAAATGTTTATCATCTATATTACTAAAATTATAGACCCCCTTTTTTAAGCGCATCACAAAACACAGAGAAATAATTTAATAATTGATTTATCGATATCAACATTAAATATTTTTAATGTGCAACATCAACTGCATGTAACCTATTACATATTGAAGTACAAACTACAGTTATAGACTTCCGTCACGTGAACAAGCGAACAGTTCGTTCCTGTTTAAATTCAGATGGCTCACTTCAAGAAATCGATTGGAATCAAAGTGATTTTCACTGATAGGTCATACTAACTTTGTTTTCACTGTGATCAGGACTAAGATGACATTAAAAAAAAAACTAAAGTTACACTTTCACTGATTACAAATTTACCTCCTAAAAAATGCCTTCTAATTTAAAAGTTGTCAGTTGGGTAGGCGTACGTTTTTTTTGTACCCCTCACATGTTTTCCTTGAGCCAGATATAAATTTTTAAATGTAAAGGAGGACTTATCTGGTACAAATGTTTGTCCTGCGGACATTATTAAACGTTAATTGCTAATTATTTAAAGCAATATTAAATATTTTCCATATGCAACATTAACTGCATGTTACTCATATATGGGTTAATACTGCGCTATTTCTGTGTTTTGTGATGAGGGGTTTAAAAAAGGGGTCTATAAGTTTAGTAGTATAGATGGTTACTTAAAGCAGTGTAAACAATGGGTGATTAAGAAAGCTACAGTAGTGTACATGTAGCTCATGATAATTTTTTGTTATCTCGGCAGAGCTACAAAGGGTCCCATCACCTGTAATGAAGCAGTCTGGAGATATTCGAAGGTATTTTGTGCATACTAGCAGCTATCTTCCTTGATTTCCAACATACTTTTTATGTCTGTCATTTAATTAATTTTTTCATACTTCCAATTCATTTGTTTTAACACTTTATTCGTTATCATGTCATTGTAGGCAAAATTTGAATTGCCGAAATGTATACATGTAATTTCAGAATCGATTTGTTAAAAAATGACATGGATTATTTAAGTTGTATGAGTATGCAATGCACTATCCAGAATACAATTGCTTACCAATACAATTCGGACACTATAATATTTCAAATTTGTAAACACTGCCATGATTACAAATAGTGTTAAAATTAATTACATAGATGAAATGTCAGCTGAATGGCAGAGAACTGATAAGTTATTTATCAACACAAGAACGCAGTTTAATAGTAGAAAATATATATATACATCTCAAGAGAGTTTTTCCTTCATTATGAGAAGTGGGCCCTCTTCTCAGCTCCAGCAAGATAAAAATATCAAACAGGCTACATTGATGTATATAGATATAAAGAACGAATACTAGAGGCTCCCAGGAGGCTGTAATGGCTCACCTGGAACACAAATTACTTCAACTATATTTAATTTTTGCAAATTACAGTTTCAGTCTAGTTGTTGTCGTGTTTAAGCATCCTCACAAGTCCCCGGCGAGAAGTTACTAGACAAAAACTAAACATTTCTTTAAAAATGTTATTTTAGAGATTATAGCACAGTCAGGGTGGTCACTGGTTGAAGAATTTAAATGGTAATTTTAAGCTCGTATGAGTACAATGTATGTACCTATTGAGAATTATATTATCTCATTATAGAACCACATTTATAACAGTCACAACACTAAGTCTTCATGAATCACGAGTTAAAAATGGTACACTTTGAACTTGCAATAAAGAAGGGGAAACAATTCCTTTGAGCAACATGTAACAAAGAGTCACAGTCTATCACTGACTGTTATACAGTTATAACACCTTTCATTATGACATTTGTTTATATGCACACAATGTTTCAGTGTCATGTGAGATAACCCTGAAAAAGGTTTAGTTGATACTAGTATATGAGGCCATTGGTACAATATCTCTTTACGACTTGCAATAAAAACAAAATTTGCAATTGCAGACAAAAAATCACAATAAACAGAAGCATAGAATCAAGTCTTTCTCCTCTAAAAGTGGAAAGCCTTCATAATAAGAAACAAGAATAATAATACCAGGAAGGCTTTATAATCATAGAGTGGAAATACTCTAGAGACAAATATTAGCAATGAGTTTAGGCTTTCATCTTGGAAATTTGAAATCCTGAATTTTAGCTAGAAGCTTCCAATTCTTATTCCGATGCCTGTCCCAACTTCAAAACTGCAGCCATCAAAGTACCTTTAATATCAGGCTACCAACCTCAGAAAGTTACTAGCCAGCAAAAATATTTTTTTAGTCAAAAGGAAAATGTTATAAGCATGTGATAACCATTTTAATTTTTGCGTGTGTGTTATCTTCATCAATTGTAATAAATTCACTTTCCGTAGATTTAGAAGTCTGATTTGGCCGTTTTAAAAACCATGTTAACAAGGATTGTTTACTTGCCATGCTCATGGAATTTTTGGGGCATCTTTTAACTAGAGGCTCCCAGGAGCCTGTAATCACTCGCCTGGAATCCAAATGACTTAAACTATATTAAAATTTTTGAAATTAACAGTTTCAGTCTAGTTGTTATAACTTTTAAGTTACTGTGCAAAAACTAAACATTTCTTCAAAAAATTTGTTAAATACAATAACTCCTATAAGGTGCCATCCACAATTTTTGAAAATTAAATGGTTTTTAGGCATTGTCCTTTAGGGTACTTTAGAAATTTACAGTTTTACTCTACTAATAGGTGTGTTATAGACTAATTTATAATTAAAAAACTGTTCATATGTCCAAATTCATAATGAAAGGGCAATAACTCCTATAAAGAGTCATCTTGCAATTTTTGGACTAAGCAATCATTTGTAGGGCTTCCATTGCTGATCATTTGTGCAATTTACAGTTTTAATCTAGCTACTATAGTTTTCAAGTTACAGGACAAAAATGGAAAATTTCATAACAAAATTGTCATTTAAGGGCAATAACCCTTATAAGGAGTCATCTGACAATTTCAGACCAATTAAACGAATTGTAGGGCTTTTTTGCTGATCATTTTTGCAATTTATTATTTCACTCTAGCTGTTATGGTTTTTAAGTTACAGGACAAAAACGGAAAATTTCATAAAAAATTGCAATTTAAGGGCAATAACTCCTATAAAGATTCATCTGACAATTTCAGACCAATCAAGTGAATTGTAGGGTCTTTATTGCTGATCATTTGTGCAATTTACAGTTTCAATCTAGCTGCTATAGTTTTCAAGTTACAGGACAAAAACGGAAAATTTCATAAAAAATCATATCAATTCATTTTTTTTTTGCGGCAATACATTAATCTGAACGTTTTCTCTAGACAAGGTGCACGTGACAAAAAAAATACACAACTGTTTAACCACGCGGTCAGCTGAAAGTAATCGAGGTCAAATATACATTTACATCTTTAATGTACCAACACCATGAAATAAAAATAGAGGTTTCATTTTTTAAAAATTATCTATACATGTAAACTTCCCGTAGCAAAAGTCAAGGATGATTTGTAACAACTTAATACCAGAGGCATATTATAAAACATGGACAGGTTATCGTATCTACATTTTTTCTACTGAATTTTCGTAATAAAAAGGTAAAGTATAGAATAATGAAAAAATGCAAGCAAACTTATTTTCCCACGGGTGGTTGGCATTTAGTATAGTTACATATTAAAAGATGACTCCCATATAGATATAATGCAACTGAATCGGTCATATTAACACGATTTCCTCTCATCCTCTTTTCTATTTTTCTAATTGACGACTTTCCAATTTAAAGAACGCCACCTAGTGTCCACTTCCAGGACTAAAAACTGCGGCTATAGCTGCAGTTTGTCCTGTTGAAACCTTTTGAAATGGATGATTGTCTTTGATAAATTTTCACACTTCAGTTGAATGACAGGTGTCAATATCTGAGTGAGGAAGGTTGTTAAAACCGCCTGCTGTGTAAACGTGATCGTTAATTAATTAACCAATGTTCTTTACCCTATTTACCTGATGCTAATTGGAGGTAGAACTCCAGCTGTTTTATAGCTTGAATAAACAATCTTACCAGTGACATCCGTGTTGTATTCAAACTCACCTGTTGCCTATGGCTATAGTAACTTATACTAATAAGGTTAATTAGATGAAAAATTTAATTGGCATAGACAAACAATATAAAAGCAATCTAAAATATTTATTTCAATATCATAGTCTTTTAGTAATGATAGCCATAGTTTTTTTAACAGGAAGTAAAAGGGGAGATAAATCATGTAAAACTGTAAATGGGTCAATTCCATCAGTTTATTATCTCCTCTCTATATTTTGTTTTGTTAAAATTGGGTGGGGTGGTACACCGGGGCACATGTATTTATGCACTTGGAAAAAAGATAATCATGTCTACTTAAAGAAATACAGTACGCCCAGAGTGTGTGGTCACTCGAACACTCAAATAAGAGAAATTCTCGGCGTTACATGGTGTATCCGTATCACCGAAATTTTCTCGGAGAATCAAAGTGTTTCAGAGTGTTGTTATCTATCACCACCTTAAAATTAATCCCCTTGATGTACCGACTTTCGGGTGTAACACGGTGTGACACTGTGTTTTTCTGATTTTCAGAGTGTAGAAAATATATTGTATCAATTGTTTATTGCAAGCAAAGAACCAACTAATGTCTTGCTTTTTCTCATTACTACAAAATTAAAATGTGTTCAATCTTCGAACTTCACGATTTTACTTTTGTTTTGTGCATGTAGAAATAACTTGTCGGTCTTTATCTATTTGTCTATCTATATTTAAAAATTAATTATAAATAATTAGCGTTTTTAGTGGTTTCAACAATGTTAAAAATTTGATTTATTGCAATCCTGGAAGTCTGAGGAGAGTGAGCTGTGCTACATGTAGTACAATTCACAGTTCAGCTTTCACTTCACAATTTATGCAAATCGTGCACATGCCTGGAAACCTATTTTTATTTATTTCTATTTCGGTCAGCATTGTATTTTCAAAACTATTTTACGTGAATAAGAATTTTTTTCAAACAGAACTTACTTTTTTAAAAATTTCGGCAATACTGAAGTTAAAAGCTTTTATCCGGAATTATACTTTATGCAAAGCACATGGTTTAACAGGTCATTTGTGTATTTACTAGTATGTACATGTTACACATGGCTTTAGTCTAGAGTAGGGAGAAAAATATTTTAAGTGTATGCCTATTGTCAATTTTTTGGCCCAAGAAACTAAATTTGCATATTATTTCAGTGATAACATAATGAAACTAGAACAATAAAAACAACAATCATAGTTATACCGGTAACAGTTACTTGGCACATAAAGCAATCAATCTATTTTTATCTCTCTAATAGGGGTCAAATTCGGTGTAAAAAAATGACATTTTTAATGTGTATACATGTACAATGTACATAATAATTCAGCCATTTTTGTTTATAAAGGGACATTATGATGTTTACATATGTTCGTCTGCTTTCGTGACGTTCAATGGTATTCTGACAAACCGTGAGACTTTTCCCGCCTTAACTGCAGACGACATCACCCAAAGGTTTTCGAGTAGACAACCAGCAATTGTGCCTAAAGTACGCTTCCGTTCCAATTGAGGTCAAATTTTAGTATGGAAAATCACCATTTCAAAATTTAAAAACTGCCATATTTCAAAACGCTGAATATCTCGAGGAAATAATTATTGATTTCAAAAAAGTAGTATTCTTGATCTACAAAAGTGCATAAGCTGAACCGTACGCGGTAAGCAGTTTTCATTTTTCACGCAAGAAACCCTCTCCGCAATACGTCAACACTTAGTATAGTCAGTTAGCTTCCTGTAGTCTTCTTCTTCAGGACCTGCAGATGGTCTTAAAAGCCCTAGACCCGCTGTCGCTATTATTACGCCCCCCCCCCCCCCACCACGCCTTTAAATGCCTTATTTCAAATCCTGTGTCCACCGCTGGCAATACTACGAAATGGATATAAAATAAACACAAAATAGCTTCAGAACCAAGTTAATATGCATGCAGTACCAAATTAAGACCTCTCACGAAACTTCCAGAAGTACAAAGCTTGAATCTGGCAACAGTTGGCCTTGTTCATAGAATAGATAAGAAGCACTTTTGACTAACTTTCACATTCTGTTATGTGAAAAAATGAAAATGGCGCGATGTAGGATGCAATCTAAATACGGACAGCCTTCGGAAAAGGAAGCAAACCCGGAGAATAATGGTATTGGGTCCGTTCGAATTACTTGTGCCAATAAAAATAAACAAGAAAAGATATGGGTTAAAACTCAATTTTTAGAATTAAAATTTGGTTTTGTAAAATAAATACTTACCATCATAAATTTAGATATTCTCCCTATTCGCAGCTTGTGAACCGGAAGTACTACAAATAAAATACCCTTTGAGACAACCCCCATTCCCACCTGGCGCATGTGCACCCATACTCTCCATCATTTTCTGTGAACCAAACAGCTAGTTCCCAGAGGGGGATGAAGGGGAGGTGGGAGGGACCTTCAATTTATGATGGTAAGTATTTATTTTACAAAACCAAATTTTAATTCTAAAAATTGAGTTTTTATTACAATAAATACGTTACCATCATAAATTTAGATATAAACTGAATTTAACGTAATGCTGAATCCCCCTCAAAATTGGGGGGAACCACCACCTGTTGAGCAGTAACCAAAGGTCCCAAAGCAAAGAGGTTGTCACAATGATGGGGCATAGAGCGCAAGTAGTGGTTATAGAAGGTACTGTCTGACCTCCAATAACCAGCTGACAAAACCTCAGATAAAGAAGAGGAATTAAAAATATTCCAGGAGGAGGCTAACGCTCTTACTTCATGTGCCTTAACTTTATGCTTAGATAAAGTATTAGGCGGAAAGGATTTGTAAGCCATAAGGACAGTTTGACAAATCCAAGTAGAAATGGTTTTTGCTGAAATATCCTGCACTCCCTTTTTAATAGGTATAAATAGACGGGTAGAGTTAGGTCTTCTCAGGCTAGAAGACCTAGATAAATATTCCAGCAAAGTTCTAACTGGACACAAAGTCTTATCACCGGCCACTGCAGGTAAAGATGGAATGGTGATAATCCCAGAGCCTTTGTCTGCCAATTGATTCTTGGCTAGGAAAGAAGGATCTGTTAACAGTGTCACTGAAGTCTTGTCTGCTGTAAATCGCATACAGGATTCAGAAATAGAAAAAGCATGAATCTCACTCCTCCTTCGTCCAGAAGCTAAGGCCAGAAGAAAACAACATTTATAAGATAAATGTTGGAAACTAGTAGAGGACAAAGGTTCAAAAGGAGAAAGCTGTAAGGCTTTCAAAACTACAGCCAAGTCCCAAGGAGGAACCAAACGTCTCTGTTTGGGACGCTCCAAGTAAAAATTTTTAATAAGGAGAGACAAAAACTGGTTTTCTCCTAAATTCTCACCTCCAGAAAGGTGAATAGTTCTGGAAATAGCAGACCTATAACCTTTAATAGTAGATGGTGCAAAACCTTGATCCTCAAAAAGAAAAATGAAAAAATCAGCTAACTGTTGTACAGAGGCTGAGAGAGGATCAATTTGTTTCGAGTTACACCAAGAACAAAAGATTGACCACTTGGAATCATATATGGCCCCTGTGGATTGTCTAACTGATCCAGAGATACGCTTGGTTGCCCTGCCAGAAAAGCCTCTCTTTCTGATTCCTGACCTGATAGCATCCAAGCGTGAAGACGTAGAAGCTGAACACCCGAGTGTAGCTTCCTGCCTTTGAACTGTGATAATAGATCCTTCCGAAGAGGAAGACAAAGAGGATTTGCACAGGACAACTGCAGCAGATCTGGAAACCAACTCTGTCTCGGCCAGGCTGGAGCAATAAGAATGGTCTTGCAACCGTCCTTGCGAATCTTGTACAGAATTCTGGGAAGGAGACGAAAGGGAGGAAACATGTAACTGAACATCCCTTTCCAAGGAATCGACATAGCATCTACTGCTATCGCCTTGTCGTCCGGAATGGGAGATACATAGGTTTCCAGTTTGTGATTTAAACTGGTTGCAAACAGATCTATGTGGGGACGATCCCACAACAGAATGATCTGCTGAAAAACTGCTGGATGTAATTCCCATTCTGTATTCACAGGATTCTGAGAGCGAGATAGAAGATCTGCTACAAGATTCTGTCTGCCTGGTACATGCCTCACTGTCAGAGAAGTATCGATTCTGTTGCAAAACAGAAGAATCTCTCTGCAGAGAAGAAACAGAGGGTAAGAGTGGGTTCCGCCCTGGTTCTGAAGATAAGCCACCACAGTTGAATTGTCTGTGGCTATCAACAGAGGCTGACCCTGAACTACTTCTATGAAGTGTCTCAGGGCCAGCAAAACTGCCCTCATCTCTAGAACATTGATGTGATCCTCCAACTCGAGAGGAGACCAAAGGCCTGAAACTGACCTGCCTTCCAGATAAGCGCCCCAACCTGAAAGGGAGGCGTCTGTGAACAGCGTCAGTTTTGGAGCCGGGGGATCTAGAGGTAAACCTTTTAGAAGGTTCTCCCTCTGTAACCACCAATTGAGATGAGGGAGAAGTTGAGGCTGCACAGGAATGAGAGCTTCCCATTCCTGAGATGCTGGATGCCAAAACTCCATGAGATACCACTGAATAGGTCGAATGTGAAGACGACCCAATGGTACTATGTCCATCAGTGATATCAGGAAACCCACTAACTGAAGGAAACGTCGAGCAGGGATAGAAGAGGCTTGCGAAATCTCGATCACTAGCTGGTGTAACTTCAGAATTTTCTCCTCTGGAGGAACAACAAGGCCCAAGACTGTAAGGTACCTTTCCCCGAGAAAAATGAAATCTTGACTGGGGAGAATGTCTGATTTCTCCCAAGAAATCAGAAATCCCAATTTCAAAAGAAGATGGATTACAAATTGGGTGTGTTCTTCCAGAAGAGAAAAAGACTGATTCTTCACCAGAGAATCGTCGAGGTAAGAGTGAATGAAAATCGACTGGGTGTGAAGAAAAGCCACAACCGTCTGAAACACTCTTGTAAATACCAAAGGGGCCGTGGAAAGGCCGAAGGGCATTGCTTTGAAAGCATAAACCTTGCCTGCCCACACCAACCTGAGATACCTCCGAAACCTGTGTGCTATTCCAATATGGAAGTAGGCATCGGTCAAGTCTAGAGAGGTAGTCCACATCCCAGGAAGGATGGATGCCCTGATTGACCTGTTGGTTTCCATTTTGAAATGGGGAACCACCAAGAACCGATTCAGGGCCGAAAGGTCTAGCACCGGTCTCATTTTCCCGTTCTTTTTGGGAACCAAAAATAGACGGGAATAAAAACCTGGACTGATTGGTGGAATAACTTCCTCCAACACACCTTTCTGAAGCAGGGTTCCCACCTCTTCCTGCAACAATCGATTCTTGACAGAATCTCTTGTCTGGGAAAGATCCAAGGGAACTGACGACAATGGGGGGACCTCCTGAAAATGAAGTCCCAGTCCCCTCCGTAGTACTGAAAGAACCCACTTGTCTTCTGTAATCAGTTGCCACTGAGGAAGAAAGTGAGACAACCTGCCCCCCACTGGGATCCCAGGAAGAGGAGTAGTAAAAAACACCTTTTCCAAGGGAACCCGGGGAAGTACTACCGGAGGGGAAAGCCCATCATTTCTGCTGTTTCTTCCTCCTCACAAATCTGCGCTTCTTGCCAGCAGAAGAAGAAGGAACAACAGAACTAGGGTTAGCTGATCTCTTCCCACCAAGTGTGGGCCGAGATACTGAACCCTGAGGTTTGGCAGAGGAGGAGTGTGACTGAGACGTCGACACTTTCCTCTTACCATCGGAAAGTTGAACATCAACTTTCACAGTGTGAGGGGCCTTGTTAACCTCAGTATGAAGTTTATCCAAGGACATCCCAAACAACTTCTCTTGAAAAAGAGGAGAAAATAACAACGACTCCTGCAAAACCTCAGAGACGGGGGATTTTTCTAAAATCTCTTGCCTCTTGGCAAAGGAAAAGTTAGCCAGAGTGCCAAGCAACAGTAACTGCGAGGCCCCTAGGCTACCATCCACCTGCAGGAGAAAAGCTTTAAGCTCGTTAAACTCCTCTCCCTTGTCTTTCAGCAAGGTTCCAGCCGCTGCCAAAAAATGCTCAGCATTCTGGAGTACTGAAGACAAAAGTCTGAGGTTGTTCTCCGACTTTGCCCACAAAGCCTGAGATAACCTCAAACCGTCCACTGGTTTAGAACCCAAAACCCCAGAAAAAGCCTTATCAACTGCTGGGGCCAACTTTCCCATGGAAGAACCGTGGATCTCAAAATCCCTCGGCTTGACCTTACCTGGGAAAGACAGAGGACCAAAACCAGTGAACTTCTGAGGAGTTGAAGAAGCTAACTCCTGGAAAGTAGAATTAATAGTCAAGAAGGCAGACTTGAAATGTCCAGACTCTGGAAAGGACCTATAACCCTTAGGGTTGTCCTTAACAAGACCAGAACACGTCATAAAATCAGACGGTGGAATGGTCTTATGAGGAGGGGAGGAAAGAGGGAAACTACCAAGCCCCCTCTGAATGGCATACACCCTATTCCTCAGAGAATCTGGAACCGAAGATGGAGAATCCTGTGCAACAGGAGATATAGGATCTGCTGTTGCAGAAAGAGAATCCTCATCCTCTGACAAGAAAACCGCTTCTTGACTACGAGGAGCCAGAGAAATGCTATCACTCTCCTCCTGGATAGCAGTAGGCGCCTGGGTAGCTAAATTGGATGACTCAGAAACAGAAGGAGTCCTATTTTCCAGGAGAGATATTCGATTCCCTAATTGCAAGAATTGGGCATTAACCACCGCTTGCAACTTGGAAATAGAACATGTCAGGGCCTTTATATCTTCACTAGGGGAAGACTCTAAAGGCACCCGACTAGCCATGTCCCTAGAACCTTGCCAACCAGGGGGCAAGGAAAAAGGGTCATAAGGGGGGTAGCCCGGCAGAGGTGGATACTGATAATTTAAAGGCCACCTTGACCTGGTAAAGGAATCACTCCTTATTCCCGTGGGAAAAGTCTCAGAAGTGGAGACAGAACTTACCACCGAACTTACCACGGAGTCTACTGGTCTTGTAATGGTATGGGTAGCCTTATTAACCGCCGAAAGCCTAAGCTGAGAGGCCGAGCTACGAGGGACGGAAGCAGTAAACCCTGGAAGAAAGGGAGCATCAGGGGCTACACTCTTATCCCAAAATTCATCCGTGGTGGTCAATGACCGCCACGGTGACAATTCTATTCCGTCCTCCTCCTTGTCACCGATGTTTTGTGACATTGACATGTTCAAGTAAGTCTAATTTTTCTAAATATTACCTGAACTCTTCACAAAATTAAGTAATAATATAAATATTATACAATAAATCTTCACAAACTCTTCCGTATATTACAGACTAAGACTGCAACAAATTCACGTGCAAGCTGTTTGGTGAAACCGGAAAAAATGATGGAGAGTATGGGTGCACATGCGCCAGGTGGGAATGGGGGTTGTCTCAAAGGGTATTTTATTTGTAGTACTTCCGGTTCACAAGCTGCGAATAGGGAGAATATCTAAATTTATGATGGTAACGTATTTATTGTAATAAAACCCATATCCAGAGATGTTCGATTTATATGTTATAGGTGTATCCCATTTGGTTTAATAGTTATTTTTCAATTTATTTTATTTAAAATTTCATCATATGCTGTAAAGGGATGCAAATATGTGAAATCGAATGCCTGACATTTCGGCCTTAACAAAATCGGCCCATGCAAAATCGGCACATAACAAAATCGGCCCATGTCAAAATCGGCCCACAATATATTATTTGAAGTAAAGAATTGTAGAAAATGTATATATTTAATTGTATTGTGGACTTTATTTTTCTTTGTTTGTGTTTTTTTATGTCTGTTGGCTAGTCTCTCCAGGTTCTTGACCTTTGGAAGCTGTGGTCATCGGGAGTTATGTGAAGCATCATAGCATCGTCAACAATACGTCTTGATGGCTTGTGAAGATTCCGAACACTTTCCACTTTCACCTTAAAAGACAAAAGAGACATAGTCATAATAAAACAAATCAATAACTTACTACAATAACTTACAATTACTTACAATAACTTACTACATTGCTTTTTTAATATATTTTCAACAATTTGACAATGAAGCAGCATAGCATCACCAACAATACGTCGTGCTGGCTTGTGTAGATATTTCTAACAATTACCGATCTTTGTAATAAACATGATAAATTTAAGCATGAACAATAATTAGTTTTGAATACATTTTTACACAGACATGCACCTAATACCTCTTTCTTCACAAGTACTTTCTTTAGAGCACCCTTGTCAGCCCGGTGGTTGTGTGGTCTGGCGTTTCTCTTAAAAGTGGTACCTTGCTGCGATACAGTGGCTGGACAGTTGGACTTGCTAGAGCGCTTTATACATCTCCAGTAGGTAAAATCACCCTTGCTAACCTTGAAAATAAAATGTTCAGAATATATATAATCAATATAATGTAAATTCTAGTTAAATTCTTTAAACTATTTACCTCCTACCGCAATAAAAACTGGATGCCATGAAATAGCTGAAAAATGGCTAAAAGTGGCGTTAAACACCATAAAAACATACATAAATTATTAACCTTCTTTGTGAACTGATACCCGTCACTTGTAACAAGTTTTGGTGCCCCACGGTTGGAACCCTCCTGAACTACTGTATAGCTGACTGGAACATCTGGGAGTATGGTATCTGGTAGATCAGGCTCTCTAAGGGAGCTGTAAATTACATTTGTTTTATATTTTGTATTCATATACATAAACATTTATATGTACATTAGCACAGAAAAAATTATTTATCGTTCAAAGTTTTATTGTAATGTCGAAAATAACGTAAGAACAAGCTGATTTACGTCCTGAATGTAGCTAAAATATTGCTTGCTGGACAATTAATACATTTGTTTCAATAATTTATATTTATTGGTCTTACTTCTCATGCACCTCTGTCTGGTCTGTATTTGGATGTCTAGATAAATCAAAGCTGGTAGTAAGGTTTGGTGCTCCTCGCAAATCTGGCTGCGGTGACGGCGAACAAGGTGGCGCGTTGCGAGCGTGGTGGTGGTATGGGAGAACGTGGTGGTAACCGGGGTCTCTGAACAACATATGTTGCATTCAAATCTGACATTGATGAAATGGATAGACTGAAGCAACCTAGCTCTAGTGTGGGTTGTTCGGATATATGAGTGGATTAAGCAGGACCACTGAAATATAACAAAAACATTTATTCGAACGTAACTGAATTTTTTTCTGTTGTATAATTATATATATAACTTGCTTCGTTTAAATATCTTAAGTAACATCAAATTGTTTAAATCTTGAATTAAATAAAAATCTATATCTTTTGTGCTTTTTTTATTATTGAGAAATTTCTTTCCCTACTAATTCCACATTTTTCACTGATTCAGACATCAATTTTTTTAAATAACATGCCTGTTTGAAAATCTAATTTTGTATATCTAGTTTCTTCTCACACAGCAAATAATGCAATTGGTACAGAGAAAGTAACAAAATAAACAAACAAAACAACGGGCTATATACAATATATATCAAAATCATAATCAAATTTAGCCATTTTAGCGGCCTATTATGTGAATCTGATTGGTCTTTCAGTTTTACCTTACATCAAAGTTCAGTGTCAGGTAATAAATAATCAATTAGCAAATAAACAAGGCACATCTAATATACAATTACATCACAGAAATGTCTCAGCCCCCTCCCTAAAACCACCACTACCACACACGAATCGTTCACGAGAGTTTGGGATTTCGAAACCGTCAATAAACAAAACCCAAGGAAATTAAATTTAATGTTCAAGATGACAAATTTTCTGCGTAAAGGTTCTATTTTCTACCTTATAAATTATGAAATAATCCAGAAATAAGTTTTCTGGATGAGTGGTCACAAGCGCGTTAAACAAAATCTAAAAATGCACTATTATTGTCAAATTATCTAAGTAACTAATAAAAGAAACCAAAAAATTTACACTTTATCATGTTAAAATAAGAATGCATAAAAAATTACGAAGCTTGACATATAAATCACGAAATAATACAAGAAATACAATCGAAGCGATCAAATACATTACGTAATATAAGATAACAAAATTTTTAAATGCCTTTTTCTTATAAAATTAAATAACTAATAAATAAAAGAAACTCAAGTATATACATTTTATTGTGTCAAGAATAGAATGCATTAATAAAAATACTAGGCTTACCCTATAGATAGTAAAATAATCAAAAAATAAAAATGAAGCGGAGCTATTCATACTACAGAGCTACTGGCAATAAAATGAAAAAAACGTATTTTAAAGCTTGAAGTATTTAACAAATACGAAAAACTGTAATTGAAATATTGTCTTTAATATTAAATTTGCCATTTTATCACTTACAACATGAACTATATTAGAGTATGGTTTTTACCTTTTTGCTTAATTTACCCGAAAACAATTATATATCATTAAGAGATAATAAGAAGAGTTCGAACATATGAAAAGTTATATTTATTTATTTTGTTTGTTTCTTTGAATGATGTTTCAAGTCACTTTCAGATATTTTTCAGCTATATCGTGGCGTGCAGTTATCATTGGGTAGAAAGCCGGAAAACCCGGAGAAAAACCCCGACCTTCGACATTCGGGTGGGAACTTTAACTGGCAATCCTTGTCAATTAAGTTTGGTATCGAGTGCACCCTGTCCTCTGTGGTCGATTTCGGATGACAACCCGGGATCCACTCTCCGGCACAGAGAACATATCTGGTTCCCAGATATAACCTCTGCCACACGTCATTCTCAATTAACTGCGGGACTACATTTGTTGTCTGCTTGTAACGTTTGTAAACAAAGAATGATGTTTGTAAAATAATACACCAGATCTTTTTTATTTTGATATAGTCTATTTATAAACTTTTGACACAGTTTTACATTACAATTACTGCGTTTTGTACGCGAAGCATATCTGCCATGTGAGATATCTCTCACAATGTCAACCAATGGTATGGCAGAGGTGATTGTGCTAGACGTAGGATACCCAGAATCCTTTGCGTGGAGATTGCCCGGGATCGTACCCGCGAGATCCATTCGAACTACTCGGGTGCCCAAATGACGTAATCTGACATTTGACACTAGTCCTCGATTAACTCTGGTCGGACTCAAGAGTTAGTAGTCATCCAAAATGGCGACCGTCGGAACGAGAGACGATACGTTAGAATTAATTGGTTTTAGGGGTATTTTCCAAAAAAGGGAGTTTTGTTGATAATTGTTTGATATTTCTGAAGGAATAATAGTGTTAATTGATGAGAAACCCATTTAGACGGAATTTCTCTTGTTCAAATATACAATATTTGGCCTTCGATATTTAGGTCGAGTTCGGATGACAACCCGGGATCATACCCTAGTTACCCGAGATCGATTCGAACTACCCGGGAACAGTGGAATTATGTTTTCAACATAGCCACGTATTTTAGGCAATTCAACTCTGGGATTTATATTGTACAGTCCCATTAAAAGTCCTAAAATGGAATTGTTTTGATAAAGGACGATATTTACATCGTCCCCTGAGCCATAAATGAAATAACTGAAAGTTTTTGTTTATTCCGGCCATATTGAAACTGTCCCGAGAAACCGGAAGTCGTTCAAAAAATGGAAAGTTGCCTACGCACAAAAAATGTCATCTCGGAATCATCATCCGAACTCGACCAGTGAGACCGGTGTCTCTTTTTACCACAGGCTACCACATTAAATCTTTATTTTTAATATCAATATTTGTGATATAAGATATAAGAAATCGTATCGACGTTTTTGTCCTACTTCGGACTGTCTTCTTTGGTCTCTCAGTACTGTTTTGTCCGACATTTCAAATTAAAAGGATGGTCATCGGTAATGGAGTAGTTTTGGTAGTTTTTTTATACTATTGATTACCGCGTGAGTTAAGTTACGTCAGTGTTTAAAGTTATTGATTTTTTCGGTGGGAATTAGACTTCACAGGAAGATGGCCATTATGGCTAGACGCCAATTTTTGTGTCTTCATACTTAATACTTTTAGTTTTATGTATATTATTTAGTCTTTTACTTGTGTTGTTATTTTCTAATTCTAAAATTCCGGCTCACGGTGAAAATTGCAGGAATAAAAATGAATTTGTGTGTTCGGGTGATTGAAGTGAGAATTTATGCGTTGAGAATAATTTTGTAAAAAAAATTTTGAAATTAATATAAAGTCCCGATGGAATTTTAGAACCTACGTATTTTGTGAATAATAAACTGTTGAACTTTAATTATTTTGTGTGTTGTTTTGATCACGACCAAGTTTATTTCCTAAATACTATAAAATCGCTTGAATACTTGTTCGACATTCTGTCAATTTTAATGAGCACCATATGCGAGATAGGGTCATATAAAAAACATCTTTTTTACGATGTTGTTTTGTATACAATACCCCCGCTGTACAATGTGTGGCCTGATATAGTCAATCACCAATCACAGGCTAGTCAAGTTTACCTAAGCTGAAAAGTAAACTGATCTATCTACTATAATTGTATAAGACAAATCTAGACGATTTTCAACGAATAAAGTCTTATGAATCACTTGAAACCTATACTATTCCCTGACTTTTTTGCTAGTAAGGGCCAGTTTTCCTACCGAAGGTCGGGGGTTTTCTCCGGGTACTCCGGCTTCCTTCCCAATAAAAACTGGACGCCATGATATAGCTGAAAAATTGCTGAAAATGGCGTTAAACAATATTCAAATAAAATAAATAAAAAATACGTTGTGTAAAACCGACCAACTGGAACTAACAATCAACCTTTTATGAATTGTATAGGTAGAAAAAGTTACAACCAAGTCGAATGAAGCCTAGCCGACCTAGCCAACAAGTACTCATCACGAAATTGCTGAGTGATGATTAACATTCAAACAACCAAACCAACCATTCTTGTAATTGTATACAATTATTTTATAGATCATTTTATTTCATTAATGCCATAAAGGGAGAAGGAAGCAAGAGACTCCTGTCACTTGCGGATGGTACTAATGTCACACCTAGAATAGACTTTTAATGTAGGCAGTGCTCAACTGCTAACTTAGTTGACAAAGATTGAAAGTTTTTCTGCTAAAGGTCAGGTACTCCAGCATCCTCCTCCAAAACAACTGTAAGCCATGAGATAATTTCTTCTTGAAACAGTTATTTTTACCCATGGACTTACAATCCAAAGAAAGACGAAAGTTTTGAAATATAAAAATTACATTTTGCATTTGTGAGCCATTTAGAACAGAAAAATAAAAAGTTTAAATTCAGTGGTTAAAATTAGCATTGTACTGATGGACCATAACTGATATATCCCAGTGATCTGGTACTGTGTGAAAGTTTTAGGAAAAATTGTAGATTAATGTTTTTAAGCATAACATAGCAACAACAGCTGATTAATTATCAGTTATTAACTATGAGCCTGGTTAAACTCTGTACATTGCACTTGGTTTAGAATGTTCAGTAAAATCTAGATCAGTCTCAGAAATGGAATCCTTCTCTGTGGGTCCAGCTGACCTTGAGGTCAAGGTAAAAGGTTATCAACCATGGTATGCGACACATCGCCTTGATATTATCTACATGTACACACATACCAAATAAAAGCCTACCTCAAAAGATAAAAAAAGTTATAGCTCGGACACGATTAGTTTCAGACAGACGGACAGACTGATGACTATAGAGCATTGGCCTTAATAAAAATAGAAACCTCATAATAAAGCTTTGTCACTGGCTTCTAATTCATTTCATGGATTTTTGTCTTTTAGTGCTTACTTGTTCAGTTGCCTTTATTACAGTTATGTAGTGTATTTTTTTTATAGATATTTTGGCAAAATTTTAGAATGGTATTGTTTAATTTGATAGCAGTTTTATGAAGTTGTTAAAAAATACTGCTTTATGATAATTCTGTTTAAAAAATGTGCAGCACACAATTTAGATTCTTTTTGAATAACTTTGGTGGCCCTTAAAAGGGCCAATTTGACACATTGTTCATTTGTCTCATCTATGTTGCTGCCGTCAAACTGTGTCCAGTCCAACAATCAGTTTCAATATTTGTATTCCCAACTTTATATATGTGTAGGTTCTGCAAGCAATTGACTATAATTCCAGGATTGATAATTCTGTGTCTTGCTTCTGGAAAATATACAGTTAAGATTTAACAATAAAATCATAAAATTATTAATAAAATGTACATGCTGAACAAAAGCTATTTCTTAAAAGAACAAAATTTTCCATTTTAATTATCAATTAATCAGTTTATTGGATAAAAAGCAAATTAATCAACAATTCAATATAAGACATAAGTAGAATTATACTAAAATACAATTAGAACAAAATAATGTGTGAAAATTATCAAGGTACAGTTCAGTATTACCAGCCTGTTTTCTTGTTAACAGGGACAGGTACTTAAGGTACAAATATTGGTTGTCTGCATGATATAAGCTAAAGCTAAATGGCAGGAACTACTTGCTAACAATTAACTACTTTCTAACGCAGCGACCAATAACAGAAAGGGGAAGCAGGTGAAAGATTACATTTTAAGTAGATTGTCACTTTTTTTATTTTGGCTGTTTAAATCAGTTAAATGGTAAGATCGGGATAGAAACGCACAAAGCGTTATTTTCCAATAACCCAGATTTCGAAGAGCGAGAGCGGCAGAAAATTCTTATGCCTGCAGCAAAGGCTGAACAACGTCACATGTCTGTTTAAAATCAGTTGGAAACATGTACAAATTGTGCAATCATAAAGAAATTAACACTTGCCAATCAATAAGATTGGGTTTGTTTTTATACCAGGATCAGCAGACGAATTTACTCGGCAGACGATCACAAGTCATGGCAGGAAATATATCAGTTCACGTCTAGTATCGCCGGTCAGAAGAGGACGTAAAATAATTCACGTAAACTATCGTTGCACGTTACCGTTGCACGTTTTTTAATTCACGTCAACTGCACGTTTTTTCATAACATCAAAAATCAAAATACTTTAGTTAATTAATAAATGTTTTATAAATATAAGATAAAAAACGCATTTCGTCTGTATTTTCTTCTCGTGTCGAGTTTTGCATTATTTTACGTAGTTGCGATAAATTACGAGGATTCGTCAAAAGGGAGGAAAGAAAATATTCCGTCCAAACAGAAAAAAAAAACATTTTTAAAGGAAAAAGATTTGAAATTGTGTTAAGTAATTTTAGATAACGAAACTTAAATTCGTGATACCTAGAAGTCGTTTTGTTGCACACTCTTCTCTTACAAAGGAGATTTTTGGGATGTTGCGCAGACATTGGAGATTAAAATTGAAAACTTCCGGTTGTAAGAATTTTTTACAACTCTATAGTCTCATAGTCATATAGTCTGGGATCCTGACTAAATATTCTCAATACCGTAAGCGGACTTCCGGTTCGAATATACAGTCAGGTCACCAGCAATGAATCCGGTCAAAATTTTGACTGGTTTTGAAACATTCGGAACGCCTCAAAATTTACGTGAGTATTAACTGTAACTGTAACTGACGTAATTCCTATACAAAGCATTATGACGTAACGTCCGGCGTCGGTAATCAAATTCAAATAAAAATACAGTTTATCAACAGAATGCTTTTATAGTTTTATGTTCGATTGTGGAAATAACTCTGAGGGAATGGTCCGTTTAACTCGAAAGCCGTAAAACAAGAAGCACATAGCTACTTTATTTAAATTGTGTTCTGACAGAAATTTCCAACGCGCGAAAAGTTAGCTAAAACATGGCGGTTTAAACAACCAATCAAACTGGGTAGTAAACTGGTGGTGATATTTGAAAGTGAAGCACGCGTAAATGAAAAATATTGCACCAGGAGACCAGGTTAGTCAGGTCACCAGCAATGAATCCGGTCAAAATTTTGACCGGTTTTGCAAAATTCGGAATTCCTAAAAATTTACGTCAGTAATAACTGTAACTCATACATGGTGGCTTATTTCTGACATCTACTGTACATAATTTTGGTCGACATTGTTTTATCTCGACAAGTCGTGATATTATCATACCAAATTACGATAATTATCTCGTTATGTCGACTTTTTTCTCTATTTATCGTGACCGGTCGAGATAATACTATCTCGTCATTTTATGGAAAAGTCGAGATATTGTTTTCGTTTTCGTGATTTTTGTATCCTCAACTGCCTGTTTCTGCCATCCACATAATATTTTGTCAACAAAAATGTATAGTGATTGTCGAGGTAAGTATCGTGACGAGTCGACATAATATGATAACACAGGCAAGATAGTTTTAAATAGATGAAATCACTTGATTCGGAGTGACTGGGACAGACCTCTAGAACTCGAACCTCTTCACTCCCTTTGAAAAAGAAGTTGTTGATAACGCTCATTGTGAGTATTAATTCTATTATTCTAATTGTAAGATTTAATTCAATTATTTTCTGAGAGAATTCAAAATTTCCATGAGATATGTATATACATTACTGTTCTTAATTCATCCTCAAATGAGGTACACACGGGGGTGGGGGGGGGGGGGTAACTTGGTAATTTTTAGGGTCGGGATGTGCCATTTTTGATTTGAATTCAATACCCATATTTATATAAAATTTCCAATTTTCATGACCCATATTTATATAAAATGAGCAATTTTCACAACTCATATTTATATAAAATTTCAATTTTCACAACTCATATTTATATAAAATGAGCAATTTTCATAACCCATATTTATATTCAGTAAACTTAAAAGAAGGTCATATTTATATACACAAAATGATAACATAGTGAAGAAGAAAACACAATGTCATTATTAAAATTACACTTTATTATATTATATGGGGCATATTTATATTAAAATGGACAAAAACATGACCCATATTTATATGAGACCAGATTTTTTTTTAAATAAGATTAAAAGGCATACCCATTTTTATATAAGATTGTTTTAAAAACTATACCCATTTTTATATAAATTTTCAAAAAAAAACCTACCCATATTTTTGGCACATATAGGTATACCTTTATATAGGAAGTTACACCCCCCCCCCCCCCCCCGTGGATGTACATGTAATTTTCGAAGTTAAGGGAGTGGCTGCCCGGGCCGTAACTGCATTGAGACAATGTAGCAAATGCCACATGACAAGAAAAAATAGGCATTTTTTTAATAACAAATTTAACTAGCTGATAATAAACTTCCGTAAATTGCGCAATACATTATATTTATTTTTTAAATTTACAACGATATACAGTCTCATATTCATGTTTGTTTCATGTTAAGGGTATAGCTTTATATACGCAACATTTCCCTTAAATTGATTATGATGTATTTGGTAGGTTCCTAAAATTTTATATATAGGTCGTGTATCACCAACTAATTGATTAAAAAAAAACTCACGGACGGGATAAATACATTACGAATTAGGTATAACGACTTATTTGTTATGACTTTTAACAAATAAGTCGTGACTTCTTAGTCAAAATGTTCCTGGAATGTGAAATAGTCATATATGTAGGTTTTTTCTTTTATACTTAAGAGTAAAATTTTATGGATGCCGTAAAACCTGGTTTAACGCATCATTTCTTTTGAAATGCCGGTACCAAGTCAGAACCTTTCGTGGTAACTCACAAAATTGTAGCTGTTGATCTTCGAACTCGCCAGTTTTTTTTACTCTGATTTGTGGGATTGTGTTTTGAAATATCCTTGGTGTTTTGTATTTTGTTATTATCTTCATGCATAATTCTTATTTTTCAGCACGAATATACATGTAGATACGTTGGAGACCTATTAAATAATGTTCAAGCACAAAATGTATTAGATCGTGATAACTTCGTAGCTATGTACTACTGGTTACTCTATTAAAGAAATAATGGGATTTCTAACTGTTCGTCATGGTACACCAATTAGTGAGCGACAAATTCATCTCATTTTGAGAAGATCGAATTTGATGAGACGAAATAACGAATCACCACGAGAAGAAATCATCTCAGCCATTCGGTAAGAACTGGCTGGTTCAGGGCGTAATGTTGGGTATAGACTAATGAGACGTAGACTATTGGATCACGATTTATATGCCTCATTATATACCGTGAGGATTGTACTTATAGTTCTTGATGAAGATGGTGTGCGCGCTCGCGGTCATCATGTACTGAGAGGCTGTTAGTACCTGAACAGTGGTCCTAATTTTGCTATAAATGTCCATGGTTGGGACAAACTAAAACCATATGGTATATCAATACACGCTGCAATCGACGGGTCGAGCAGTTTGGCTAATAGCATGTAACTCAAATAAAAATCTACTATATATTGCCAATTTGTATCTGAACTACATTCGAGGGATAAATGGTGTTCCTTCTTTAATATATGTGGACAGAGGTACGGATGATTTCATCGTACTTCAGTATGCACTCCGATGGCAACATGGAGATTCTTTTGAAGGTTTATCAAGCTTTCTGTGTGGATCATCCAACCGAAATTCACGTATAGAGAGATTCTGGAGAAACCTCAGATGTATGTGGGCAAAGATGGATAGATGTGCTGAAAGGAATGGCCGAGTACGGAATACTTGACCCTTCAGACATGATTCATTTAAAATGCGTCCGATTCTGTTTCATGCCATTGATAGATTTTGAACTGAAAAACACTCAGCGTTTTTGGAATGAACATAGCATCAGACGTAGTAGAACTGCGATTAGTCCATTTGGTAAACCAGACGTCTTGTACTTCCAACCAGAGATGTATGGTAGCAGAGATTTTCGAATGCGCTTACCCGCAAACATTTATGCAATCCAACAGCAGTGTACACAGGTTCCTCCAATTAATGGTGTATGCGAAGAGTTTAATGCAGTAGCAAGAGCTGTTATTTTACAAAAGGCACTTGTATTTCCTCCGCACAAAAGATGATGCAGTTGAGTTATTTTTGCGAATTTATACTTGCAATCAATGATATACAATAACATTTACGTTTGGTGGGAAATGAATAAAATAATTGAACTCCGTGTTGATGCAATTGGAAATTTTCTCTTAATGGCATGGCCAAGTGAAATCAAACAAAAAATTGTCAAAACAAAATATTATAAGGTTTTAAACGGAAACTATCCAATGTGTTTTCCAAATTCACGTCAACTGCACGTTTTTTCATAACATCAAAAATCAAAATACTTTAGTTAATTAATAAATGTTTTATAAATATAAGATAAAAAACGCATTTCGTCTGTATTTTCTTCTCGTGTCGAGTTTTGCATTATTTTACGTAGTTGCGATAAATTACGAGGATTCGTCAAAAGGGAGGAAAGAAAATATTCCGTCCAAACAGAAAAAAAACATTTTTAAAGGAAAAAGATTTGAAATTGTGTTAAGTAATTTTAGATAACGAAACTTAAATTCGTGATACCTAGAAGTCGTTTTGTTGCACACTCTTCTCTTACAAAGGAGATTTTTGGGATGTTGCGCAGACATTGGAGATTAAAATTGAAAACTTCCGGTTGTAAGAATTTTTTACAACTCTATAGTCTCATAGTCATATAGTCTGGGATCCTGACTAAATATTCTCAATACCGTAAGCGGACTTCCGGTTCGAATATACAGTCAGGTCACCAGCAATGAATCCGGTCAAAATTTTGACTGGTTTTGAAACATTCGGAACGCCTCAAAATTTACGTGAGTATTAACTGTAACTGTAACTGACGTAATTCCTATACAAAGCATTATGACGTAACGTCCGGCGTCGGTAATCAAATTCAAATAAAAATACAGTTTATCAACAGAATGCTTTTATAGATTTATGTTCGATTGTGGAAATAACTCTGAGGGAATGGTCCGTTTAACTCGAAAGCCGCAAAACAAGAAGCACATAGCTACTTTATTTAAATTGTGTTCTGACAGAAATTTCCAACGCGCGAAAAGTTAGCTAAAACATGGCGGTTTAAACAACCAATCAAACTGGGTAGTAAACTGGTGGTGATATTTGAAAGTGAAGCACGCGTAAATGAAAAATATTGCACCAGGAGACCAGGTTAGTCAGGTCACCAGCAATGAATCCGGTCAAAATTTTGACCGGTTTTGCAAAATTCGGAATTCCTAAAAATTTACGTCAGTAATAACTGTAACTCATACATGGTGGCTTATTTCTGACATCTACTGTACATAATTTTGGTCGACATTGTTTTATCTCGACAAGTCGTGATATTATCATACCAAATTACGATAATTATCTCGTTATGTCGACTTTTTTCTCTATTTATCGTGACCGGTCGAGATAATACTATCTCGTCATTTTATGGAAAAGTCGAGATATTGTTTTCGTTTTCGTGATTTTTGTATCCTCAACTGCCTGTTTCTGCCATCCACATAATATTTTGTCAACAAAAATGTATAGTGATTGTCGAGGTAAGTATCGTGACGAGTCGACATAATATGATAACACAGGCAAGATAGTTTTAAATAGATGAAATCACTTGATTCGGAGTGACTGGGACAGACCTCTAGAACTCGAACCTCTTCACTCCCTTTGAAAAAGAAGTTGTTGATAACGCTCATTGTGAGTATTAATTCTATTATTCTAATTGTAAGATTTAATTCAATTATTTTCTGAGAGAATTCAAAATTTCCATGAGATATGTATATACATTACTGTTCTTAATTCATCCTCAAATGAGGTACACACGGGGGGGGGGGGTAACTTGGTAATTTTTAGGGTCGGGATGTGCCATTTTTGATTTGAATTCAATACCCATATTTATATAAAATTTCCAATTTTCATGACCCATATTTATATAAAATGAGCAATTTTCACAACTCATATTTATATAAAATTTCAATTTTCACAACTCATATTTATATAAAATGAGCAATTTTCATAACCCATATTTATATTCAGTAAACTTAAAAGAAGGTCATATTTATATACACAAAATGATAACATAGTGAAGAAGAAAACACAATGTCATTATTAAAATTACACTTTATTATATTATATGGGGCATATTTATATTAAAATGGACAAAAACATGACCCATATTTATATGAGACCAGATTTTTTTTTTAAATAAGATTAAAAGGCATACCCATTTTTATATAAGATTGTTTTAAAAACTATACCCATTTTTATATAAATTTTCAAAAAAAACCTACCCATATTTTTGGCACATATAGGTATACCTTTATATAGGAAGTTACACCCCCCCCCCCCCCCCCCCCCCCCGTGGATGTACATGTAATTTTCGAAGTTAAGGGAGTGGCTGCCCGGGCCGTAACTGCATTGAGACAATGTAGCAAATGCCACATGACAAGAAAAAATAGGCATTTTTTTAATAACAAATTTAACTAGCTGATAATAAACTTCCGTAAATTGCGCAATACATTATATTTATTTTTTAAATTTACAACGATATACAGTCTCATATTCATGTTTGTTTCATGTTAAGGGTATAGCTTTATATACGCAACATTTCCCTTAAATTCATTATGATGTATTTGGTAGGTTCCTAAAATTTTATATATAGGTCGTGTATCACCAACTAATTGATTAAAAAAAAACTCACGGACGGGATAAATACATTACGAATTAGGTATAACGACTTATTTGTTATGACTTTTAACAAATAAGTCGTGACTTCTTAGTCAAAATGTTCCTGGAATGTGAAATAGTCATATATGTAGGTTTTTTCTTTTATACTTAAGAGTAAAATTTTATGGATGCCGTAAAACCTGGTTTAACGCATCATTTCTTTTGAAATGCCAGTACCAAGTCAGAACCTTTCGTGGTAACTCACAAAATTGTAGCTGTTGATCTTCGAACTCGCCAGTTTTTTTTACTCTGATTTGTGTGATTGTGTTTTGAAATATCCTTGGTGTTTTGTATTTTGTTATTATCTTCATGCATAATTCTTATTTTTCAGCACGAATATACATGTAGATACGTTGGAGACCTATTAAATAATGTTCAAGCACAAAATGTATTAGATCGTGATAACTTCGTAGCTATGTACTACTGGTTACTCTATTAAAGAAATAATGGGATTTCTAACTGTTCGTCATGGTACACCAATTAGTGAGCGACAAATTCATCTCATTTTGAGAAGATCGAATTTGATGAGACGAAATAACGAATCACCACGAGAAGAAATCATCTCAGCCATTCGGTAAGAACTGGCTGGTTCAGGGCGTAATGTTGGGTATAGACTAATGAGACGTAGACTATTGGATCACGATTTATATGCCTCATTATATACCGTGAGGATTGTACTTATAGTTCTTGATGAAGATGGTGTGCGCGCTCGCGGTCATCATGTACTGAGAGGCTGTTAGTACCTGAACAGTGGTCCTAATTTTGCTATAAATGTCCATGGTTGGGACAAACTAAAACCATATGGTATATCAATACACGCTGCAATCGACGGGTCGAGCAGTTTGGCTAATAGCATGTAACTCAAATAAAAATCTACTATATATTGCCAATTTGTATCTGAACTACATTCGAGGGATAAATGGTGTTCCTTCTTTAATATATGTGGACAGAGGTACGGATGATTTCATCGTACTTCAGTATGCACTCCGATGGCAACATGGAGATTCTTTTGAAGGTTTATCAAGCTTTCTGTGTGGATCATCCAACCGAAATTCACGTATAGAGAGATTCTGGAGAAACCTCAGATGTATGTGGGCAAAGATGGATAGATGTGCTGAAAGGAATGGCCGAGTACGGAATACTTGACCCTTCAGACATGATTCATTTAAAATGCGTCCGATTCTGTTTCATGCCATTGATAGATTTTGAACTGAAAAACACTCAGCGTTTTTGGAATGAACATAGCATCAGACGTAGTAGAACTGCGATTAGTCCATTTGGTAAACCAGACGTCTTGTACTTCCAATCAGAGATGTATGGTAGCAGAGATTTTCGAATGCGCTTACCCGCAAACATTTATGCAATCCAACAGCAGTGTACACAGGTTCCTCCAATTAATGGTGTATGCGAAGAGTTTAATGCAGTAGCAAGAGCTGTTATTTTACAAAAGGCACTTGTATTTCCTCCGCACAAAAGATGATGCAGTTGAGTTATTTTTGCGAATTTATACTTGCAATCAATGATATACAATAACATTTACGTGTGGTGGGAAATGAATAAAATAATTGAACTCCGTGTTTATGCAATTGGAAATTTTCTCTTAATGGCATGGCCAAGTGAAATCAAACAAAAAATTGTCAAAACAAAATATTATAAGGTTTTAAACGGAAACTATCCAATGTGTTTTCCAAAATAAAATTGAATATGCAATACATACATATGGCAGAATATTTTTACGGAAGTGTCTTTGGTCTCCTTAGATTTCGAATTTTTGTTTTGTGTACACAAAGTTTGTAAGAGCAAAACAAACTTTTTTTACTTGTGGCAGACAAATGCATTTTCAAATAAGCAACTGAAGATTTTTCCACCCCTGAACAAAAGCTGTAATTAATGTGTTATGTGATTGGCTTGTAATGTGTATTCGTCCGCAAATTTGAGTGATGTTTTTGTAAATGAGCAATTAAAGGTAAAATAAAGTATTGCATTGCTATGTAATTGATCCGAAGTCTGTCTCATATAGGAGTTAATGCACCTTTAGCATAAAAAAATGAACATTGTTTATATTAATGACCTAAAGAAAGTAAGCCATTGCAGATAGAAAAAAGATGTTTGAGATCTTCATGTCAACTGGGTTGAAGTTGTTCTTTTGGTCTTTTACTCCCAGACACAGGTTGGTCTTAGTGTGGTCTAGCTTCCTATTCGGTAGATTTTAATTTGCTTATAAAATTAACGCTCTTCATGTTCATATGTTGGTCTTGGATTTGCAAACTTTTGACTAGAATGTCTCTGACGAGTTTCTAATAAACAAAACGCGCCTCGGGCGTATCAAAATTTATTGCCTGGAACTTTGTCGTAATTTTTAGTGTTATAACAATTTCAGTCCTTGTAAATAAAAAATAGTCGTCTTTGATGTTCCCTCCTTTGAGGTCAATGCCAGAGGAACGTGAGCGATTAAAGTTCATAAGGGCCTTGAGTTCTTATACATGTAGTAATGACTCGGTCGATTACTCATTATGTGGTCTATTACTAAGTAGGGATTTTTTTGTTGAAATGGACAAGTTTTTTGACTCGCATTTGAATCTACATGTACTTGTCTGGCAGTAATGAAGTTACCTACACACCTTTGCACCTGTTCACTATTGATGTATTTTTATATACTAGGTATATGTTCCAAAAGCTTTTTTCTAAATGTCATATTAAATATATCGTATAAAACATGCATTAAAAATGCTTGCTTTGTCATGCTAAGAAAACCACCACTGGAACATTTTATACGAACCCGACAAAACATTCACTTGGTAAACAGTAAGCAGTTGTGTCAAAAATAATTAAGCGTGAAACGGTACAAGTCACCTACTGAATAAAGTGAATGAATTCAAATTTACTAGACATAGTTATTGAGAAATGCAATTTAAAAAAAATATAAAAGATAAACATGCGTGGAATACATTGAACAAGTCAAATACCAAATAAGCCAGCCACCTTCCAAAGAACCTACTAATCTTTTACTTAAATGTGAATTAGGGTGAACCAGAGGAACTACAAATTTAGAGTCACTCAGTCAACAGATAATTATCATGCATTATACTAGAGGAGACACGGTACAGGACAACTAGATAAAGTTAACATTTCCTTTCTTCACCTGCGTATGGTGTAGAAAATCTCCCTAATAATTTGTTACGCAAGAGCTACATATACCAAAATTGTCTGTTTTTTTCACCCTTCATTGTTGTCTTCGTTGCCAATATCTGAATCAGGGTTATAAGAATTTGAGTCTTATACGGACTCTTAAAACAGTTTTACCTTTCGATACCAGTCTCTTGTTGAAAAAAAAGAAGTTTAACTTGAAATTTTACGTGTTGTTCGGGATAGCTTTTCTGATTATAATTGTTTTGAATTGTGTTAAGACGATTACTTTTTTTCCCGTTTGTGTTCCACAGCAATATGCCGTTGAATGACTGCCTGACAACTGTGTCCCAAAGAAAAAAGGAGGTTTCATTTGGCAATCAGATCTCATCCATGCAGTTGAACATTTACTTTAAAGGGCCATAACTCCTACCCGGGGTCATCTGACAAATTTGAATAAATGAAGAAATGTGTAGAGTTTTTAATTTTGTAGAGCCTGGGACCCTTAAGATTTTTTCTATTATAATAGTGGTTTTTCTTAGTTATAAGACTTCTTTGTGATTGTAGCCTATTTTCCGTTTTAAGCAACAGTGGCAATGTTTTTGACAAATCAAAAATTAGAACTATAATTTTAAGAGGACACTCTACAGAAGAATTATACCTTGTTTGGTTGCATTTGGCTCAACAGTTTCAGAGGAGAAGATTTTTGACAAGTTGGACTTACAACAGGCTGACAGCACGGGATGAAAAAAGCTCACATGACCCTTTGGATCAGATAAGCTAAAAAGCGTGAGCTGCAGCTCACAAATAAATACACCCCTACTAGCCCTAAAAAATCAATCAGATTTATAAATTTAAGGTGCACATGAACATGTTGATACAAAGATAGAGCAAAATGACCATGAAAATCTAATGAATGATTTAGGATGAGTTGTGAAAAAGAGATTAGTAACCCTTTGTCATCTAATAGCTATGTCCATGATTTGATTTGGGAAACCCCAAAAAATCATTCAGATCAAATTTTCAAGTAAAAGATAAACATCTGCATTATGTAATAAGGATTGTGTGAAAGTTTCACGAAAATTCATCGAGTGGTTAAGGAGAAGATGTTGATGAGAGAAGGGTATAATTAGGTGTAATGGCGGACACCCCTATCACTATATACCCCCACTTTTCAAGGGTGGGGGTATAATAATGATAGTTAAACAACTTTATCGCAAGGTCAATGGCTATAGAACAACTAAAATTGTATCAAATCTATTAATAATTAATAAAATCACCCATCCCCAACTGTAATGTAAACCAGCTTTCAGAGAGACTGTACATTGCAGTCTGATGTCACCTACCGGGAATGCAGAACAGTGGAATAGGATGTGGACACAACATAAGTTTCTGACTAAAATTAAAAAGCAGATGTACTATGAATATTTGACACAGTAAAAACAATGAAACAAAAGTTCAAATGTTTCACCTAAAGTTTACCTGATAATTTACAAAAACAATAGATCATAACTCCATCAAAAATTAAAATATATTTCCGGATCTGTAAATTGTCAAATTTATAATAAAACCTTTAGAAAAGGTCAGGTAATTAAAAATAATCAAAGTCAAGGGAAATAAGCCACCACAGATTTCATATAATCCTGTGTTATCATATTATGTCGACTAGTCACGATACTTATCTCAACAAGTCACTATAAATTTTTGTTGCCAAAATATTATGTGGATGGCAGAAACGGGCAGTTCAGGATAAAAAAATCACCAAAACGAGAAAAATATCTCGACTTTTCCATAAAATGACGAGATATCATTATCTCGACCAGTCACGATAAAAAGAGAAAAATGTCGACATAACGAGATATTTATCGTAATTTGGTATGATAATATCACGACTTGTCGAGATAAAACTATGTCGACCAAAATTATGTGGATGGCAGAAATAAGCCACCATGTTATGTAACTGACGTAATTCCGATACAAAGCATTATGAAGTAACTTCCGGCTTCCGGTAATCAAATTCAAATAAAAATACAGTTGATCATGTTGATCATAATGCTTTTATAGATTTCTGTTTGATTTTGGAAATAACTCTAAGGGAATGGTCCGTTTAACTCGAAAGCCATAAACCTAGAAGCAGGTAGCTACATTTTATACTTTATTTAAATTGTATTCTGACAGAAATTTCCAACGCGCGAACAGTTAACTAAAACATGGCGGTTTAAACAACCAATCAACTTGGGTAGTAAACTGGTGGTGACCTGGGGTTATATTTGAAAGTGAAGCTTGCGTAAATGAAAAATATTGCACCAGAGAACCAGGTTACATAGTCATAGGGATACTTCTACCATTAGGCGAGCTATCGCTTGCTATTATGAATAACTATACTTATATAAAACAATAAAATTACACCCTATCACAATACATGGTGTACAGATGTTTGTAAACAACATTTGAAGACGCACATTTAAAGATCACATTGTGTAATTGTTATATTAATTTGCTAATGGACTCTAAATTGTTATAGTTTGCCAGGGTGATTATTAATTATCATTTATATTAATTGTTCCAAGTAATCCTGATGGAATTTTAGAACCAACATATTTGAATAACAAAACTATTGAACTTTTTTGGTTTTGCGTTTTGATCCTGACCAAAGTTAGTATCCGCTTTAATACTTTGTATGACATGCTGTCAATTGACCACTGCGAGAAAGGGTCATATTATAAACTCCTTCTTAGTATATTAGGTTATATGTCATTGAATCTGTGGCTAGATTGAAATTTAAATTTGAAAAACAGTTGCTTTATGATTTGCATACACTTATCATGAGCTTGACTTGAATATTTGGCACTGCAATCCTTTAACATTACATTGGTATTTCAGATTCATACTTTCAGCTGTATCTTTTTTGACATAAAGAACCGTTGATACTCCTACTTGCCATAGAATTCAAACTGATGGTGTTTGATTTATGGTTGCATACATACTGCTAGAATTAGCGTCTATTCGCTCTCTTAAAAACGCACATACTTTTACAACAATCTACCCGTTTGAAAACACCCCTACTTTTACCAAAATCGTCCCAATGTATAAAATCAATCTCAGATGTGAAATCGAAACATTTTTTTTAAGTGTAAAGCAATAGCCATACGTTTCCAACACAAAGAAAACATCAGGGTGGCTTCGTTTTTCTTGGTAAAATACAAGATGCAAGATACTAGATATTTTATTAGCAAATTACTGCCCCTAATATTGAGCATATAATCATCATCAGAGAAAAATATAAATATGTACAATACAATAAGGTTAAGGGAAATAAGTAAAACTTTAAACATTTGTATGATTGGTAAAATTAAAATAAAAATAATAATCATGATAGTAATGCAAATAAAGATAAAAGCAGTTGTGTAAATTAAATTGGGTATTAAAATTTAAGGGGAAAGAAGAAAATGAAACAGCAATTTCTCTTAGACCCATGACATATTTCTTGAGGAAATATATTGTTAAAATATTGTTTTGTTTGTTGCCTGCTTGATTGTATATATGTTTGCTTTTGAATAGGCGTTGAATTTATTCAATTGCTTGTTAAGCTTTTGTTATTAATTGTTTGTCGTTTCTTGGTCTAATTCACATTCTGTTCAGATCATCTGCATGAACTCTCGATTCCCCCCACACACGCCGCGAAGCGTCGGAGGGATATTGTTTTGCTCTCTGTCCGTCCGGCTTTCCGCCTGTAGCACTGTGTGGGTGCATCTCCTTTGAAATACGAATTGCTTAGATATTTGGTAGGACCATTTCTTCAATATAATCCATTGGTAGATCTTGTGGGCACATCTCTGAAACCGTTAAATGGATGCTTTGATATTTGATAGGATTTAGTGTTGTGATGTGTAGATGTGCATATTTTACTACGACTTGGATTCGTCAAATGTGTATGAGCAACGAGGTTGCGGAGCTGGTACGATGTGCTCAACTCTAAGTTCTAACCTTTATTGACAAAAAAGGCAGTTTTCCTGCCGAAGTTTGGAGATTTCACCGAAAACACCAGCATATTTTACTACGACTTGGATTCGTCAAATGTGTATGAGTAACGAGGTTGCGGAGCTGTAACGATGTGCTCAACTCTAAGTTCTAACCTTTATTGACAAAAAAGGCAGTTTTCCTGCCGAAGTTTGGAGATTTCACCGAAAACACCAGCTTTATTGTTCGGGTTACTCACTTCTTGTTTGTGTGTGTGTGCGTGTGTTTGGTTTTTGTTTTGCGTTGTATATGTATGTCTATATCCGGATTTGTAATTGTTCCGTTGATTTTCGGTTTTTGTTGCTCGGTCGGATGCCTTGCAATTTTTCTTAAATTTTCGAATTTAAATCATTTTTGAAATTTCGGAGTCGTAAATTAAACGATGACTATATAACTAAAGAAACCAAAGATAAGAGATATATCTAATAGACTTGTATTGTTACTATTTCAGATACATGTACATAGTAGTATGAAATTGACGAGAATTTAAAGTAATGCGTTTGATTTGTCCATTTACTGGATTAATACACTTGATTATAAAAATGTGCGAGTAAAACTCATACCTTTTGAATGCTGCAAACACTTTTATGGAAGCACTTAAAGAGTTTAGTTTTAAAACGCACAACAATCAGGATTAATTTTCACATCAGAATAACACCAAGACTATAATGTCTCTAAAACAAAGTTTATACTGATTTGATTTTGTTTATCCTTGCAGTTTAATACCAGAAAAGCCCTTTTTATTTGAGTTATGGCAACATTGACTCATTTTGTAGTATTCTCTTAAGAAACACACTGTTATGAAAATCAAATTTGCTTCAAAGATATAGCTCAGAGGGCTTAATACTGTCTTCTTAGATATTATTCTAATAGACTGCATTTAAGACCTGCAGTTTGATTCTTTCATTGTACTGGATGACTGACGCATGATTGAAAAAATACAAGAATTTTGTTTGCGCTGTACAAAAAATAACAATAAAAGGAAGAATTTCTATCCGGGATGAGGCCACAATTTTTATGACGAATTGTAAGGAAGGGATAAGTAATAATTTATCAAACAAAAGAACACGAATTTACAAAAACAAAATATATCGGCCAAGAAAATGTCAACATATGTACAAAAGTTCCAATCTTTTCCTTGACATGACAATTAGTAACAGTCGACGGGTGAATTACCCCCACAGGCTAAAACACGGGGGGGGGGGGGTGAACTTCCTATATAAAGGTATACGTATATGTGCCAAAAATATGGGTAGGTTTTTTGGAAAATTTATATTAAAATGGGTATAGTTTTTAAAACAATCTTATATAAAATGGGTATGCTTTTTAATCTTAATTGAAAAAAGAATCTGGTCTCATATAAATATGGGTCATGTTTATAATATAATAAAGTGTAATTTTAATAATGGCATTGTGTTTTCTTCTTCAATATGTTATAATTATGTGTATATAAATATGACCTTCATTTGAGTTTACTGAATATAAATATGGGTTATTAAAATTGTACATTTTATATAAATATGGGTTGTGAAAATTGCTCATTTTATATAAATATGGGTCATGAAAATTGAAATTTAATATAAATATGGGTCATGAAAATTGGAAATTTTATATAAATATGGGTATTGAATTCAAATAAAAAAGGCACATCCCCACCCTAAAAATTACCAAGTTACCCCCGTGTTCTAAAATCAATCATCCAGAAATACGAACGTTTAAACGTTTAAATGCAGTAATAATAATTTGGATTGAATACGTAACCCGATAACGGTCCCCTTCACATAAATGCATATCTTTTATAGATTATCCAAAGCGAATGCTCCATAATTTTGGTACATTTCAAATGTTTTTAGAATTGTGTAGATAGCGATTTCCGTTAACAGTTTATAGAATATTCTACAACATTTCCTTCTCAAAAATGACAATCTATACAAGAGATGACAATGTAATTAGTTTATAAAGATTGTATGTAAAAAAGTTCACATCAAAGGGCAAACAAAAAAAATATGTTTAGTAATTGGCGCCTTAGTACACATTTCATTGTTGTATTAGGCTCTATTTTTACCCATCTAAATCAAATCTAAAGATTGTAAAGCAAATCTCGATTTTAGCTTGGCAAAATTTTGTTTATTAAATTATAAAGTATTTTATAAAATAATTAAATGCTTAGCTCGTCCTAGGTGGCGTATAAGGGAGGCACGTAGATGTCTAGTAATAATATTTAAACCCTGTTTGCGGACCATAGTGATAAAATGTGTTAGAAGTTTGCCACACTTCTTACACGATATAGATCCTTGTAGCTTTCGTTAAATCAAACTTTAGAGAAAGTATTGTTTCAGCATATTTGACGCTGACATCTGTAAATGTATTATTTCCCACGTATGTTAATCCACACATGACATATTTTGTAAATAAAAAAAATCTTATAATTGACAGATTTCGTCTTCAGTTTATTTGATTTAGAGTCATTTCTGACGAAGTACGTTCTTTTACTACCAGGTATTCCTATGGTCTTATTCCGTTTTACTTGGAATAAATCTGAACTGCCCTGAGAACTGAGAAACTTCGCCTTATATACCAATTTTTAGTAGCCTCTAACCAAAATAATCTCTAAACCAAAATAAAACAATTCCGTATCACTTATGTGTTTTAATTTACCCAGATGCTTTAATAACGACAAAATATGTACCGACGGCTTTCAATCAATCAACTCTGATCGGACAACGTACTAATTGTTTCCCGGACAATTGTCCGAACTGTTTCCTTAATTACTATACTATCAAAACAATCAGAAAACGAAAGTAGAGTTACGAATTCATCTTGCCTCGCAGAAATATACTTTCACTAAACCACTTTCAAAGGTTAAGTAAATAAATTTCGTCACAGGACCTTCGACATTAAAACTGTTACTTTTTTTAAAGTAAGGTTAGAGCCGATCTCATAATAGTATATGACTAACTACTTTACAACTCAGCTGACAATTGAGATCACACCTGTAACAAATTGATGTGTTATGTTAACATGGCTTGTTTGGGCTTAAAATAATAATATTTTATCAATTGATTATTTGTGAAAATATTGACGAACGCCCGGAAATTGTTAACAGATAACCGGTCTAGAATTATTAAAAAATTAAAAAATGATTTGATATGTCCATCAAAGCAAAACCAGAATGTACATGAACTTTTCATTATTAATGTCTTATTTTAGTTTTGAAATTGTATTCCTATAATAGGGATCAATCCAGCGAACGATGAATGCGTGCAGGGAAAGTCGCAATTGCTTTCTTTGCGCTTTGTGATTGACAATATGTCTACTAACCCCGTGTTCTTGAACGATTATACAAATCAGTAGTAGTAAGATTTGATCTGTAAAATTGCGAGTTATAATTCTACATTTTAAATACAAGTACCAGATCTGCTATGTGTCAACGTTTGTAATTCATACTATGAAAGCTTCAATGTCTCATTTTAATAGAACAACTACAGGTCTATATTACTGAAGTTTTACTGACTTCAAATTTCTGGATAAGCAGCATACAAAGCAATGGTGCACAATGCTGTTGGTACAATTCAAATAGAAAACTGGCTATCGCGTATGATAAAGGTTTAATCAATTCATGCAGATACTGCACAGTTTTAGGAGCTTGCTTCCTCGGTTCAGGAGAATTGCTCTGTTGACCTTTTGTTCAGCGTTATGCATATGACGAAGATGAACTGTGCAAATTTTTATCGGAAAAAGATACGAATAACCGATATGTACAGGTTATTAAAACTGAAACACACATGTAATTGCTGTAGTGTTGTGCTGGGACACGAAATGCCTAACTGCCATCAACGTTTGGTTTTAATTTTCCCAGTCTGTATGAACTATGGTCATTGACTGACATTTACATGTACAAACGTTTTGATAAATGTTAAAGGTAATTATTTGTGCTTACAGTTATAATGTTTATTGTATCTTTATTGCAGAGGAAATAATTTAAATCGATTTTAATCAAGTAAATGAAAATAATAAAACATTTCATAACCTTAAGCCAAAATATTTATGTAATTACACATTACACTAAAGAATGAAAACAAGACTTAAAAAGAAGATATTGAAAAACTTGCGGGAATTCGTTAAAATATGTTTTCTAGGAGTATATGGTTTTATTAATTATTTTATATGTTAAAATCATATGTTATCAAGTATAAATTTGTCGATTGTAAGATTAAATCGCCATTAAATAGTTACCGACTGGACATCATGTCCATATCATAAGCCTATACTTAGTTGATTGACATTAATATTTGTGTTTTACAAAGAAATGCTATAATGCTTCAAGTATTTTCCTTATACTAATTGTATAAGGACCAGAGTCACCATGACGTATTCTGTCTTCATTTTATACATACTAACTAATATAAAGTAGTACATCTTGACAGGTTGCTGTGTCTTTGATGATCTACAGACTTAAGAAGGATGATTACTTATTATTGTTTGTAATAGAAAGTCATTTATGATGACACGATCCGAGAAATATGTAATGATAATGATAGAATTTAAGATCAATCACCTTTAACATAATTATCCCGCATTTCAGGAAACTACAGAAATCAATATTGTTTAATGTACCTAATACGGAACTATCTTTTATACGTATAACGTTGTTTTGCCAATAACTTTCTTCATTAAGTCAGTTGTTGCACATTCATATAAAAAGATTTGAATAGTTCTTCTAACACAAGCACACAAAGAGTTCCAAATCAAAAGATAACATTTTTAGTAAACAGTCGACAATATCAGTGTTTTTGAAGACAATATAAGAGCCTAATAAAAACTATCAATACAAATTATTTGGGCCACCAGAAAATAGTTTTAGTTTTGTCTCTCCCATATTCTGTGTCGAAAAATCATTCATGCTTGTTCACTAGTGTTTAACGCTTCATTCATCGTCAATAAACCATTGCTTATTCTATCTCTTGCTTCATTCAATGTTGTGATTTAAACAAAGGCCTTTTGGGGTACTGTAACAACTGTCTGATATCATTAATTGATTTCTTTAATCACTGACAACAGGTTATTTCTTAGGCAAAAATAACTGACCACCATGGGATTTAAGTTTTATTTTCAACTTTTGATTAAAATTGAGATTAGTCAGAAGCAAACTTTGGCAGAATGTGGCATGCACATTAAATTATAACTTAAGTATTGTAACCTTTCTTGTTCATATGTGTACATTGTGGCGTGGTATAATCGAATGAATTAAGTTGTGACAACATCCCCTCTTTGAACATTAAAACACCATACTTTTTATTTACGTTCATAGATCTCGCTTTAAAACACCATATAGAATTCACGCAAAATCTCAAAAATAATTTAGAAAATGGAAAAATCATTTAATTTCAGCTTTTGCCATGCTGTCACTGACCTTTGTTGACGTTGAATTCTAATTTAATCCTAAAAAGCACGAGACAAACGGTGCGTAATTTGATCTATATTATGAAATCAACAACCAGGACACGTCGAGATTTAAATTATATGACATGATTTAAATTTATTTATCGTACAATTGTTCTTTTATACTGCTTCGTACTCGACATGTCTGTAAACAAGAACAGAATTCTAAATTAATTAGAAGCAAGTGGATGCCAGAAGTGAATACTACCAGAATATAGGCTTTATAGAAAAATATAAGAGCTTCTTATCGAAGTGAAACAGTCATTGTAAGCTTCAACCGTGCCCGCTTGTTGAATAGCCATGTACATATTATTTTCATATGTTAAAACAATTCTAATTTAAACAGACCTATTTATAACATGTTGTTTGCTGTTGAACAGACTCTTTGTATTATATGTATAATTCTTAAGGATTATTCCTTTTCTAAGTGTCTACATACATTTTTTTTCTATACAGACATAATTAGCGCCTTGTCACAATATTGTAGTTTTATGTTTCCTATAATACGCTATTCCCGTTTTTGTTGCAGTTCAAACTTCACTAATTGTCGAGAGAAAACCTTAAACCTTAATTAGACAGGATACTAAAAGCTTGGCTTTGCAAGTTCGTCATATATTCAATATACATTCACGAATTACATTTTACTGGCAGCGTGATCATTGTATTTCTGAAGCCACTAAATTCCTTCCCCTGAAGCAAGATAATGTATGATAAAACTCATTAGGTTTTCTCTAATAGGTTTAGAAGACAGCAAGTCAAATATAGTGTTTTTTGCTAGGAAACCAACCCTTTATTGATTTTTGATAATTCTTGGATATTTATTTTTTTCAGTTTTTCCTAAGCATTTTTTTCGTCGTTTGAGATCGAATTGCAGTAGTGTTTTGTCTAAAGTAAACGGTAAGTATTCTTAATACTTTTTTACAAATGCATCACTGTACTTTAAATTTGATTTATAAATATCCTTAAACTTAAGATGGTCCATTTCGACTAGATATTAAACTCTGCTGATCATTAGAATTTGTTCAGTACAATTTTAATGCTTGTGTTTTGTAACACGATACATTGTTTTATCGGATAGATAGGAAATTCCATTACTGTGGTACACATCTTTTGATGTAATTATAAATTTATCTTTGCGGAAGTACAATACTTCATCATCTTGACAGTTATTAAGAGGGAGTATATTTTATAGTAAAATTACAGAATCTAGGTCGAGTTGAAAAGTTCATTGCTTTGAATAATTTGGATACATAATGAATTTATTTATAATTTTTTATCGACTGACGTTATGATATTAAATAACATCAATGTTTTCAAGGAAAGGTCTAAAATTGTCTGTAATTATTTTTAGGACTTGACTTATTGTTAAACAGTATATCAATAGTGTCAATAATCTGTAATATGTATTTTCGGTTATAATGGCATAGCGATTCACGACAATTATACAAAGTAAGTTCATGTAATGTACTTTAGTTACATGTCAAAGACATCTGTAGTGCAAGACACACAGGGTCCCGAATGAGGTGTTCAAACCCGCTATAAAAGACAAATTTTCTGAATACATTTTATAGTGGCAGTGAAAATTGTTGATTACTTGTATTAACATGATCTTGTCCTGAACATAGCTGCCATACTGCCAACTTGACGTAAAACAGGCGTTCAATCATGCACTACACATTGTCAAAGGAATTCATCCTCCGAAGTGACTTATATGTTTGACCAATCCACAGAAAAAATCTAAAGACTTTTCTACCAATGGCTAGGAATTAAAACAGTTATTTAGAATTAAGCATGAAAGTCTTCATACTTCTAATTTTGAATCTATTATTGAAATGGCAACCATAATTTTTTTATCCTATCAGTGATTGATTGATTTAATGTTGTCTTAAAGTCTTCCGAACAGTATTTCCGAAATATTTAGGAAGGAAACAAATTAACATTAAAATATCTATTGGGAAGGAGGAACACAATTTTGACTGCCACCAATAAGTATGAAGTATTGGGTAGGAGTGGAAAATTTAGATCTTTGTAGGTACTAGAATGATCCTACTCTTTTTAGAAATTTACAAACTGGGACTTTATCGTCTAAGATGCGTGGCACAATCCAAACATGTCATACACAACGTTCACGCGGCCAGTCTTTCCGTATTATGAACTGACAACCCACAACGAAAGGACCTCACCTATCCCCCACCGTGATGCGCTGGGCAACTCTTGGGGTCGAGCACTGGGAACCGTCCTAGTATGGTCCCAGAAAGAAAACTTATTTTTAAGTCGCTGGTTTACGTGCATATAATGCATTGATTGCACACTGTAATTGCATACAAGCATAGCTGGTTTACATGTTTTAACTTGTATTAGTAATAGAAGTCTTTTCACTTACTTTCACATTGAATGTACCTGTAAATTTACACGAAGGTTATAAACATTCTATCTAAAATCACATAATAATGTGGGATATTTATGGAATAATATTATTATTATTTTTTAAAGTGAAATAACAACATGTTGCCGACAAGAGTTCATCTTTACTCTACAGCACGGTAATATTTTGCTCTGAGCCATTATTTTTTGCGTCATATTTCATTTTAGCATATGTTTTATTAGCAAATGTTTTCCACAAAACAAGAAATATAATTATTTCGAAGGTTTAATACAGCCTCTGGTAAATTAGGAATGACAACTCTTAATAACAATCGCTACCAAACCGGAAATTCAACGGCAATAATTTGCTAGTTTTAATGAAGATAATATTAAGATTTTCCTCTCTCCGCGTCAATCGCGTCGAATTAATAAGCCAGCCTAATGTAAACTTTCACGCCATCAGTTCCAATAAAATAACAAAAATTACAAGATAGCTCTGGCTGACCACTTCGATGCACAGATCATTCCCTGCTTGTAAAAACACCATACTTTTATCATACATAATTGAACTAAATTATACATTATGTTTTCCAGATGCTAATTGCTTTTCTGTTTTATTCACGAACGTAGTAGTTTGGATAAATATATTTTTGTAGAAAGTTTATAGATATATTTGGAATATTAAGATAAGACGATAATATTATATTCATCTGAAAAATATATTTTGTAATTTGCATGTAACTAGATAAATATCAAGTAAAAAATGAAAATGCATGTATTTCGATACCTATTAGATATCTGTGTGCATATGTTTAAATCTAGTAAATAGATAGAAACACAAATAAATGCCACGAATAAATGTATTTAAAATTACCTATGATAGCAAGTTTCAATGTATTGAATATACATGTAGATTTCTCTATTAACATCGTTCAGATGACAATTTATAAGATAAAACCTTTTAAGTATGAACGAATGAGCCAATTTAATAATTTAATTATCATTGCATGCTTCATTTTCCATTCCAATCAATCATAATTTGTATAAAACGCATTACTGTCATAGAAGAAATGACAAAAAACATCCCATTGGGAGTGCCATCCGTACAACCAACTAACACAACGTTTTTATCGTAAGATAATTAATGAACCATTTTTTCGTTCTGTTTGTTCAGTATTTACATTTAATTTTTTATCTCTTCATAAAGTAAAATAGCCTGTAACTTGTCAACGCCGTTCATAGAATTTAAATTCATGCTTACATTGCAAGTCACATGAAAGTGTTTCTCATATATGTATAAAGAATCACAATCTTTACACCTAAAGCCATTATAGAATTACCACTCGGTTGGTATTTCATCTGCAGTGGATGATTTCATTTTTTCACAAAAATATAATCTGTAACAAAGAACAGTGTATCCTGTATATGACAAGCAATTTTCCATTTGGACTTCAGATTCTAGAAGGGGAAGTACAATCATAAATTTAGAAGGTTCTGTTATGTATTCAAAAGAAATAGTAGCTAGTTTGGTTGACTGATTGGTCGATTTTTAACTTCCAGTTAGGACATTTTTCTGCTATATTTAGACGTGTATCAGTTAACAAACAATATCAATTTGTTTGTTACATCCAAACGAGAAAATCGGAGAAAACCGGAAATGGGGAAATTTGGATTGCCACACACAAAATTGTATATTTGTGTGCGTTGGAAAAATTTAGTTCACAGACAAGGTCTTATTTTCTCTGGGTTACTTCAAGAAGAAGGTGGATTAATATTCTCAGGCAAGGACATTAGAATCTAGACAAGACCTAACGATGTGGAAAAATTGGTAAACTATATATCTGAATAAGTGAAGTCACAATGTTGTACCATTGTTTTTATTATTACACAATCTCAACATTTATAGGATAATTAATTGGGCGGAGTGAATATCCAAAATATGATCACGAGTTTAATCTGATGCTTTTTAAGGCACGAGTGATCATATTTTGGATATTCACGATGCCCAATTGATTATCCTATTTATTATATAGATCAAAATTGTGTTCGTAAAATTTTAATGCTTAATCCTAAATTTTATGAACGGCGTATGAATATCTGTATAGTACAAAACCAACTGCAACTTTGGCTGGAAAAAACCCGAGAGTGAAAATAAACGATAATTCACATGTGATTTACCGTGATTTCTGTCACTCGGACAATTCGATATTTCATCTCTATCTATACAATAATTAACTAACACATCTAAATACAGTTTAACCTAAATATTCCTAAAACGTTAGCAACTGAAATTGTAAATGTATTATTTCGAAACAAGCTGACTGGTACTTACCGCTTGCTACCAGTATTACAGACTTTCTGTATTATGACATAACAACATATCAACGAAAAGACCTCAGCTTTACGTCACTAAAAACACAACGATCAACGCTGTGGTTCAAGCGTTGTGAGCATTTCCAAGATTATGAACCAGAAGCCATTTGTTGAAATATATTGTCATTGTTTCAATCTATGACAAACCAAAATTATGGATAACCACAGGTGTAATGCCACAAAGGAAAGTGTTACAACTGCTTAGTAAAATTCCGTAATTAAACAATAAATTAATAAGAGACTTTAAAAAATCTTAGACGCGAAAACAGACGATTAAAATTGTTATAATATTTTTTCCTCCAAATAATCAAATCTAAATGTGTTTGTATATGTACACAACTGCTTTAAAATTTAAAAGGAACAATAGGCTGGTGAAACTGAATTTGATCTTAAGGTTACAACTAGATCTTATCATTCTACGAGCAGCACGCCTAATGTTAAAACTTACACGAATCCATCCCACGCTTGGACGATTCGAGATCAAACCTTCTGAGACTGGAAATTAAAACAATTTTCTTTTGGTTAACACATTAGATATTTATACACATCATTTATCTTAACTATATTGCGAATTTTTAAAGATCCAGTGTTGAAATACAATTAGATGTTGGGCTTATAATGCCAACTACAACAAAGATAGCATGTTTATATTGAACTGTATAAGAATTTTATAACCCTACATTACAATTCTAGAACAGAATGTTTTTCCTAAAGTATCGATTTCTTATACGGTATAGAATAGCTTTATGATAGTGCTGATACAATTTTAAATTACACGATGATTGCAAAAGTTAATATGAGGTTAGAATACCGATTTTCTAAATTGAAATATAATACATTATAATATGGTTGGTTTTATATCCTTCATCGATATACCTCACTAAAATACTTAAATTAAAATCTTTCGTTAAAAGTATTCAGGGAGCATTAGATTCAATTGGCAATCACCATGGAAACGCCATCCAAATTTAACAAAGTTGGACAAATAAGCCTATTGTCAGTCATAAAACGTCAATATTTACGATTATGGTGTCGGATTTTATTACAGGTAAATTAAAAATTAAAATAACAGAAGATGTCCATAGATAAATACAATTTGCTGAAAACGTTGTATAAATCTTTGCATGGTAAGAAACGTGTCTTGCTGACATTGTTTAGCCAATAATTATCTCGTCATAGAACACTACTTTGCATACAAATTGAAATGTGTTCAAAATATTAGTATCGCAATATATTTCAACAACATGTTTCGTCTCTTGTTCGGTCAATTGCCGCCTGACTTTGCCAGACCAATGGAGTTATTCTTACCACTATTCCACACTAAAATCAATGATAATTACATAACTCGAATCTCAAGAACAGGGCCCGGTTTCATAAAACATCTCAAATTTGAAGATTTCCTCAACTCAAAAACTGACCAATCTGATTACTTGAAAATTCAAATTTGAGGAAAAACTCAGATATTTGAGGAAAATCTAAATTTGAGAAGTTTTATGAAACCCAAGCCAGTCTACTTAAATTAGTTTTGAATAGTTTTGTTTTAAAAATCGAGTCCGAACAATTTTTATTGGATGACGGTGATATTCCATATTTCTTCTGTTGCTAAGGATTGGTAAAGAAGAATTTGTTTTGTATGCTTACCTAATAGTTAATGATCAGATTTTTTGTCAATCGATAAAGCTGAGTGCAAACATCAAGTAAAATATTACGTTTGACCAAAAACGTCTTGTAGATGTCTGATTAATAATTAAATATTGTTTGTGTTCTTTAATATTCTTATGTGAATTAAAATTGTCTTGTAATTGGTTTACTCTACGATACGCGTGATTACTTCAACTTCCGCATTGTCGTCAACCTTCCGTCAATGAATAGTAATATTCCATAAGCTCCCGTTTTACATCTCGCGTTCGAAGGTTATTAATATTTTCTAGACTTGTTCTGATGATGACCAGTAAGCTATGCAAAAAAGGGATTTGTTGCACCTAGGCTGACGGCATCTCTTTAGAAGTTCTATGACCGCCACTTCGGTTTGATTGCTACAGATAATCAATATCCCATATTCGATCACAGTTTTCTTAGCCTTACGTAGCTTTCATATACCTCAATTTGACTTTTCCCTGGAAATGACCATGAGTACCCATATTTTAACTGGGTTAATTTTTTGTTGCGCTGTATTCTGTCTGCTTTGGACTGCCGGATTTTGTCACTGTCTTATATATTACAATTTCTGTTGACAGTTAAGTTTATATTTTACTTATTAATGTAGTCAGCTTGGTCAAGATTTCTTTTGAAAATATAAGCACTGTTTAAACGATACTTAACGCAAAGCATTTGCTTAGATTCATTAATAATTGTTGTGAAAGTCAAATCGATAAAACAATAATTTTTCGTGTTACATCTCCGAGTTAACGCCAATGAAGACAATAATTCCCCATTAAGTCGCATCTAAAAAACAATTAACTAAAATTTATTTTAATTTTAGGAGCTTAAGGAAGGATTTACTGATATGAACTGATATAATTCATTTAAAAAGTAATTTAGAATCAATAAACGGAATTTAAATTTGATTAAACTGAATTCGAATTTAGCACAGTTGTAGTATGAAGATGTATAAAGGTAATTCATCCTTTGTATCACATAGCATACACCTTCTTTGTGATACTAAAGTAAAAAAGCTAAAACCTGCTGTAATCGACCCAGAGCATAATCATGGAAATTGAAATATATGAATAAAAGCTTATAAATGCCACAAACTATGCACATTAATAGGTCTAATATTATTTATTGAGGGTACGATTAATGAGTAATTAACATTTGTAGCCAGATTTTTAGAGATTTTAGGTCGAAGCAATTTAGAAAGTCCCATCCTAATTTGTATCACGCTTTTGTATAACTATATTCAAGACGTATATGTTGTGTCATTAAAATCGGAATTGATTAATTTCTCTCCCCTTCCGGAACACCTTGATATTCCCCTTTGTTCAGATAGGTTAGTGTTGCTTATTTGTTTTGTTGATAACGTCGTGGTCGTGTGCTATTGAGTTTTCTGTTAAATATTCTCTTTTTTGTGTATTTGTGCATTTTAATTAATTTAATTGAAACTTTATATCATAGTATTTGTATTAGATTAATATATATCTTCATAATTTTCTAGGGGGCCTTGGTGGCCGAGTGGTCAAGGTAGTTCGTCTACTATTGATCACGTGGTCAACACTTAGATTGCGGGTTCGATTCTCACTGCAGGCAGGGTGTCCTTAATTGACAAGGATTGCCAGTTTTCCTACCGCCGGTCGGGGGTTTTCTCCGGGTACTCCGGCTTCCTCCCCCAATAACAACTGGACGCCATGATATAGCTGAAAAATTGCTGAAAGTGGCGTTAAACACCATCAAACAAACAAAAAAACATAATTTTCTATGAACATGTTTGAATACGTTTGATCAGTGTTTATACAGGTCATAAAATTGCTAGGTATCTGATAAATGTGTGTACGTGTGGTTTTAAACTGTATTCTAATAAGGACTTTTTTAATTTTAAAAAGGTAATTTAGACCATGTTTTTGCTTTTTTAAATGTATTCCCAATTATGTCTACGATTTTGAAGTTTTCTTATCAAAATATCTTCTGTTTTATTTTTATTTAATGGATACTAGAAGGATCAACTTTAAGGCGATGCATATTTCAGAGTTCATTAAATTATTATGATGTCATTTGCTAGCTATGATATTTGAGATAATGTGTTTTTCATATCAATTATACTTCCATATAGTTAGTCATTTTTTCAACTGTTTGTCAAAATTAATATGTAGCAATACGATGAAACAAAATTTCCGGTATAAGCAAATAAATTACAAACTACGCATTCTGTAAAGGTAATATACTGTTGATACTGTAGTGTTTCAAGATGAGAAACGGTAAAAAAAATTAGACAAATTATTAAACCTCACCACGAGGAAATTAGAAATAAACACAAATTGAAAAAAAAGAAAGCCAAGAGAATATTGGAAAATTCGCAATCAGGGTAAGGAAAAAAACAGCCAGATATTTCTTTGGAGAACTTGTGTTTGTTTTTTCAAAGATTTGAACTCAGCACCGTAAGGAATGGATGTACGCCAAGATAAAAAGTTATCTCCTTTTTTATTTGCCTTATTTTTAAACGACCTTCAAAAATGAACCCTTTTTTGGACAAAAAACAGTTTTTCAAACTACTGTACACATATGAAACCATTTTTTTGGCAGAATCACCGTCTGATCTCCAGACCGAATTAGAAAAATTTATGAAAAATTGAAATTGTGAAAACTTAAAATAAATACAGGGAAGACCAACTAGTATTTTCTTCGAGCAGAACTTTGTCAAATTTACATGACTTAAATATTTGGGAATACTATGCAGCAAAACAAAAGGTTTTAAAGGGAAACTTCGCGAAAAAATGAAAATTTAATATGTATTCCTAAAATAAAAAGAAACACTTTTGCCTCTTGATGTTTTATTATATTTTCAAAGGATAAGTTTCTACATCGAATTTACCGGGTAAAAAATGCACTTATGAAGGTCCGCCATCTTGTCACTATCTCGTCACTAGATGGCGATACTAGAGATCCATGGACATCCAAGAACCTTAAAGTCAATAACAGAAGGTTGTACTATAAGACAAGGTTGTGGCAAGATTACGTTTTGTATTCCTGATCTCCACACCAGCAACAACTTCATTCGAATATCCTTTTCCAGAATTAAATAGAGGATAGTTTAATGGTATGGTGACCTCATTTTTCATCGAATATTCGTTTGAATTTTGTCCATTAATGTTAATTAAATTGAAAATTATTCGTATTATTATTTTCAACTTAATCAGATTATGCAGCTTATTGAACGAAACTTTTTTTATAAAAATTCTTTGCGAATGTGACAATTTTAGAAATAACGGTCATTAAATGACATATTTTTAAATACCATGTTTTCGCGCATCAAAATTTCACTTTATGTTTAATACATTTATTATTATTATTATTATTATTATTATTATTATTATTATTATTATTACTGGTAACATTTATTGTGCGTATGCGTAACCCAGTTTCCAAAATTTTACATGTACATATTTTGAGTCCAAGTGTCAGTTTGACGTTTCCTCTGACATGGCATCTAAAGGTATTCGAAATCTTATATATATATCCTTTGTTCTGACAACTCGGTGTATTCATCATACCTGTCCTTGGCAGGAGGGGGGCGTGCCGTTCTTATTTCGAAGTACATGAATAACCTTCAATCTGATTAGCTTTTGAAAATGTCAGAATATTCATACTTCAAAGTCGGCGTCAAATGACTTAGTTATTGCAATAAACATCCTGTTTGTTTACATGTTAATTCTGTTAATTACCCTTCAAAAACGAGAAATTTTCACGTCCAGGTACAACTTCCGTTTCAAGACGTGCAAAATTGTCTACGGAATTTTTTTTATGTTTGCAAAAATAAATATACAAATATATCTTTAATTACAATTATTATTTAATAGGTAATTATCTGAGTTAAATAAAGACAGGTTAAAATTTGTGTCTAAAAATACTTTTATAAATACAAAGATCATTAAAACATTAAGACGTTTTTGGTAATCTTATGTTGTCAGCTGGTTATTAGTCATCGCCACAGTTTTAATATTCTTCAAAGAGAAAGGCTGAAAAACATATTTTTAAACTGGATTATTTATCATATTTACTGGATAATTACATTTAATAATTCACAAACGCAGTCACGTGATAAAATACTGTCAATATGGCAGCCCCCGTAGACATAATTTTACCACCTTTAATCCAATCTAGAAGATAATAATCAAATGTCAGAAAAAAGTAGAATTTTAAACCATTAATGAATTATTAGTTACTGACATATGATGTTTCTTTGCTTAAAGAGAATTGTGGGTTTTATGAGATATAAAAGGCATTGTTTACGTTTTGTCTCGCTGTAATGATACGTCCTGATTGGAATCCTTTACTTGTTTGAATATTAATACAAACCAATTTGGTTTACCATATGTAAGTTACACTACCACCCATTATGATAAAACAATGAAAGTCAAGAAGATTGACCTTGATTAAATTGATTTTTCTTTTTGGTGATTGCAGGCTTTATTCTTTTCAAATATAAAAAAAAAACAACATCCAATTTGATGAGAATAAAGAGTTGATAAATTGACGGTGAGAATATTACTCGATTGGTAACAGTATAATTCTTTTTATATACATTTCTTCAGATTTAAAGCTATACAAATACATCAAACCCTTCAAGTCATATATTCCACCAAGCCTGAAAGATTCAATATTTTTTTATTGTATTCGATTGATGGAACATTAATATAAAATCCACACAAATACGAAGTAATAATCCTACTGTATTTTAGGTACCTTAACATATGTTAATGTCTTCAAACAAATCTGTTTAACAAACACGATACTGTGCTATCTGCAGTAACAGGCAATATTATAATCTACCGAATAAGTCGTGAACTAACTCTGTAGGAAAGTTAGAAAGAAACGAAAACGAAACATGCACATTAGGTGTAGTAGTTAATGAATTTATATTATCGAACTTATTTCAAAATACTATTAGAATTGGCCTATTTTATGTAACAGCATGTAACAAACACTTACAAACAAATTTGTTTGCATAAAACGAACGCCAAAAAACCTATAGAATTTAAACAATTCAAATCTTTTTAACTGTACTGCCCCATTCTAACTAGTAGTTAAAAGAATATATATAGTTACAAATGAACAGCTGAAAATACCGAAATTATATGAATGCAAATACTAATATAAAGAAGTCAATACCTGTCACTTCACGAGAAATATTATTAGGATGTTTTCGTGCGATATGTCACTGCGTCTCCTACGTATCTCGCTGTATGAGATTGATAGAATACTAAAGATGAAGAATAAATAAAACTATGCAAATCAAAATATACAAACAACAAAAGATTAAGAATACGATACTACAGATTTTAACGCAGACTAAATAACAAGCTGCTACTTGGCGTCATGTTATCTAACCGTGTTTTAGTATATAAGGGTTCACTCGTATCAATGCCCTTTCATGAATTTATCTGGAATGTCGCAAAGACATTGATTGAACATATATTACGCGTTGTCTACTTTATAAACGAATAATGCTTTACAATATTTTAAGACCAGAACTGCTACAATACAAAATCACTCGGCATTGATTGCCACTCCTAATTTCCACACTTCGTTAAGTGAACGTCTAAATAGTAACGTGTCAGTAGTCTGAGGAGTCCTTGTCATTTGTCAGTAAATTGTAATCGAATAAAATGTCCAGCTGAATACCAACTTAATTGTTGTTTTCGACATTCAAAAAAAGATTAGGAAAGGACTCTGATTCAATGTCTAGATAACCTTTAGGGACGATCTATGCAGTATAAAATACTTATTATTAGTAGTATATCTTTTTGAATAAATGCTATTACATGTATTATCCAAGGATCATTTGACCTTTGAACATCTAGGACTGCCTAGTGGCGTATGATGCCCATCCATTTTATTCAATTAACAAACTCATATGCTACAGTAGTGGAAGCAGGAGGTATGGCATGCCATAAAACCATTTCTTTTGAAATGGCTATATCAAGTCAGGACCACTGCTGTAGCTGCTAAATTTTTCGTTGTTGGTTCTGGTTTTGCCGGTCCAGATGACTTTGATTTGGAGATTGAATTTTAAGTTTTTCCTCGGTGTTCAATATTGTTGTTACCTTCATTTAGGGTTATATTTGCGATTAACGTTTTTGTGCATGTAATTATTTTTGCAAGTAACATGTTTGATAAAAAGCCATTATAATAAAAGTGAATACAATTACCAAATTCTTTCAGCAAAATTATGTGTCAATTATTCTAAACTGAGCAGGCAAATAAATAGCTTGGCTATAATTAAATATTTGTTTCCTCGTTACTTGATCACTGGACGGTTTTGCCAGTAAAAAGCTCAAGTGTAAAACTGGTTTTCTGTTTGTATGTTGTAAATAACAAACAGATCAAGTTTGTTTGAAATGTGATTATACTTATAAGTTTTGTATTGTTTACGGTAGTGTCATATTTCTTCATATTATTATCAGATGAGACACTACAGTTTACAGACTACTGTGTTTCCAAGTTATATCTATGATCCTGGTTACCTCTTTATTTAAGACAAAAAGTCATAAATTTCCTCTTTCTGTGTCTAAGGAGTAACAAAACTCTCACATCTCATAACTCAATCAGCAGGAATTAAACGACAATCAATACGTTACTACAAACAAATAACAGAAACAACAAATACGACGGCGTAAACTACTGGCTTTAAATAGTCACATAAAACATTATGTTGTGTGTGGGTATAGTTTTTGCAGCACCTGCTTATGAAACTTTATATTGTCACCATATTGGTTTATTGTTGTGGGGTATCTACACAGATGAATACGGATATTCTTGTTTCTCATATGATTAGAGTGTTTAATTGTATACACGAACGTTGCGAAATCATACCCTGCACGATGTGAATAGTATCGTCTGATTTGACGGTCGTCCATTGTGTATCATTTTTAAGGCCTTCTGATTAGTTGTGTTTGTGTTACTTACTAGATTTTTACTCCTCATTAATGTGAACGACATACAAGAATGCAAAGAAAATAGCTGCACAAGCGGGTACAGAGCATAATCTGTACAGATTTGTAAGATAAATGGTTTCATAAGTCGTAAGAATTGAAAATTGCTTTATATTAACTCTCTTTTTGTGAAAACCTATGTCACTAACCAGTCTTTTCTACAGGTTGGGGACCTCACATACATTTTGACCATAACTAACTCAGTATAAAGCAGTATATATGCTATACAAATGATGTGTTATTTTATTTTATTTATTTATTTGCCAATTGTGTTTTTGAGACTGAAACCGACGGTTTGGTAATTCTGTTTTGGTATCTAATTATTTATACTGAAATTTTTATAATGGTGTCAAAGCGAGTAAGGAAGGCATTAAGTATTAATAAGAAAAATGCTTACTATTAACATTTCAATCAATTAAATTCATATTTTAACTCTACAAGAATATTTAATAGTGTTCCTCTTCGAGAACTTCAATTGGACAACGATCCCATTGTTATACAAAATCATTCATGTCAATAATAACAGCTACTTCTTATTTATGAGAAACATCGTAACATTTTGACAAATAGTACCACACATTTCTCTGCTTCACTTAAGAAGCTACTAACAGAGGCAACATTTGCCGTTAGTAGACCGCGTTAACTGAAATGACAACCTATTTTATCGTTATTTCATCTAGAGGTCAGTCTTAGCCATAACTCGATAAATCTTCATGTCACATAATGACTCTCGTGTTACTTTCTCATAATAACCCATCATTTAAAATTGTATCAATGTTAACCACCTTTAAAACGTGTTTATTATTTGATAGACGGCTCCCTTACAAAATTTAGAAAGAGCAAATGCTTTCTTGGCGACATGTTTACCATCTGTAGAGAACCGTGTAAGAGAAGACGTATCCCGTTAATTGAAATGCAATTTTTTAACGACAGTCTTCCCTGATCTTTTTATAGATGAGTGGCTCAATACATCAACTGGACTAAATACATGTAAAGTGACTTTAATACCAACATAAAGTTTTTAGAAGCCTTGTCTGCAAGGACAACGACATACATGTATTTGTCATGGTGTGAATTGAGGCACCTCATAGCATCCTTGTCTTTAAGTACGAATTTAAGTCGATCGTTGATTCTTAATGCGACGTTGTTTCGAAGACCTAATTGTTCTTTCCAAGTTAGACAGTGCATCCAGTTCTGGGTCTTGTTACCTTTTTAACCTAATTTACTATCTGGCATAGTATTCGACTGCATGCATAATAGTTTAAGTCTACTGGTTGAGGTTCTCTGAATTTTGGACCACAAGAAATAATTTTACCGCGATTCTCGTTGTCAATTATGTTCAGATCACTGGTAATGACATGACCAGAGTGATTGTAAATGAAAGGAGAATGAGAAAAAGTACATTGGGTATGTTGTTTGAGGTATGTTTCCGATTTTTAGGTCCTGCAGAGCTTGGTTCTAAATTACGATTTCACGGGGCAATGGTGGTGGTATATTTATATCAACGCGATTGGAGTAGATTGATTTTTGAAATATGGATTTTTATGGTAGAAATATTACATGTATAAGCAATAGTATGGCAAGGTAACCGCTAGTCCAACACTTGAGTCTTATATAGAGATCAGTAGACTTAAAGTATCGCCTATGTTGTAACTCTTTGGCAAATGGGTCACATTATTTTTCCTGGCAAAGTCTTAAATGTAGGAGAGCTTGAAGAAGGATAAATGTACAACAATCTGCATGAAATAAAAATGAATAGAAAAATTATTAAGGTGACCATGTTAATTTTGAACTCTTTTTACTCGTAGATTCAATACATTTTGGTCTTTGTAATGTTAAATTTAGTGTCAATATATACCCAACTCAGTACGTCGCTTTCGTAACTACACTGCAAAGGTAAACGTCTTAAAGGTCACGATACTTTTCTTTTAACAAATGCAACAGTGCTTTTCACAAAAAGTTGTAAGTGTAAAATCTATCGTAAGTTCTGACGTCACAATATATTTCCCTTTGATTTTCCAACACTTACGATATATTTTACAATTACGACTTTTTGTGAAATCGACTGCAGGATTACAAAAGAAAAAAGAAAAACAATTTACCACACTCAATCTAACAGACTTTAATGTAGGTATCAAGTCTCAAATTGGTTCCACCAGTGTCACCTTGACATCTTAAAACATTTCTGGCTTTAGAGACAGAAACATCCGACAGAACTATTTTACCACAAAAAAATTTTAAAACAAAAATCTACTACTTTATCTTAAACAACAACAGATCGATTGGTGCAAAATTAATCCCATTAAGTCAGACTCAGTCAACATTATGGTGGTCGACTACCATTCTTCAAATCAAAGTTCGAATTTTAAAGTTTGGCTTAAGTCAATAATATGTTTTTGAACAAAAGCGGGCGTTCTAGATGGCAGCGTATTTTCTGTAACTTTGTAGGTTGTTTTCAACCGTGGGTGTCTTTGTCATATTTGGAAGACCTTAGTTAACGTTTTAAATACTGAAGTTAGTACAAATACACTTGATAGTCACAATGTTCGAATATTGTTAATCGTGCAATAAGAAAAGATACATTTTAGCCGACTCGTCGGTTAAATTTCGGCTAACTCATTGGTCGCAAACAAAATTGCATTCCAATGTCGGGAACTAAAACAGATACTAATTATCTTTGGAAGTAAGGACCAGGGTACCAGGAGTCTATTTTATGTTAGCAACATAACATCTCAAAGGTACTAGTAGACATTTGCAGGATAAATATCTTGAATTAAAAATTTAAAAGCAAATACACAAGAAGATAAATCTAACAGAAAATTTGCACGACTAAGTAACACGTGTCGATGTAATAGAAATAGTCTTCATGATCATTTTGATGACCGGAGGCCATTCAAACAAACATTATGACATAATATCAATAAAGTTAGACAAAATCATTCTGAAATATTTCGAAGGAAAGTAATTATTAATACAATCTACCACGGGTCAGCTAATCTTTAATCAGCTTTTCGTTAATGGCAAAGTTATCTGACAAACAAAGAGGATAAAATGTCTTCCTAATAATATAATTGGTCAATTATATAGCATTTAGCGAAAGGAATGTTGATATTTAATAAGGTAAGAAGATGACACACATGTCGAATTAGCGTCATTAAAGACACAGCGGTAGTTTTAGTTATTATTACATTGCTTTGACAGAGTAAGCGTCTAAGAAATTTTAGTCATCATCATAGTTAAATGTACATGTTTGCATTTTACAACATATTCATCCACTGAAAAATGTTATGTATGATAACCATCCATTTTTTAACACATCAACTCGCACATTACATAAATAAAAGCGGTAGATTTGGCATGACATAAAACCTGGTTTAACCCACCATTTCTGTTGAAATGCATGTACCAATTCGGGCCAATGGCTGTAGCTAAATTTTTGGTTGTTAATTCGCAAGTTTGCCGATTTCTTGGATTTTGATTTGTGGGTTGTAGTTTTTGACAGTTCTCTTTGTGTTCGATATTTTGTTATTACCTTTATTATTTCATAATGATTTTTATTCAGTATTTCGTTTGTCAAAATCCCATTGGTTGCAATTCTGTCATCTTTCATATTGTTAGAATAGATTTCATATTGACTTGCTTCTACTTTCGTTTTCTTAACTAAAACCGATATTGACCCACTCTTAATTTTAGGAATCAATATCTAGTAGTCTATTACAGTTTTAGTCAATAAAATATTTATATTCCCTTTCTAACATTGGTTAGCAAAAACAGCTATTCTGCCCAATCTCAATAAAAAATCATATTGCACTGTCGTGATTTGGTTAGCTATATAGTTTTTAGGATATCCAATCAAATATTTACAGTGCAATATAGTTTTTTATTGAGCAGAATTGGTGTTTTGCTTTTCATTTTCATCAGCAATAACTTTTATATAACCAAATTATAGTTAGATTCTTCTTGTTATATTAAAATTATTGATTTGATAAGATGTTATTTCAAATTATGTCAATAAAACTTAAGGTATATTACAAACGTTCTTGTATATTAGTATTTATGTCCTCAGTATTATGTAATAAAACAATAACTACACTTAAACATTATCAATATGGGGTTTTATGGAGCAGGGTACAACAATATTGAATATTATTCTACCCTGCATCATAAAACCTCATATTGATCTCGTTCAAGGCAGTAACTGTATAATATTAAATAAACTGTATATTTATTTAGGAAAACACCGTTCCTCAAACGCATATTAAGTAGTTATCAATAAAGTGTGTTTTTTTGTTTGAATGGTGTTTAAGGCTCTTTTCAGAAATTTTTCAGCTATATCACTGCGTCCAGTTTTTATTGGGTAGGAAGCCGGTGTACTAGGAGAAAACCCCCAACCTTCGGTAGGAAACTGGAAATCCATATCCATTTAGGATTGGGTCGATAAATTGGATAACTATGATAAATACATTAATCACGTAAGAAAACAAAACAAAAATCTTCTTAAATACACATAACAAAAGATTTTTTTATCCATCTACACAGAGAACAAAAACACAAAACTCTCCTGAACTTAATTAAAAGAAAACAACTGTAGTAGTAATATCATAATTCTCTTTGTTCTTTAATTTACTGTGTTTGATAGAATATTGTTTAAATAAGAAGTATTTTAATTACATTCCTTGAAAGTCAATTTTGCAAATAAACTGTCGTCAAAGATCAATTTTGCAAACTAATGTAAAACTGTTGCATATTACTAGTCGTACCATCCGACATACACTATATTCACACAATAGTCGCCAACCATAGCTGTCTATCCTAAGCATGTGACTCTTTCTTCTTCCAGTATATGCCGTGTTTTAATTCGAATTTACTATTCTTCTTCAGTTGTGTTAACCATTGCATGTTTTGTAATTTTGTAATTTGATGTCGGGGGGATTCAAAGTAAGCATTTAAAATAGTTTGGATTATTTATGCAGTTGATAGGTATTCGTTTAAAGATTACTTTTGATGAGATTGTTTTAAATGTTCAGCATGAAAGTGATCATATGGATTAAGATATTTTGCTACTTAATGACTGACATTTATTCAAAATTCAACGTAATTAAATCAATATGTTAATATTGTCCTGTATCTATTGAACAACAACTCGTGTTCCTTTTGTTGTAAAGATAAATTTTGTTTCTTACTTGACACAGTAACTGGGTTTTACCTTGATTTATTTCAGGAATAAAGAAATGTTTACCATTTGAAAGTGATATAAGTTAGACGACTGCATTTTAAATAGTTCTAATTGTGTATAATTAGTTTTTAACGTATTTCTAATTGTTGATGTACCTTATCTTGTCTGATGTATGGATTTTTTAAGATACAAATAACTCATACAGATAGCAAATTTGTTAGCTTTAATAAAACATAAAATCAAATAGCCTTTTAAAAAAATAACAGTAAAGCGGAACTTTCCCACTTTGTGGTCTCTCATTTATTTATCCAATTTATGTCTTTATTTGTTTTATCGTTCTGTTTTTAAATAAAAGTGTTGATAACACGCCTAAATGTTATTTGGTAGAAAATTCCAATATTGGATAAATTACCAGGGTTTTAGAGAAATAGTTTTGTTTGTTTGTTTGTTTGATGGTGTTTAACGCCACTTTCAGCATTTTTTCAGCTATATCATTGCGTCCAGTTTTTATTGGGGGAGGAAGCCGGAGTACCCGGAGAAAGCCCCCGACCTGTGGTAGGAAAACTGGCAATCCTTGTCAATAAAGATTGGAGTCGAGAACACTCTACCCAAGAGAGACTCAAACCCGCATCCAAGTGTTGACAGACCATGTAATTAATAGTAGAGGAACTACGAACTACCTTAACCACTTGCGACCAATTATATAACCAATTTGTGACGTTTACATGCCCATGATCTTTCGTATGGCAGTGTATAAAATCCCAGCAACATAGGATGCAGATCATTTATTGTCTTTAAAGCGTGTACTCCGTATTACTTTTTAGGTAATGCCCTAAAACTCTTTGTACTTCAAACATCCACTAAAGGACAACATTGTCTTAGCAGTACTGCTTCATATTTTAAGTCAAAGGCAGACTTTAAAGCAATGTGTTTTTTCAAGACAGTGTACTCCACATGAAGTTGCTACTACAAATGAAAGGAATGTCATTCCACAAAAAGACACCGCGTTTGTCGTACTGTTTTACTATCTATGAAAGTAGCGTTAAACGACATTCAAACAAACAATAAATTAAAATGACTAAAGTATTTACACAGAGTAATAATAAGCAGACAACATAATAGGAGAACAAAGATTTTATGTTATCTAGAGTTTCCACTTGAATGGTTCATGTTTCTGCTTTATCCGGTGTTTCAAACGTGTAAAAATATTACATAATAATGTTAGTTTTGAATTACGTTATATTACATTATAAGTAATCATTAGCATGAATATGTTCTTTGTTTAAAGTTTAAAACAGAGACGATTACTGGCATTCATAACCAAAGCATTAATTCGGTAAACCTGGTTGCAACGTAAACAAAGCAAACATAATATGAAAGCATATAATACTAAGCTTATTAATAAATTAAGAACCGAGTTGTTTGGGTGTTATTGTCAAACACAAAACTGATGTATAAAGATTTTAATGCCAGTAATAAGCCATGATATCGTGTTTGATAGACAATGACAGAATTCCTTTGTGATCATTGATGCCAATCTTAATGACAATAAAATTCTCAATTATTTTCTTCCTTTTTTCAAATGTCAATGTTTATAGGATGTAGGTGTATAGAACACGTGTCCTGTTGAAAAGAGTAGTAAAGAATTGAGATATGTCAAACATCCGGTTCTATGTTAACGTAGGATTAACCATGTATTTATTGATAAATTATAATGTACATTGATTTCAATATGTAAGTTTTCATAGTTATTATTAAATAATTTAATTTGATTTGTAATTAGAAACCTATTTGGGTCAATTCTAATGTAGAATCCCATATTATACCATATAACATGCGTTGGTCACGTGCACTATTCTAACGCCGTCTATGACGTCATAGCTAACGTTAAAATTTTTAAGATTTACAGTTCAAATTAAATTATAAGAAATATTTCAAATTTCTGAAAAGTCTATACCATATAATATCGGTTGACTCTGTTTACACCACTCACAAACCGCTTCGCGATTTATTAGGCTTGAACGGACCCAAACCCGTTCAGAAATTTGAAGTATACCTTAATGAATTTGCTTTAAACTCTTTATTAATTTTTTTACCATTTATGTTGACAATTTTAGTGCACAGAGTAAATTTGTATCAACGTTCCATGTCCTGATGTTCTCCGTGTTGAGACTGATATGAATGAAAAGTCCAGTGACGAAGCTTGGGTCTGAATGATCTGAAAGCATTTTATTACTATGGGTTTGGGGCTGGTACAGGTCCCTCACGTGTCCAGCATGGGTACATAGTGAAAACTAGTGAGTGCATATCCCATAATTAGACATACAACACAAATAGTGACAAGGTCTTTTAATTTTCTTTACCTTTTTGGGGAGTTTCCTTTTTTTTTTTGCAAGATTGAAATTTGAGTAGAGATAGTGATAATTTTTTTTTTAAATCAGTAATGGGTTTTCCGAATAGATGTGTCATTTCCTCCAATTTCGACTTCTGTAATGACTGTCTGTAGCATTCCAGTAATTCTGGCAATAACTGATTTATTTGTTCTTGACATTTACATGTTAGACTAATGAGGTAAGGGGGGTCTATTTGTCGTGTTGGCTAGACTGTTCACAAAGAAAGTGTTAGATAAGTCAGACAAAGTCATAGTCGTTAATTTAAGCAAAAGCTACCGGTCAAATTTAAACCATTTACCACCGGTCATTACTACAACAACTCACAATTAAAATTCTTTTGTAATATTGCAAGCGTAAGCGTTGTTGTGTTAAGAATCAATTAATGGAAGCTTTTTTTCTGACCGACAGTTGAACTCACGAGGCGCGCAAATTATTACACCATTGATAAAAGACGATATAAAGTGTAAAATGAAAATGCCAGATCAGATTAATTGCATATTTATGTGTTCTTATTTGTCTCGGTATATACACATTTTTTTTATAATCAAGTAAAATATAGTTTATGAATGCATAAATCTGAAACGTTAGTACTTCGAAATAATAGAAATGTATTAACTACATCTGTTAAGCAGTAAATCGTGAAGACTCTGCCAGCTAAAGCATAAGTTTCCTATCACTATTGAAGTAATTACAAAACTTCTTTTCGATTACCACCTAATTCAATTACTTTTCTGTAGTTAAAATAAGTGTATTATTTTTATCTTATTCATTTATTTTTATCAGATGGTCAATCGTGCCGTAAGTGTATTATCTGTTTGAAAGCCCTAGGCACTATCTTGATATATAATTGTAACAGCATGTAATGTAATTCAACGTATATTACAGAAATTAATATAATTTAATACAAAAATAATCCTAATACTTTTTTAGAGATGCATGAGCATTTTTATTTAAAAAGGTTCAATGGTTTTTTATTTTTATTTTTTTATTTTATTTTATTTTATTTTTTTTTTTTTGTGTTGAGTTTTAGTTTTTTTTGGTTTCTGTGTTTGTGTTTGTTTATGAACAACCAATTATTAATATAATTGATATAAATTGTTACATATATTCGTGTTTTATTTATTTCTCAAGAAATTGCCCCGTTGTAATATAAACTTTTGCAAATGACAGTAAAAATAAAAAGAAAGCATGTGCTTAATATAAATTCAATCTCATGCTGGATGCCGTTGTGAAATAAAAGCATAAAAAGTCAGAATTGCGGACGCGGTGACGATGAATTTTCAATTGTATCCTTAATTTATATGGCATCTTTGTAAAACCTCTATACAGACTGGAAGTCTGATGTTAAATACTTGTTAAATATTTGTTTTATGTTCAATAAGATCTAATAATTTTTTGATTTGTTTTCACAAGTCATAATATATAAGGGTTTTGTGTTCCCTTCGCAAAAATATGGCTTTCCACTTTCATTGAATTTTTTAACATTGCGTTTTTTAAAAACACCAATTTCAGAATCCATCTGTACTAACTGGCCACGCATGAAATGTCAGGCAAAATGACAAATTAAATTCAACCACCTTAAGCGACCACCATGAGCACAGTAAACTGTATATAGCACATGCAACCACTTACAAAACGTCTTTTCTCCAGATATTTTCCATTTACATGTTCGAAAAAGGCGTTTAAAAACTAAATATAATATCAAGATTGAATTGGAAGCCTAATCCCCTCTCGTATGTGTATTTGTTCTGTACGTTCATTATTACAGCTAATGACCTTCAAAACAAACAAAGGAAAAAAAACACACAAAAACAACACAAATTAAAATAAATAAAAATATTTAAAAAAAAACAGTGAAAACAAATCGATCCTGGGCAAGTGGGCTACTTAAAATTACACATGTACACATTCATTGCATTAATAAATATGTCTCTTGACTACAACGGCAATAGAAACCATGGACCAGTTGGTCTTTTTCTGTTGTTTGATTTTAAAAACAAATACAGTTTTGTAGTGCATTTTTGTGTTTGCAAATGTAAAATGAAAAGACAACAAAATATATGATTTTTATCTATTAAATATATATATATATAGAACGCGCTGAATGGTTGCAGCGTCAATCACCGGAGCTGTCATATCCGCTACGTTTCGTATTCCGTAACACTACGCTAAGGATATCACATCTGCCACCGCTTAAGCTTTTCTTGTAAACTCATCTTTCACACACTAATCTTTACAAATTACAAAAAATACCAAGAAAATTCTGTATGCCGCACAAGTATTATTAACCATAGTAAGCGAAATTTAAATTTTAATTTGAAAAGAATAATTACTTTTGAAATATTTGTTTATTCCGATACTCTCTTGCGATACATCTCACATAATCTCGAAATAAACATGTGTTTATAGTTTGTTTGTTTGTTTGTTTGTTTTTGTGAATGATGTTAAACGCCACTTTCAGCAATTTTTCAGAAATATCATAGCGTCCAGTTTTTATTGGGGGAGGAAGCTGGAGTACCCGGAGAGAATTGCAATCCTTGTCAGTTAAGATTGGAGTCTAATACACACTGCCCTCGGTGAGAAGTATTTATAGTTAAGTTAAGCCTCTTCAGTGTATAAAACAAAAAAGGAAATACTATTTAAAAATGTGAAATCAGCCGATCATTTAGTTTGTTTTGTTAAATCCTATTTTATATAGGGTAAAGAATCAATATTGATGGGAGAAGCGTTAAATTCCTTATTTGGCAGAGGTGCATTCTGAAGAAAGAAGATATGATACCTCTGTTTCAGAGTTTGTTGCAGCGTATGACATCACGTAACAGGTGGATATTATATTATCTCTTGCAGTTGAGACGTCGTACAGTACACGTTTCACGGGACGTCAACAATAATTCAGTTGTGACATTATATTTTAAAGGAATGCTACTTTCAACCAATTGACAAAGAAAACTGATTTTTGACGAAACCGGACGAAACGATCGCGTTCATTTTTGTTATTTCAGAATAAATGGGTGTCTTTAAAGTGTAAGAACACCTCACGAAGAATCGTTTCAAAGTGAAATCTAGGGCTCCCGAAATAGTCTGCACATTTTGTTTTTTAAACCAATTCAGGGTTTGCACGATTTTTTGCATAAAAATCAGTCTTCAATTTTAATGACCTGGAACATTGTTTGCTCGTTCGTCAGAACGATTTCTACTGTAGATAGGCTTTGAGGTCATCAAGCCTAGGAGATCTGCACACAGCATTTTTATGGGGTTACATTAAAATCCCATCCTTCAGCAAGTTGACTTCTGGTGAATTCTAAAAGCCATATCCTTCCCAATGTATTGTCAGACAATTTCATTGCGGCATGTGACCTTGACCTCTGACTTTGTTTACCCTTGGTCAAGGTTTATTAGGACCAATCTTGGATATCCTATGTCAATATATATGATAGTTCCCGAAATATTTATTTACAATATATAACCAAATTTACAATATATTTCATTTATCCAGTGGAGATACCGCTAATAAAGGGTCAATCAAAATATATGACAATCCATGACCTTAGGTTCTACATTTTGGTGAATGTTTCAGTTTTGTTATCGATATATTTGTATTCACTTTGAATTGCGATATCTTAAATACGGTTTCATAGTTTATCTGCACAAAAGCTTTTTGTGACTGGGAAATTAACTCCCTAAAGAAAAAGCGTTCGGTGTGCCAGGTGCGAATAATGTCTGATACAACAATGGTACGCAATGTCTATACGAAATGTTACGAAACAAAATTTATAATTTAAACGGAAAAACTTTTGAGAAAAAAAACCATAAGACTTCCCACTATATGTGAGTGGAAAGTCTCAATAAGAAACAGACTAATAATAGGAAGACATTAACTCCTAAAGTGAAAAGCCTTAATAAGAAACAGACTAGACTAATAACAGAAAGGTTTCTTACTTCTTAAGTGGAAAGCCCTAATATACCGACAGAAACGTTAATAAAATATAAATATATTGGACTTAGCAAGACCTTGATGGGCGATTATTATGATATATCCTGAATTAAACGACAATTTGTTATCGATTTGGGCATTTTGTGTGAAAAATAGAAATAGAATAAATTATTGAAGATTTAAATTTAGAAAAAGGCGTAAAAATCTATATTTGTCATTTCTATAGATACCACTTAAATAGAATGAACTTCTAACCTCAGAATTTATTCAATAATTAAAAAACATGAAAAATGATTTTGAATGGCATTAATAATAAGCTAAATAACAAGAGACGCCACAATACGTCGGATATTAATTTGCTCATCAACAACCGAGAACAGCTGTCGTGAGATTACAATTCGTTGACGAAAAGATAGATCGCTAGATGTAAGATTAAACAAGTGTTAGAATAGCAGCATTCGTCTCTGCCGTAATATGCAAGCCAACAATTCATTTACTTTTTCAACAGTATCAAAATTTAGGCCTTCTGTAACGAAAAATGTATTTGTACATTTGAAAGAAAAATATTTAATTAATTGTAAAATATATTTAAAATTTATTTTTAGAACCAATACAAATACTATTGTTAAAACTATATAAAATATCTTGTTTTTTTTGTTTTTTTTTTGTTTTAGAAACAGGTGGACAAGCGTAATCTATTTAACTTTTCTCTCCTGTATCGTAGCGAGAACAAAATTCATACCGATCTATATTTTTTTTATATTACAGATAATAACAGTACGAAAACTACGTATTTTAGATGCGGACAAAGAAAAGGGCCGCATTTATTTCTGCATGTCGATTCACTAATTGTGTGAAATAAGAACTTTTGGTGCTTATAATATGCAGATAACATTTTAAGTTATTATTTAACAGCTTGTGTTATGTAAATGTATATGAGCATAAGTAGCAATTTTAATAAATATTGAAACGCCTTCCTGCAGCTCTTCATGCGACAATAATGTTATCATTATTGTCACCTTTAGAGCTGCAGGAAGCAGTGAAAGTACTAGCGCCTGCAGCTCTTCAGCGACAATAACATTATTCTTCAAGCGGCAATAACACTATTGTCGCCTGAAGATCAGCAGGAAGCAGTGAAAGTACTAGCAATATAATACCATATACAGATTTTTTTTCATCCGACCTTTTCGTTATTTATATTAATGCCGTCTTGTGGACTTTATCTTGTTTTACCATATATTTCGGCTCTTGTTTTTCGGTCGGTTTACTTTGCAGTAAATAATGATACCACTTTACGTTATCCATAGCAACAGATACTAATAGTTTTAATTTTTGAGTTGTGCTGCTTGCTTGATTATCTGATTTCTGGTAAAGTAATGTAATTTGAATTTCTAATGAAGCATTTATTAAAGAAGAAAATCAATCGGAAGCTTAATTCTAAAAAAATATAAGGGCTTACAGCTGTGTGTACAAAGAATTCGATTGATCGAAAGTCGCTATAAATAAATATCAGACGAGATAAAACAGATCCATACATGAGTTTTCCGCGCTATAGAAGTTGACGCTGCCATAGGCTTCAAATTCATTAATGTTGGGGTGACTTAACGGTCACGGTTAAATTATACCTCCCATAGCAAATGCTTAATAGCAGAAGAGAGACGTGTTTTGCTCGCAACAATTAGATTGACAGCTTCTCAAAACAAATTGGTTTATTTATTCGGAGTGATAGATTTCATTAAAGAAACGTTAAATTACGATACATGATAAAGAAAACAAACAATAAAATTGTGATGAAGTGGATTGGTCATGTATATAAACCGTATGTTTGTACATAATCGTTAATCGGTTGGATGAATGGAATAATTCAAGTGAGTATTCATTTTTATATATTAACTAAATACAGGTGAAAAACAAAAATCTTTCATACCATAATAAGAGGGGTTTTTTTTAAATATAATTCAATCATTTCAGTCAGTTATATTAAATTACTACAACTTTTTGTCTTTTTGTTCCAAAAAAATAATAACACTAATTTCATATGTGTAGTATTCACAGAGGAAATTGTCAAATTATTTGGACTATTTTATTACTAATATAAATTTTCTAACCACAGAGAACGTAAATGGAAGCAGTACAAACAGCGTCTTCCTTTTAATTTAACTTTTGGGAATTTATATTCCCATTTATATTATTTTTATTTCTCTGACCTTTATGACGGATTATGTGTCAATTGTAAAAAATGCCAGGCAATTTGTTCAAGGATAATAACACTCAATTTCTTAAATTGGAAATAACAATATAGACAAGACAAGTCCCAATATTTATTAGTCTTACATCAAAATATGACAATAAAATCATACAAAGTCTAAAAGCATCATTATATAGCAACCCTAAATGAGTTATGATGGACTATTATACAAAATAAAATAGCATGCACACATATTAATATTTGTTATAGATCCTTCTACTTTAATTAAAACATTTTAGCATATGAATATAAATGGGAACAATTATGTGAAGGTTTTTATGTTATACATTATTATTTAAAATGAGATGACGTAATAGTGAAGAACAGAAATTACATTTTCTATAAAATAAAATATCGTGGCAGATTTTGGCAGTGTAAAAAAAATTTAATGTTTATGTAACTGATAAACAATCTTATCATCATCTGACATATTAATAAAATTATTATCAACACAATAAAAATAAACATTACTGATTTAAGTAACACGTGTCGTTCATCTGCAATATTATCAGTACTGTAAAACAAACTATATCCTCGTACTTCGTATATTCAAGTTTCAATTCTAATGAATGCAACCCCCACATCTGAATATTGACATTGCACTTCTATATTTTCCAGATATTCATAGATAGATACATTTCACATGTATACAAGGGGCCTCGGTGGCCTAGTGGTTAAGGTAGTTCGTCTATCACATGTATACAGGGGGGCTCGGTGGCCGTGTGGTTAAGGTAGTTCGTCTATCACATGTATGCAGGGGGCCTCGGTGGCCGAGTGGTTAAGGTAGTTCGTCTATCACATGTATACAGGGGACCTCGGTGGCCGAGTGGTTAAGGTAGTTAGTCTACTATTGATCACGTTGTCTGTCAACACTGAGATTGCGGGTTCGATTCTTACTGCGGGCAGGGTGTACTCGACTCCAATCTTAATTGACAAGGATTGTCAGTTTTCCTACCGCAGATCGGCAGTTTTCATCGGGAACTCCGGCTTCCTCCAGCAATAAAAACTGGACGCCATGATATAGCTGAACAATTTCTGAAAATGGCGTTAAAAATCAAACAAACAAACAAACAAATGTAAAAACACACAAATTTTCTATATGTAGGGTACGTAGTTCTAAAACCATCTGACGATATCTTATTAAACCATTCTTTTAATTATCATACGAGACATTCTCAATTTATTTAATTACACCTTTAGTTAAGATGTAATTTATATTAGTTAATCTCAATATTTTCAAGTCGTGACTAATGTCTATAAATACTAGACCATTGCTTTATAGTACCAGGCATCCAGCACATGTTACCATATAAAGACAAGTTAGGTGTGTATTTAACAACGCCCATGAAAAAGCCATTACTCTGTCTTTACACTATTTAAGACATGACAATTCTTTTGTACCCCATATAGCTGTGTAAAGAAGGAAAAATTACCTCTTTTTAATTCCTAAGATAAGTTTATAAAAATACAAATCAATTGTATATTACGACGTTATAAAAGTTATAATCAAAATTAATAGGTTATAGTTGTTATAATCCTTATTGAATTGTATTAGTATTGAAACGAATTAAAGACCTATTGAAGATGTCTTCAAGGATAAACTTTCGGCTATACACACATAGCAGGGCAAAAACGGTTCCAAACACCTCTGGATTGAATTTCATGTTTAGTTTTGTTTGTAATTAGGGGAATATATGTGGGTTGTTTTCATTAATTTGCATTTTCAAAACTTTTTAATTTAAGTTTTAATTGTTACTAAAATGTTTTCACTTTGTAAGCAATTCTTTGTGGTGCAATTTTAAAGATACAAATACCGTCCTTACTTAAACGAAAAATATATTTTTCTTTCTGGAATGATTTATTATAACTTAGAAAATATATAAATAAATCTCGATCGTCATGGGTATAACAGCTACAGACTCAATGGACATTAATAACACGGAACATGATTATATGATCTTAATTTTACTTCTTTCACTTCATTGAACTGTAAACATTTTATTGTAGTAATATACGTGCATTGTTCAAGTCTAAATCATTAATAGCGTGATTGTCATATAACAGTACATATAAGATCTTTAAAAAAATCCGACCATGAATGATTTTTGTCGATAAATACACAGATTTTTATTAAATATATGAAATGGTGTAGGATTATATATTGTATATTATTATTATACAAATAATTCTACTAATTAAGACAACTGATCATAGAAACAATTTTACGTTCATTAAAGTACGAAAATATATATAGTAATTTTGATCAAGAAAAACATTATTTATTGCATACCTTGGACGCGCTTTCGATATTAGGGTTTCTTCGTTACCACTCGAAGCCAAAAACTTTTGGCGGAGACCCAGAAGATACCCTAAACTTGCAGAGTTTTAAACCAAACGGTTCAAAAGTAATACTAAAACCACATATGAATATTGTTACATGATAGAAACTTTGTTTTATAACAACATTACAACACTGGTTTTACTGCAGACAGTTTGTTCTCATATCCAACCTTTATTCACAAGGATTGTCCATTTTTCCTTTTGAAGTTCGGATGTTTTCACCGCCTACTTCGGCACCCTCCTCCAATAAAATTGGGCGCCATGGTATAGATGAAAGCGGCGTAAAACTCCACTCAACACAAACAAAACAATTAAAAAACTTCATCAATGAAAAGTAGTAAGTAGTATTTTTTAAGAGATCATGAAATATGTATGTAGTCCTTGTGGATTATCGGCGATAAGATATAAACACGTACAATCGTAAATGGAGCTCAATATAAACAACGTTAATTAATGTGATCAAATATGCGTCAATGGTTAAACCTTATAATTTAGTTACAAAAACAAAAACAATTGCAACAACCATTATGGATATATCCTAGCTGAGGCGAAATGCGATAAGATTGTTAAAAGCCGCAATTAAAGCCCTTACTTTTAATTGTACTTATAGTGTTCGACACACCTATCAAGTTTGAGTTTTAAAATAAATTAATTTATTAAAACTATTAGTTCTTGGACATTAAAATGCAATGTAAAGAAAATATATGAAGTATAAGAACATTTACAATTTATTAGTGTAGAATTTTCTCTAATAAAATCGTTTTTTTTTTCTTAATGAATTGAAATAAATGTTATTGACGGATTTTCCTGCAATAGCATTTACAAGGCATATTACTTAAAGCAATGTTTACAATCCTACGCACTGGTTAAATTTTATTTAAATCACAGAAAACAAACCCACAATTATTTTAATTTATTATAAAATCCCTACCATTAAAACACATGTAATTGACAATAGCAAGGTCAATTTTATTGGACTGACGCATGCAGATCTATATTGTGATAAAACATGGATTGCGTGAGCAAATAAGGAATTTACTGGAGGTATACAATTTTATAGAGACGTAAATCGACAACTCCATTTCATACGGAAGTGATGAAACTACTTTTCAATCAAGAATAATTATAGTTCTTTTTCATTGGTCACAATTTTACACAGCAAGAGATGTGAACATCTGAGACCTTATTGTCAAAGCTTTAGGCCAATTTGGAATGCTTAGAAAGTGAAAGCAATTGTAATTATACCACAAATTAAGGTAATTACCTACACAATCTCCATCATTCATGTCACGGAAGAGACAAGTTTTCATCGAATTGTAGGTTTAATTGCTGTAAGGTTATATGTTTCTTACTTTTTTCAGACATTTTCTTGCCTCCTGGGGACATCATGAAAGTACATCATTAGATCAACATGAGAAGATGGTATAGAGCCATCGTAATAAAAGGCCTTACTTAAACCAAAGACAGTGGTCGACGAAAACAACAAACTATCATACCCTCAGGACACCGAGAGTCAAAATGGCTGAAAATAAAACGAACGAATTACAAAACACGACACAACTGGATGACACATTAGGGCGGATGATGGAGGTTTATATTGTTACAATTCTACTTTCAGTTGTAATTTTAACAACATTAATAGGAAACACATTTGTTATAGCAGCCATATTTTTATACAAGCCGCTAAGGAATGTACAAAACTTTTTGGTGATTTCACTCGCGTTTGCCGACATGGCAGTTGCCACGATAGTTATGCCATTTCACATTTCCAACACGATAGCTGGCAACTGGTTATACGGTTCCGTCTTCTGTGACGTTTGGTTGACATCAGATATTTTACTTTGTACAGCATCTATTTTTAACATATGTGTTATAGCTTTGGACAGATATTTTGCGATTCACGACCCTATTAACTACGCCAGTAAACGAACAATAAAACTTGTGTTATTGATGATAGTGTTAATTTGGTCATTGGCTGCTGTTATCTCGGTACCACCTTTGCTTGGATGGAGTGACACTGGAAGTTTATTTGACAGAAATAAAAAGACATGTCATCTTACAGATGAGCTTGGATTCGTTATATACTCAGCTAGTGGTTCTTTTTTTATTCCTCTTGGAATTATGTCCTTTGTTTACTTGAAGATATTTCTTGCCACCCGTGACCGGTTGCGAAAACGGGCACAGGCATCTGCAGCATCAAAGTTAGTTTTATTGTCTAACGGTAAACAAAACACACCAACTGTACAAGTTGATTTTGTTTCTAATGAAAGCAACAACGAAACAACTGAAACAAGACCACCGAGCATCAATCCGTCGCCACTACTTCCAAGACATAACAAGCAGGCGAATGAAACACCATCATACAGAATGAAACAATTTTTTGAAGAAAGACAGAAAATATCTTTATCCAAGGAAAAGAAAGCAGCAAGGACTCTTGGTGTTATCATGGGAGCATTTATATTTTGTTGGCTGCCATTCTTTTCAGTCTATTTACTTAATCCATTTTGTAAAGAATGTGGTTTGGGTGGATCCTACTTAGAGTTGGCACTTGTGATTTTGGGATACGTTAATTCGTGTTTAAACCCGATTATTTACACAGTTTTCAATGTTGAATTCAGGAACGCTTTTCAGTATATGTTTGAAACGTTTTGTTGTGGAAAGCGTGATACCATGAGAGTAAGAACGCCAAAACGTACTCTGTTGTGACGTAATGGCGTATGGATTCCAGCTTGTTAGAATCATCTGTTATCATAACATTAATTTATATAACAGGACACGTATAGCAATATTATTATCACATGACTTGATCTTGTGTCTTAGAGGTTAGTATTCTGTCACTGAAATTGCTTCCATTTTCACAGTTACATATAAAGATAAAAAAAAACTGTGCATTCGTTATTACATTTTTGTAATTATAAGTCTAACCCGCTGGAATTTGCAGGACTTATGTACATATATTGAGATAAGATGCTTTAAACTTATCTGCGTATCTTTAACTGCATGTTTTATTGATTGTGTCAGTATTCTAGTTTCTGTAGCAACACTTCAGCTGCTCGTTGGCTAGAGCAAGTCTAACGTTTTTTGCTTTTTTCTGAGTTGAACTTAATGATGAGTATTGAATAGACTAAACGTGCGTCTGGCGTAATGAATTTGTCACCTTGGTAATTTTTATAACATTTTATTAGAATACGTGTATTTGAACAAAACCAAGTGAAAACTCACCATCAAGTATCTAATCGTAAAAACAATATATAGAAATGTTTAGAAAGTTCAAGATCGATATTTTATGATTTTGTTTATGTCTTTATTTATATTGACACTGAATAAGGCCATTGGTTGTTCAAACTGTGTCTATAGTTTTGACAAAAACACTGTCACTTTAATCGTTGCATAATCTTAACCAATGGTCATAGTCAGTGTCAATAGAAATAAATGACGTCAACAGATTTGAACATTTATCTATGTTGTTTTTATTATTAGATACTTGATTGTGAGTTATATTGTCTACAAATTAAGCCCAACACTGTTAGAATTAGATTTTTAACGCTGTCAAATTTTTGCTTACCCTCAGCGGGATTCGAACTGACATCGATGTGACACTATGGCACCAAATCGCCTGCACTATGTCCAGCGGTCTAGACCCCTCGGCCAAATCCGCTATATAAAAATATAGCTTCATTAACCGGGGTTAATCGTAGACATAGACATATATAGTACTTGTGGACTATCGTGTGACGATGAAATCTTCATTTAAACCAGGAACCTATAAATAAATTAGTAATACTACTCCCAGTTTAAACCAATACGTATTAATCTGACAGTAATCTAATTTACAAAAATGCTGAATTAGATTACTGTCAGATTAATACGTATTGGTTACGAACATTCCATCGTCACACAATAGTACACATGTGTATGAAATATTCCTTATAATTTAGTTTTAACTTAAAATCTTAACAACTTTTATAGTAAAAACGTCGATGTGTGTGTGTGTGTGCCGATACTTAGTAAGTGTATTTTTGTTGCACCCTTTCGCCGGCATTATGTCCATCGCTCTAGACAATTCGTCCAAATCCGCTGTATAAAAAATAGTGTCATTAATCGACATAATTAGCTGAAATATTGCTTGCTGTACGTAAAACAACGACCAATCAATCAATCGACATAATTTACTTTGACAGTATGACAGTACATATTAAAATCTAATTCTAACAGTGACGGTTGGACTTAATTTCTAGACTTATATAAATATTTAGTATTATCCCTGCATATCTGATGTTCAGAAGTCCGCTGCATACATATATTATATAGTTGTCACAATGCTTAGACGTTTGTATATATTTTACTTACTGTTACTGTATGAAAAGCACCTTTGTTATCTTATATAATATATTAGTATACACAAAGTGCTGAGTTGGATTATTGTCAGATTAATACGTATTGGTCGTGAATTTCCATGGTGTCAGTACTACCTCTATTACTAGATTCACAGCTATATTTTTATAGTGAGTTTGGCCGATCGGTCTAAAGCGCTGGACATGATGCAGGCGAATAGGTGCCACATTGTCACAACGGTGTTAATTCAAATCCCGCTGTATAAAATTTGACAGTACTGAAATATATTTCTAACAGTGTTGAGCTTAATCTGTAGATGTAATTATATAGAAAGCACTCCGTTAGATATGTCAGGCACTCAGGCAATCTGTTAATCTGTTATCGGCCCGTCTTGCAGAAAGGAAGTGAACAAGTCAGTCGTTTTCTACTCCATAATCCTCAATAAAACGGAAGCAACAGAGGGTCTAATTTGTATCAGAACACCTGAAACTAACACTACTTTGAATTAGTGATCAAGATAGCTGTAATTCGATGTACTGTCAATTTAATATAAGAATTCTAGTTGTCCATATCAACATATTGAAACATTTCAGAGTTTTTTATTCAATTATATTGTTTACACACATCAACTTACCTTTTGACAACACACATCAGATGAAGACCTAATTTTGAGAATTGTTTAACTTTGCCTGTAAAACGTTCTTTGACGCAAATAACAAGCAAAATATAACATGTTACTTTATTACCTGTACCGTTATTAATTATCCTGGACAATGCTTACCACATACTGTGATAACTTCATCGTAGATAATGCTTTACTCATAACATATTAAATTCCTCCTAGACAATGCTTACCACAATCCGTGACAACTTTATCCTGGACAATGTTGAGCTCTAACCGTAACTTGTTCATCCTGGACAATGCTAACCTCATACCGAAATTAATTCATCCTGGACAATGCATACTACATACCGTGATAACTTCATTTTAGACAATGCTTAGCTCAAATCGTGATAACTTCATGTTGGACAATGCTGAACTCAAACCGTGATAATTTCATATAGGACAATGTTAACCCCAAACGTATTTAATTCATCATGGACGATGCTTACCACATACCGTTATAACTTCATATTGGACAATGCTGCGATTAACCGTGATAACTTCATATTGGACAATGCTAACCTCAAAACGCAATTCATTCATCGCGGACAATGCTAACCTCATACCGTAATAAATTTATCCTGGATAATTCTAACTTCATACCGTAATTAATTCATCCTGGACAATGCTAACCTCACTCTGACAATTATCACAATGCAAATTACCGTTATATTCATCAAAGATCATGGCTAATCCTACAGGGAAAGGGTTGTATTTAATAATTGAATCTAAAGACAGTTGAAATTGCTAGTAAAGTCACCGGAAACAAATTCTTTCTAAACTTAGTGAGACAGAATTGGTACAAAAATCAATAAGCGTAGTCACTCAAAGCGTCAAGAAAGTATTTGAGACGATTTGCTTGTGAACTGAGAAATTGTGGTTCGATTTAGTATATGAGAGTTTGCATCTATCGTGTAATTTCTGTTTGGTTTGTGTATGTGTGTGTGTGTGTGTGGAGGGGGTAATATTAGTTTCTCTACTCATGTTGCAGTTGAACAGACAAAATCTAAACCTGTACAGACGCAAAAGGGAATCAAGGGACAGGGAAGCGTAAGTACAACATACCTCCCTCCATTTATCGTGAAAAGTCAATCCGATGACAAAAAAACAGACTACACATACCTCCAGTCATCGTGAAAACTCATTCCGATGATAAAAAAACAGACTACACATACCTCCAGTCATCGTGAAAACTCATTTCGATGACAAAAATCAGACTACATGCACATACCTCCAGTCATCGTGAAAACTCATTCCGATGACAAAAAACAGACTACACATACCTCCAGCCATCGTGAAAACTCATTCCGATGACAAAAAACCAGACTACACATACCTCCAGTCATCGTGAAAACTCATTCCGATGACAAAAAACCAGACTACACATACATCCAGTCATCGTGAAAACTCATTCCGATGACAAAAAACAGACTACACATACCTCCAGTCATCGTGAAAACTCATTCCGATGACAAAAAACAGACTACACATACCCCCAGTCATCGTGAAAACTCATTCCGATGACAAAAAACCAGACTACACATACCTCCAGTAATCGTGAAAACTCATTCCGATGACAAAAAACAGACTACACATACCTCCAGTCATCGTGAAAACTCAATCCGATGACCAACAAAAACCTAGACTACACATACCTCCAGTCATCGTGAAAACCCAATTCGATTACAGAAAACAGATAAAGTAAGCTTGTATGAAATCATTCAATCGGTAATATTTACATTATGAATGGGATATATTACACCCCTGAAGCAATAACAGAAAAAGTCAGCAATCTGCATACACAAAAACCGCTATGTAGGTTTCATATTTCAAAACAGCTATAGGGAAGATATAGATCACAATTTAAAAAAATACAATAAGTATATAGAGAGGGTTTATTCTATACACTAACATTTTTTATATATACATACACATTCGTCGCAAAAGAAAGGGGCAGTATAATTTGTCTATATATATTCGATTGTTTTAGAAAGACAGGTTATCTTTGGTGATCAAATACTATAATATACATGTATTGGAATAAACGTTCAAATATTGGATTTAATAATAAATGCCATTGCTTTATAAATATTTATCACAGCGGCATCAACGGAGAGAAGATTCAGAAGACAACGAATTGAATGTTTTGTTTGTTTTTGTTCTAACCGTGTTTTGAATTAATTGTTAAACGTCTTTTGAGCAATATAAAGGACAAAGAATAAATAAATTGGCAGGAATGCCTAAATAATTTTGCCACTTCATTAGTCAAGAAAGTACCTGGCAAAGGATATGAAAATTTAGATTAAAAGCTGTTCTTTAAAGAGCTACGTTTACCCAAACATGCTGTTCATGATCCTTTACGTGCATAGAGGGTTGAGACTAGTCAAAATATACGAATATTCGCAATGATAACGACAAAAACTTTGCCTATATTATTGTCTATGTGTTGCTTAGCTGCCTGTCATAAAATATTTTGAATCAAAACTGTTCACACGAAACACAACAAAACACACTTAGAACAATTTTGTAGGTGAAAAAAGCACTTTTAAATGATAATAACGATACTGTGGACACAAACACAAAAATATTATATTATTTAACCTGGTGTTGTAGTAATTCTACCCGTTTTGTTATTGTAAAGACTAAGAGAAGAACATATATTTAAAGAAATAACTCACGCAGGCTGTGGTTTATCATTGTTTTCCAACGGGGTGACCATTTATGTCGTATTAGTTTATCCCGAGCGACAGCGAGGTATAGAATAACGACATAAATGGTCATTCCCATGAAAAACAATGATAAATCATAGCCTCCGTGAATTATTTTTATTCTTACAAGACAATTACGATACATATATAATATTTTCGTACCTATATCATTTCCGCTATAAACTAGCTTTTCCGTCAATGTAACACAATATATTGCAAAGGATTATTATAGCGCGTGTCGATATTCATAAGATTAATACAGTCATACGCAATAGCATTTTGGTGGAAGTTACAGTATTGTAATTTGAACAGCCCTTTACAACGCGCCCTCCTCAGCGCGTGCTGCTTATACATAAATCATTTTTTACAAATCCTTTAAAGCACGTCATATTAGAATTAAAAATTAGAATTTTCATACAATAACATGCAATTTTAAATATGGAATAGTAATTGAATAAATATGATAGCGCGTGTCGATATTCATAAGATTAATACAGTCATACGCAATAGCATTTTGGTGGAAGTTACATTATTGTAATTTGAACAGCCTTTACAACGCGCCCTCCTCAGCGCGTGCTGCTTATGCATAAATCATTTTTTTACAAATCCTTTAAAGCACGTCATATTAGAATTAAAAATTAGAATTTTCATACAATAACATGCAATTTTAAATATGAAATAGTAATTGAATAAATATGAATACTTTGCAATACTTTATTCAGAAAAATTATCATGTGGTGTTTTCGATAATATTGCATTCAGGATTGTCGTTAATGACGGTTTCATGAAGTGGAAGTCTTCTGATAGTGTAGATGTATTTCTTTGGCTGTTAATGTTTGGATTTCAAAGCAATTTTAAAACCAATGTGTGGTAATAGAATTACACGCGCAGTTTTCTTGTGATCAGATAATTTTCTGATATCTTATATGACATTTTGGAGTCTATATTTGTGGGGGTTTTGTGAGAAGACAGATATCTTAATTATAGCCAATCATAGACATATGACACTTCTACACAGCCTTGATTAAAACGTCGCATTAGATTATATTCGTATCAACAGATCGACCAGGAATCCATAAAAAGTTTGATTCATTATTCGTTGTTCCACACAAAGCCGTAGAACAAACACATACGTATATGAACACTTTTAAGACTTTTCACTGTCGTATGTAGTCATTGTTCATTCTGGAAGCATTTTAAAGATTGATACACAGACATTACGAATATAAAACAATAGGATTGGCATAAAGGTATATACTATATGGTCTCGTAAGATGTTTTCGGTAAAAACTGATTTATTTTTTAGTAGTGCTTGTCATGTGCATTACCACTTATAACCAAAACACACAATAAACATGTCACGGTTGACGCATGTGTATGGGAAGCAAAAACTGTCTTATGTGATGTGTTCTACGTGTATTTTCGTTATGTGGTTTTATCTTTACGTGATGTGGTTTCTTATTTTACGTTTGATGGTTTCTAAATTACTGTTGGTGGTTTTATATTTATATGGAACGCCATAGCTGCCTTATGAAGACGTTTTTCATTATGGGATGATACTTTTTCATTATGTGGTGATACTTTGTCATTATGTGATGATACTTTGTCATTATGTGATGGTACTTTGTCATTATGTGATGATACTTCTTCATTATGTGATGATACTTTGTCATTATGTGGTGATACTTTGTCATTATGTGATGATACTTTGTCATTATGTGATGGTACTTTATCATTATGTGATGATACTTCTTCATTATGTGATGATACTTCATTATGTGATGATACTTTGTCATTATGTGATGATACTTTGTCATTATGTGATGGTACTTTGTCATTATGTGATGACACTTCTTCATTATGTGATGATACTTTGTCATTATGTGGTGATACTTTGTCATTATGTGATGATACTTTGTCATTATGTGATGGTACTTAATCATTATGTGATGATACTTCTCCTTTATGTGATGATACTTCATTATGTGGTGATACTTTGTCATTATGTGATGATACTTTGTCATTATGTGATGGTACTTTATCATTATGTGATGATACTTCTTCGTTATGTGATGATACTTCATTATGTGATGATACTTTGTCATTATGTGATGATACTTTGTCATTATGTGATGATACTTCGTCATAATGTGATGGTACTTTTCCCTCCAAAAACACAAACAATATGGCTGAACAGAGTATTTCTAATGTATTAAAAAATTGACCCTTTTTGGGGTCAGTTCATTATTCCGACAACCCATTTTCCGACAGTCCAGTACTCCGACAGCCCATTGCTCCGACAACCCATTATTCCGACAACCCATTACTCCGACAATGACAAAAACGTATAGTATTTGTATTTAATAAATAGGCTGTGGTAGTACCTTTCCGCCGTCGCCCGATATAGTCCGGGTTTGCACATTATGAAACTCGGTCAAAAAGGCAAAATGCACTTTATATTTATTCTGAGAGAGGGGCTTTATGTTGCCCTTTTATTCCTGAAAATCATTAATTTTTCTTGCGGTATATTGTGAAATGTTTTTAATTTTTGTTTTTGTTTTGTTTGTTTTGTTAATTGTTGTTTTTTTCGGAGAACCGGGGTGGGTGGGTGGGTGGTTACAGTATGACATTGAATATGGTCCAAAGGGCTTGCTTCTGGTATTTGGGGTTGGAGTCAATATGCAACCTTGCAGAACATGTCAAACTAACTTTCATTTAACTGTGAATCTTATAAATATCTTGAGAAAACGAGATAATTCTATTGTTGGAACGGGGTGCTATCCTAGAGGGAATTCGAGTCAAAACGACCCCTACCAAAACGCCCCCACCAAAACGCCCCAATTTTCCAAAACGCACCAATAAGCAATCAGTGTTCTTCATAAGGAAACACGGAACAGTCATATAAATAATGCCACTTTGAGGTTACATAATACAAGCTTGAATGCTTGTTTAAATTACATTAAGTAGATGTTTCATTCATTTCCGAATCTGATATTTACTCTTGTAATGTATATATGAACAATTTAAATAAATAGCGTTCACAAGTCATAACATATTGATCTTACACTTTCTCTCTCCAACTGAACCCAAAACTGTTATATAGTTGCCTCCCAGTCTGCCACCTGCGGACGGGACGTGCCGTTACTTGTCTTTGCTCAAATATTCCAACAAGATGTAATTCAAATTACCTAGGTGACAAATTCATTACGCCAGACGCGCGTTTCGTCTACTTAAGACGCATCAGTGTCGTTTAACTATAAATGCTTAAAGTATTTTTTCATTTAATTGGAGATGGAATATTATGTATTCGAATTTGTCTTAGCGGAAAACGGGGGCGTTTTGAAAAATGGGGGCGTTTTGACAATGGGGCGTTTTGACCTGCACCCTCCTAGAGGTTAATAAAAAGCAAAACCAACAAAAATAGACGGTTGTAGGAAAGAAAGTCACAGGAAAAAAAGTCACGGAAAAAAGTCACGGATAAAAAGTCACAGGATAAAAAGTCACAAGAAAAAAAGTCACAGGAAAAAAGTCACAATTATAAGTTGTATTGGTATTGACTGTGTTTTTAGGTTTTTTGCAAGATTTATGTTGTTGTGTATAAAAAGTAAAGTGGATATTTAAAGACACTTAATTTTAAAATATATATCATAACAAATTAGCAAAATTTTATCATATAAAAACAATGGAATAAATAAGAAATTAGTAGTGTGGCAATTGGTCACACATGTTCATTTTTCACTACACACTATTTAATAAATAAATCACTAAAATTTTGAAGCCATATTTTAGGCTTGGATCTATGTATATTTAAAAAATATATTTATAGTTGTTTATCCTATACTTTTCTTTGGTATACATATTTTTAACTGTTACAGGAGCACAAAAAGAACTGTCTACAGTAATTTGTTATTACTAAAATGTTTTCTAGATTTTGTTGGGTTTGAAATACAATTTTTATTAATGGTATTAAATAACTATATATATATATATATATATATATATATATATATATATATATATATATATATATATATATATATATATATATATATATATATATATATATAGTAAGTAATAAACAAGTTGTTCATAAAAATATGATTATAATTATAATAAACATAAAAATATGTTCAGATTATGTGACCACGACAATTTATTAATTGTGACTTTTTTTCCTGTGACTTTTTTTCTTGTGACTATTTTTCCTGTTACTTTTTTTTCTATCAAAACTGTGACTTTATTTCCTGTGACTTTTTTCCTGTGACTTTCTTTCCGTTTACCAAATAGACACAATCAATAAAGGCCTTCAGTGACGTTTGAGTACAATTGACTATATAGGTGTTATTGCAACCTATACTTTACCTTTTCACTATAAAAACATTATTTACCTGTTCCAGTTACAAAGAAACAAAGGCGTAACAACGGGGCAATCGAATGTCATAAATCTGAAAAGGCCAAGACAAAATCTGTATGCATAAAATTATCACAAAAACAAATGACACAACATAGATCAACATACAAAAAACACATATAATACCAAGTAAAAACTGCTTGTGATGCGTATGCCGGCCCCAGTAGTAGCTCATCACAGTTGCATCCCCATCTATTGACCTTTACAACATCGCATACCTATCAAGATGTTTGTTATAAAAACATGTCTTGATAAATAAGAATGCGAGACATCTCGGACCGTAATAAGACAAGTCGGACCGTGTTATTCATATACGGTCCGAGTTGCCCTATACCTTATGGTCCGAGTTGTCCTATAATTTATGGTCCAAGAAATCTATATTGTCATGTAAATATAAAGTTTTTGTTTGTTATTGTAGCAGAACTGGACCCGAGAAACAGCCTTTTGTTGTTTAATATTTTAATGACAGTATAAGAAATAAATGCGGTCTGAGTTGTCTTATTTTCTACGGGCGGAGAGGTCCTTACTAGGGTCCGAGTTGTCACGATCCGAGTTGTCCGCGGTCCGAGTTGTCCGGTTACCATAAATAAATTTATATACGTTTTTTTCTTTGTCGGAGAAATGGGCTGTCGGAGTATTGGGTTGTCGGAGAAATGGGCTGTCGGTGTAATGGGCTGTCGGAGTAATGCTACGCACCAAAATTAAGTCTTTCTCATTTGTATACGAACTTCGAGAGGGAACAAATCACACCAGATATTGTGTGCATGTTATCAGCAGAAGATCTAAAACCATTAGGAATAACGCAAACCACTGATATGATGAAACTTGAAAATTATTTTCAATCATAATTTATTCATTTCATTATTTTTTTTTAATTATAAGCTTGATATATTTTAAGTCTTTTGTTATCTTCTTAGGTTAAGCTAGATGGGGGTCTAACTGAAGTTTGTCCATAGAATGGTGACAGTAAGCACATACCGAATACTTTAAATTTTGATAATAGAACTAAAGATTTCTGGGGAAGAGGCTTTAAAAATGCATATTATCGAGTATTTTTAGTATATAATCAATAGGGAAAATTCACATTTACACCTATCTTAAAAAGTCTACTCAATAATTTTTTATTAAATTTGTGAGAACGTTTATTTTTCAAAGACCTTAATAAAAATGGAGTTCACCATTATAATTTTTGGAAATGGTAAAATAAGATGCATTTATTCTAACCTTGTCAAATTCCAATAGAAATTAAAAAAAAATACGATAAATAATAAAATAAGTATTCGGTATGTGCTTAGTGTCACCATTCTATGGACAAACTTCAGTTAGACCCCCCATCTACCTTAACATAAGAAGATAACAAAAGACTTAAAATATATCTAGTTTAAAATAAAAAATATAATGATATGAATAAATTATGATTGAAAATAATTTTCAAGTTTCATCATATCAGTGGTTTGCGTTATTCCTAATGTTTTAGATCTTCTGCTGATAACATGCACACAATGTCTGGTGTGATTTGTTCTCTCTCGAAGTTCGTATACAAATGAGAAAGACCTAATTTTTTAAAAAAACATCAGAAATACTATGTTCAGCCATATTGTTTGTGTTTTTTGGCGGGAAAAGTACCATCACATAATGACGAAGTATCATCACATAATGAAAAAGTATCATCACATAATGAAGTATCATCACATAATGACAAAGTATCATCACATAATGAAGAAGTATCATCACATAATGAAGAAGTATCATCACATAATGACAAAGTATCATCACATAATGACAAAGTATCATCACATAATGAAGAAGTATCATCACATAAAGACAAAGTATCATCACATAAAGACAAAGTATCATTACATAATGAAGAAGTATCATCACATAATGAAGAAGTATCATCACATAATGACAAAGTATCATCACATAATGAAAAACGTCTTCATAAGGCAGCTATGGCGTTCCATATATTTACGTGATGTGGTTTCTTATTATACGTTTAATGGTTTCTAAATTTACTGTTGTTGGTTTTTTATATACGTATGTTGGTTTTATCTTAACGTTATGTGGTTTCTTATTTACATTTGTTGGTTTTATCTTTATGTGTGGTGGTTTTATCGTTACGTGATATTGTTTCTTATTTACGTTATGTGCTTCTATCTTTACGTTTGGTGGTTTCTTATTTATCTTCAGTGGTTTTTTCTTACGTTTGGTGGTTTATTTATGTAATGTGATTAAACAATAATAACAATAAAAAGGACCAGATACGAACCATACGTGTACTCTATCAGTCCATAAATCTTGATACGGCCGGCTACTCACAAGTTACTCTACATAAATATAACATATTTGAAACAAAATATAACTCTGTCTGAAAAGGTACTCGATTGTAAGTTAATACTGTTATTATCCCAGAGAGCTGGACCAGTGGGGTGATTCAACCTATTTACAAAAATAAGGGCGATCCACTTGATCCCGATAACTTTCGGGCAATCACTCTAACTAGTTGTTTAGGGAAGGTATTTACCTCTATTCTGAACTTTAGATTAAATGTATTCTCCAACGAGACCAATCTTATTTCTGAAAACCAAGCTGGCTTCAGAAAGGGATCTTCCACGCTGGATAACATATTTGTTCTAAGTTCATTGATCGAACTTTATTTCTTGTTTGGTAAAAGATTATACTGCACATTTATAGATTTTAGAAAAGCGTTCGACACTGTTTGGCGGGATGGGCTGTGGATAAAATTACAAAAATGTGGTATCAATGGGAAGTGTTTTAGAGTTATTTTTAACATGTATCAGGGAATTAAATCCTGTGTGAGGTATAATGGTAACCAGTCAGATTTTTTTCCAAGTCTTGTGGGTGTAAGACAGGGAGAAAATCTGTCCCCCTTTTTATTCGCGCTCTTCTTAAAAGATATTGAAGAATACTTTAATCAGCTCGGGGGACTCCCACTTGAGACTATCAAAGCTAAACTTGAGAATGAACTACATGTATATTATAGTATTTTTGTTATCCTTTATGCAGATGATACTGTTTTATTATCTGAATCCATGAATGGCATGCAACAATTACTTAATTTATTTCAATCATATTGTGAGACCTGGAAGCTTCATGTAAATATAAACAAAACAAAAGTTATGATATTCAGTAAGAGAAAAGTAGCCAATAACAATAATTTATTTTTGCTAGGTGAACATTTAGAAATTGTTGAAAAATATTCATACCTTGGAGTTATTTTTAAATATAATGGAAGTTTTTTTGAAACGAGAAAGAAGCTTATAGATCAGTCACAAAAATCCTTATACAGTATATACAAATTAGTTCAAAATGAAAGCATCCCTATTGATATACAGCTTAAAATGTTCGACGCCATGGTTGAACCAATTTTGCTTTACGGGTCAGAAATATGGGGCTATGAAAATCTAAAAATCATCGAACAAATCCAATTGAAGTTTTGTAAACGCATTTTAAAGGTTAGAAATAGCAGCCCAAAATTTTTTTTGTATGGGGAACTTGGAAGATTTCCACTGAGTATCAGAGTAAAAATTAGAATGCTTTCTTTTTGGACCAAACTTGTTAATAGCGGGACAAAATTGAGCGGTATCTTGTTTAGATTGATGCACTCCATTCAAATACATGGCTCATACAATTTTAAATGGATACAATTTATCAAAGAATGTTTAGATGACCTTGGGCTAAGTTATATTTTTATTAACCAATTCCCAATTCTAAATATGCAAATGGTAAAACAGACTCTTCAAGATCAATTTATTCAATCTTGGCTCAGCACTATCTCCACATCTTCTCGGGGACAGTTTTACTCAATATTTAAACACTCCTTTGGTATTGAAAATTATTTGGTCAGATTACCCGAGTCATACAGAATTTGGATAACAAAACTGAGAACATCTAATTTAAGATTGCCTATCGAAACTGGAAGGTGGTTTAATATACCACGACATGACCGTAGATGCAGTTTATGTAAAAATGGAATTGGTGACGAGTTTCATGTTTTATTCATATGTACAAACCCTGATATTGTTGCTTTAAGAGCCAAACATGTTCCTTCTTATTATGTAAAAAATCCATGTATTAAAAAAATGAAAGACTTATTGTTGTACTGTAATATTGAAATTTATAAGCGACTTGCTGTATTCATAAGGAAAATTATAAAATTTTTATAGAGTTAACACAATATGTACTACTTCATATACTGTATACATGTTCATCCGTCATTGTTCTCATATATGTATCTAATTTGTATTTCTTACCTCATGCTACACATGTAAATTGTGTCTGAGTGTTTTCAAATAAACTTGTAAACTTGTATGGTTGTAGCAGACTAATACAATTGATTGATTGTTTTTAACGTCCAGCAAGCAATATTGCAGATATATGCAGGGTGTGAAAATTATAACCTGTAAATTAACCTCTTTATAAAGTACGACATACCTCCCTTTATTCTTTAACATGATAGATTAATGTATGGTGGGAAAAGGTGTTTAAGTCATGCCAATGAAATTGGTTCATTGTTTGATAGACAAAATACTTTATGTATACTGAATTCAATAGTTAAACAAGGTAATTTTTTCATCAAGTTATGTTCTTATTCGTTCCTCAAACGCACATAAAGTATTTATCAATAATAACACAACACGTGTATAATATTGGAACAGCTCGCCAGTTACGCAGCTAACGATTTTATTAATACAGTAAAAAATAAACATATAAACACGTCCACAAAATAACACTGCTCTGGCCGCTGCAATCATCTATATTTCTACAACGACAAAAACGTCATATTAATACCTTATAACAATGAAAACAAGTTATATAAGTTTAAATATATATCTATATGTAAATACAATACATTTTTATTTTTGTAAAATAACTAATAGGATGGGTTGGGGGGGGGGGGGGCGGTATAGCTGCACTGAAAACCGAGCGTCGAATGGCATACGATAAGAATTTCGTAAATCAAGAAATATTTTCCCGCTAAATAAGGCTCGTGCTACCTACACATGCAACTTTGAACCTTATTATCATAATAATAAGAATACAGTCCTACTAGTAATAAGCATATATACAGGTAAGGTAAACACACGTGACCGTACATGGAAAATAAACACAAACACGTGTTTTAGCTAAATTTAGAAAAATACATTTTGTATCTATCTCGTTACCTTTTATTAGAAATAAACGTAATGTGTTTTCGATAACATTATATCAAATATACATTTCTTGGCAGTCCGTCGTGAATAAGTCTATACTTTACTTTGCTTATTAAAAAAATGTACATATAATTGTATGTCAATGATCAATTTTACTTTTATATACGTTTGGTAAGTTTGTATAAATTGTAAACAAATGAAAACACCAAAAAAAAAATATTATGCTGAAATTTTATTCAGTCTATTTAAATAAAATAAAGAATGTTTTTTTAAAAAAAACCAATAATTTTAAACTCATTTTACTGATAAGTTCAATGCATGTGCATGTACTTTTATAGCGCCCGCGACAAAATGTCGGGGCATCAAAGTTTAGCAACATTTATCTCTTTTTTTATAAAAAAAATTCTGGGCTATTGTAAAGCGGAATGGCTTGATATTTTGCATTACAAGGCCTTTAGTAGATCAATGTTTTACTCGATTTATATTTTGACTGCCTCGGTTATCTTTATTGAAGATACTTGTTTGTTTTTTCAAAGCCTTGAGTGGGCTGCGAAGTGACAGATTTTATTTTAGTTAGATTGGGTGATTGGCAATGAATATTACTAGTAATAACTTTATTCATTTATCCCATACAATAACTAGTGTCAAGACATCCCGCAGTAAAAATCACGCTATAGTTTTATCCCGCAAAAAGCCTATTCTGCTATAAAATGGATGCGTTCGGTACATTCACGCGGACGTCGAAGAGGACATCTAGCACCAGTCATACAATAAACTCATTATTTACTGTAGCCTACAAAAATGTTACTGAACCTCTTTATAACCCCTATACCAAAAATGTACACACATAATTATATAATATAATATAAATTATGCCACAACTCTAGCTTGCAGATTTAAGTGAAAAACAAGAAAGATACTGAGAACAATGGATGACAAGTAATAAGCTTGTTTGTCGTATGCTGTAAAAGATTTCTTTATTTCCACCATTAATCTATAATCTATAATGAAACAAGCTTTTAATGAATAAGAAGACGTTTTTTATATCACACTATAACATCAGTATAAAACAAAATGTTGCGTGTTCTTTTATCATAAATTCACTTAATAAAAGATGAAGGATGTTTTATATGCGTCACTAAGGCATGCGGATGACAGCTAGCAACAAATATATCCGGATTGTATTTCGAGGTCACGGAATAAACCCATTCACTTTCGTTGACGTATGGGAATATAGGTTTAATCGTAATTCTAGTTTGATTATCACATTCACTGTTGCCATATTGGAAGGGTTCCCAGTGCTCGACTTGCAGAGCTGCTAAGCGCATCATCAGGTGGCGGAAAGTGTGGTTCATGCACGTGAATGACCCGTTTTTAGATTTAAATATACCCGCTACAAAAGAAGAAATTCTCCTTGTCTACCGAATATTCCATACTTATATTGGCAGTCAAAATCGTGTCCTTCTTTGTCCATCTATTTTTCCGTTTTTGTTTGTTAACTTGTACTCTTACTGAATACAGCTAAAAATTGCTCACTGCATATTAAGAAAACATCCAGTCAGTCGTTTTTCTAATGAAATTTAGGTTCTTTGTCAGTACTTCATAAAATAAATATAACCATTTGAAGGGGTTATGCTTAGGAAACAAACGTGCCTACATAATAAGCAACCATGTGTCGGGTTAAAAGACATATTGAATGGTGTTTCACGCCACTTTCAGCATTTTTTCAGCTATATTATGGCGTCCATATTTTATTGGGGGAGGAAAACGGAGTATCCGGACAGCTAATATGAAGACAATCTAGTATATTAAAACTTATTTATTTTATAGGAAGGACAAACCAATAGTCTAAGAGAACTATTCCTGTTATATTTGGAATGACACAGAGGAACTCGTTGTTTCGAGTTTTGATGTATACTAGTCATCATGTCAGTGTATTTCCCAGCATGCACTTTTGCACTTGTCTAGTACAGTGTCACCTGTAATATTGGTCCGTAAAACAGTTTCTATTCATATTTGTTAACTGGACACTATTGTTATAAATACAATGCCAGCTGATTTCTCTGGAAAATATCTGCAGTATCTCTGTAACTCACCATTGATCGTTTATTTTTTGTTAAATAGGATAAAGGCCTGTTATAGCAATTTTCCAGCTATATCGTGATGTTCATTTTTTTTTTGTTGGGAGAAAAAGTCGGAGTACCCGGTAATAATCCCTGACCTTCGGCAGGACAACTATGATAATGAAACAAAAACGTCACAGTGTTTAAAATTTGTGTGCATAATCAAAACTATAACTAATAAATAACCTTCCAATTTTGATCTATTGTTTGAAACACGTTCTTACTGGATTGTTTTTTTTTGTGTTTGCTTGAATAGTGTTTAACGCCACTTTCACCAATTTTTCAGCTATATCCTGGCGTCCAGTTTTTATTGGGAGAGGAAGACAGAGTACGCAGAGAAACACCCGACCTTCAGTAGGAAAACTGGCAATCCTTGTCAATAAGATTGGAGTCAAGCGCACCTTACCTGAAGTGAGAACTTATTTGAAAAAAGAAGCGAAGAAATACCAAGGGGCCAATCAATCTCTTGGTCCTAAATTTCCAATACAAAACCATGGCACACACAGTTCTTACGAAATGATCGGTTTACAAAATTACAACAGTTACATTTTATTTTATTTCGGATAAAGTAGACAATGCATTTATATTATCAAAATGCAAAGACCTAAAGCATCTCTTGACATATGATGTCATCAATAAGCATTACACGGTAAACAGTTGTCATTAAAGAATAAGCATTAGAAGGCATTACTGTGTCATGAAGGGCACATTGTGAGGTGACAGACTAAGTCCGCTGATAGCAATTAGCTGAAAGTTGCGTGTACAACTTGATAAAAATATATCTAATAAAGGATGAAGGTTGTTTAGAAGGGTCTTTAAAGTATCAGCAGATGACAGGAGCACAAATAAAAAATACTCAAATGTCCGGTGAGAATTAATTAGTCATAGAATAAACCCATTTTGTCTCTTTAATGTGCAATTTTCACGAAATACTGCTAAAGGTTCAAAGAGCGAAAATTCTGAAAGAAAAATATTAAACATAGCCTATTTCTCTATACATACGTCGGAATGACAATCTAATTAAAATGATGCCTTCACTTGGCTCGCCCCTTTTTGCTATTGTCGCCGTGAAGACAATAGCAAAAAATGGAGAGCCAAGGGCAGATATAATTTTAATTAGATTGCCGGAATGTAAACATAGTTGCATTGGATAGTTTCAAAGTTTTTTTTATTCAAATTTCCTCTACATCGTTTTTTTAACGACACACGGCTTTCACTTTTGGAGACTTAAATTTACAGATTAACACGAGTTGGATACCAGTAACATCTTGAATAAAAATGTAGAAAAAACGTGTCCTATTTTAAAGAACTTACGTAACAAACAAAATAATTAAACGTCAGTGTTAATTGAAATTCTGCTATCTAATACGTTACGTCATCCATCCGCATCAAAATGATGTTGGGGCTTATCAGTATCATTTGGTTACACAAGCTGTATGACCAATTAAACTGTCAGTCCAATTTAAATTTTTACTGGTGATAAATATCAGATGAGTGTAAAACAGTAGCTTCAAATTGTCAAACATTTTAATGAGATCTTGGTCATTTTAGAATTGAAGATGTTAATAGAGTTCACTTGGTTATTATTTATTAATTGTATTGTTTGTTGTTTGTTAATAATAACAAATAAGTGTAATTTAAGACAATTTTCAATTTTCATCGTATGTCGGTAAAAAGCTGTACAGAGCTTATGTTTGCTATGTGTTTTAGATAATCAGACTTTAAATAAAATTTTCTTGTCTTGTCTTGTATCGTATGATTTTTTAAAGCGAAAATCTTCTTTAACAAATTCATAAGGTTTGTGTGTTTAGCTTAAATTATTTTTTTAATTAGCTACAGACTTGCATTTAATATGATAGTTTACACACAAAGAAATATTTCTGACAATGTGCCCGTCGACTGGTGCTATCTATAAAACATTAGTAGCCTGGAAACATTGTCATAAACTGGTTTTTTATGGAAACTGAAATTATATTTGTTAGAAATTAATAGAAAAAAGAACAGAATATAATTTAAAGCCTTTAGATTTCTTACAACAAAAAGAGGGTGTTCTGCCCACGAGTACATGTGTACCTGTGATATCAGCACATTTAACAGTATTAAACATTAGATAATTTCGTACCTTATTAAAAATCTGGTATTTATCACCAGCAAAACTTATAAGTGGTCTGACAGTTTAATTTGGTATTCAGCTCGTGTAACCAAATGATATTGATAGCCCCAACATCATTTTGATTTTTGGTTTTAGATGTAAGACTGTCATCATAATTTAAACATTTTTTTCTTGGTATATTTGTAAGCAAATTATGGCACGCCGTTCTCGTCAAAAGTATGATTCAAAATATCATCACAAATAACACTCAAAATTTTAAATTACACACTCAAAATTTTAAATTACACACTCAAAATTAAAAATATGCACTCAAAATTAAAATATGCACTCAAAATTTTACGAAAACACACTCAAAAGATAGATTGAAATTACACACTGAAAATTGTAATTCATGCACTCAAAACTGAAAATTACGCACTCAAACAGAAAACATATACACTCAAAATTGTGCGCACCTTTTTTACGCAGGACTTACAAATATTCATTAAATTGATTAGAATATTTCAATCCTGGTTTTTTTTTTAAGCTTGAAACGGGTCCCTGTAAAGCAACGAACGAAACAGACGAAAATTTTTTTAATTTTTTTTTACCTCATACCCTCGGCCCTTTATCTCAGACTCATATTAACTATAGAGTGTGATTTATTCCATTATTGAATCATGTTTTATGGTAAAACAAATAGTTTTATCAACGGGCTTATCAAAATAGGTGATTTACAGCTATATCATGCAAATTAAATGAATAAATTCGTTCTAGTTTCTGATATAATTGAATTTTAACAGGTACTCTTGTAGCCATTACATACAACACTTCCCTACAGCTTGAAAGCTTTCGAACAGTAGGTTCTAAAGCGTTGTTGTCTTGTGTTAAGGGTTGTACAAGTTGCATTGTATTTTCATACACGTGCAACAAGGACTGAAAAAACTCGAGCAAATCTACTGTGTTGTGGATTGATATTTGGATTTCAGCACTTCCGGTTCGCTTTAAACTCAAAAACCACCCAGATGATATTTTATTTATTTATATCTTTATGAATATTTATGAGTTTTGCGCAAAAAAATGCGCACAAATTTGAGTGCGTAATTTTCAGTTTTGAGTGCATGAATTAAAATTTTGAGTTTGTGAATTTCAATCTATCTTTTGAGTGTGTTTTCGTAAAATTTTGAGTGCATATTTTAATTTTGAGTGTGAAATTAAAAAATTTGAGTGCATATTTTTAATTTTGAGTGTGTAATTTGTGATGATATTTTGAACCATACTTTTGACGAGAACGGCGTGCCATAGTAAATAATATGTCATCAAAGATACCAAGGTTATAAAGTACATACATACTTGAATATTATCCGTTAATGACAGACGCTGAAGTATAAAACTGAAAGAATGGGGATCTCAAAATGCATGTTTACGTGATGTTTACATAATTTACGTAATTAAAACATAACGCAGCGTAGCAAGGAGTTTGGTGAAGAATTCTGAGTGCTCGGTTAGAAGCCGTGACCTTCGGCGGTTCAATCTTTTTTTTAAAATTATTTGGATTAGACGAACACTAACTTTCCAAAGGACATACAAAAACGCTTATTTTTATCTATAGTACATTAATGTGTATAGCTAATCATGTGCCAATTAATCTCTAAAATTATGTTTGTATTGTATCTATACTTTTTTATTTTAGGTTGTATATTTGTCGTATAAATTGACATTAAAAAGTGGTATTTTATATTGAATTATCTCTGTATTTTTTTTTAACTTAATCAAATATATGTAATTAGAAATGCCACGTCTTTTACTTACAGTCTAAAAATAGCAACCATCTGCTACTTATAAACAATGGAGATGTTGATCAGGTGGATGTGCATTTATTTTACAAGTATAATGCACACGTGTTTAACAACATCCGTAAATAAACATGAAGTTCTAGTTTTCGGAGGGAATGGATTCATTGGTGCAGAAACAGTGGAACGTATTTTGTCAGAAAATCACACAGTAACTCTGATTAACCGTGGTAATTGGTACTGGGATTCTGAATTAAGAATCAAGCCTTTAGTGAAACATATTCAGTGTGATCGATTTCAACCTTTGATCGATTGTTTGGAGATAAAATCGTTACTAAGCAGTGGTGGAAGTTTGTATTTTGATTTTGTTGTAGATTTCAGTGCTTTTTATCCATTTCAGATAGCCGATGCCCTTGAAACATTCAAAGGTAAATTTGGAAAGTATATTTATATTAGTACAGACTCCGTTTACGATGTTTGTGAAAAAACACATGACGGTTTTACAGTCGAAACTGACACTGTTCGTTCTAAAGATATACACGGTCAACAAGATGGATATGGAGACAACAAACTCAAATGTGAAGAAGTACTGATTCAAGCTGGTGTTCCACATTTAATTCTAAGATTACCAGATGTTATCGGACCACGTGATAATTCTTACAGATGGTGGACATACCAACTGTGGATAAAGTTATCCGGATATTTAGTGCATACAGTTTCCATTCCAAAACGTTTATTTTATAAACCTCTAAGTTTTGTATATGTAAAAGATGTAGCTAATTTAATATTGAGATCGTTCAGTTTAAAAGAAGAAGTATTCAATGAGGCTTATAACTTAGCATTTTCCGAAGTTAAGACCCTATATCAACTATTGTCTCTTATCAAACATGCGTTAGACAAAGACTTTATGAATGTAATGTTAGATGAAAGGTATGACTACTTCTATTTGTATCCGTCAGTGACTACTGGACCAATTAATATAGAAAAGGCTTATAAACGTCTAGACTGGCAGCCAACACAATTTGAAACGGCTGTTAAGGAAACTGTAATGTTCTATGAAGAAGTCATATCAAATATTACATTCGCAAAAGAAGCGGAGAAAATTATTGAAAAAGTAAAATTCTTTTTTACGGATAATTGGAGTGAATTATATCGTGGTCTTGAAATTGAATATGGAATACAGTTCCATCAGAGAAAAGATGAGTTGTAAAAAAATCATATAACGCTGGACACCTTTATTGAGAGGTGATTTTGTGCTTTATAATTAAATTGCACAGCACGTGTTTTATAACAGCCAGTCAAAATATGTCGATCATTTCCCCGATATAAAAGTATATTAAACGAAAATGCAAGATACTGGTTTTCAATCTGAAATAATTTTATGTCTGAACAAAATAAGATCTATTAAATTTAAAAGTCATTCATGACGTGTAATTGTTATTACTTACCGCCTGTCTTATTCCAGCCGGTCAGTAAGTAGCAGTCCATAATGAACCGTCATAAAAAAAGACTACATATTTATAATTAAGGCTATCTACTTTCCGAAGAGTGGAAAATCATCCTGTTATTTGTCTGCTACTTATTATTTTTCCGACAAGTTTTCTTTTCCCATTATAAATTTTGTTTCGCGTCATGTGGTAAAACCATAAATGTATTAGACATTATGCTTTCGCAGTTAACCCGGGCAACCCGAACGCTTTTTGTTTCCGGAGTTATTTCCCCTGACACAAAAAATCTTGTGTGTAGATAAACGTAAAATACTGTAAAAAATGTCCAATGAAAGTTGTTCCAAAATAGTCAGTTAGTGATCGTGACAATTTATCATAAATCGCGCAAATGATATTTATGACCCCTTTAAGAGTTATTTCCCCTTTTCTTGCAAGTATATTTTGTACCACTGAAACCCATGACTCAGGTTTGATTAAGACTTGTGGTTTTCGCTGTTAGACTCGTTAACCATAACCTTTAAAAAGGTCACAAGGTCAAGGTCACATTCTAATTTGTGACGTGTTGTTTGCATTATCTGCTTCTTAACTATAAAAGGTACAAAACTGAAACCTTAACCAAAATGGAGATCTTATTACGGTCTTAAATTGTCTTTTTTGTTCAATAGACCTTTTGTAAGAGTTATCTTCCCTGGATCATTGCAATTTATTGTAAATAGTGATACGATACCTCAGTGTCAAATCCAGATATTTAGAAAGGACCGATCGTCAACATTGTCCTTGACCCTGAAATAGACACAAGGTTAGATTTTGACATTTTCTTGTCATCGCTACTCCTTTGAAACGGTAAAAGATGGATAATAACTCAAAATGGGTAAAACTGTGTCACATTTGGTGGGAAAGAATTAGACTTCATCTTATAAGAGCTATATCCCATTACAAGCATTGATTTTTAGTTTTTTACTCATAACTAATTAACTATGATAGTAGAGGCATGATGTCTTCACTAATGACCCTTATGACCCTTGAACTTGAAAACAGATACAAGGTCAAAGGTCAAAGTAATTTTCTGAAATTTGTTTTTATTATAAGCAGACATATCTTAATAATTTTTTTACATAAGATCTTCACTGTTAATCGTTTTTAACTTCATCGTGGTCAAGGTCACAATGTTAAGTGTCAAGGTCAATTCCTTTTGTTTAAATTTTCGTTTTTGTGTATATTAAGTGGTTTATCCTAATAAAAGCTTGTTTTTTATGTATAATTTATGCAGAGATCAAAACGTCCGTGATCAATGTAATTAAAGTCTATTGTATTACCCTTTTCAAAACATATTATTGTTTCTTTCTGTTATCAGTCCTGTTGTGAAATATATTCAATTTATATATCAGGTACGGTCATAATGTTCTACAATTTTATTTTCTTATTTTATCTGATATCTACATAATAATCTTTCAAATTCATTATTTTTTAAAGATTAATGATTAATGTTGTTTAGAGGTTGTATTTCAACGTCATTAATTAGGACTGGTGTTTTAATGCATAAAGTGGAAAATCTATTAATCGTTCCAGAGAACAATTAAACATATATTTTTTGTATTATAGTTGTATCATACATGTTAATCCATTTATAAATAAAAATTAGACTGATGTCTGCTCATATTTCCAAATGCCTATTACTGGGTAATTTGTATTCAAATACTGCCTGTAGTGGAGGCTGATACTCTGCGCCTCTGCTATTCTTCTTTAGGCAGTATGTGTCATATAATACTGAATACGCTTTCCGATGTATAACTTGTTATTTCAATTAACTGAAATCACGCGTAAATCTATGCATTACAATAATTGAATAGAGAAACAACAATAAAACGTAACAATATAAAAATATGAAACTTCATACGTGGAAGTTAACACAATTTCCGGTCAAGCGGTGATATTTCAAGAGGGGGTGATATAATGTAGTGCTTTATTGTCGTTACCAATCATTGTCAAGACTATGGAGTTAATAAGAAAACGATTGAAACAACTCATATAAATTATCATCAAAAGTTTAAGAGTTAGTGGTGGGTGATATATATAATATATAGCAAGTATAATCTTGCTATATATTACATATGGTTTATGATTCTTACATTTTCATTGGATTATTTAGTCACGTGGTCCCCCAAAATATTCTGTGTATATATTCTATTTCTAAAGCATATTTAAGGCTTGTTACTATTTTTAAAGCATATTTAAGGCATGTTACTATTTATAAAGCATCTTTAAGGCTTGTTTCTAACAATAGATTCGGATATGTTACTATTTATAAAGCATATTTAAGGCTTGTTTCTAAAAATAGATCCGAATATACTCTTCCGACTCATTATTCTAAATTTAAATAAATAGAGAAAAATTCATATGTAATATAACAATTAAGGACTTTTTACTCTGTCAATACATAGTTATATGGACCTGTAGAAAAATATTGACCTCGGACTTCGTCCTCGGTCAATATTTTCCCAACGGTCCATATAACTACGTACTGACCTCGTAAAAAGTCCATATTTGATAAATATTATATATATCACCCACCACTAGTGAATATTTCGTAGTCCAGTGGCTACGTTCAAATTAGGGAAAGTCACTTACTGTTCCTAAGTGTTACATCACATGGACCTCAATTTAAAGTCCAGTGAGTACCTTAATGGTTTTGGATTCAGTAACTTAGTTCCTCAAGAACCATGCATGGTAGGAAAAAGATGTTTGGCATATTGGTTGCCCATTAGTAGTACACGACAGACTGGCATTAATAGCTATGATGCCCCAATTTTTCTTCTCATTCTCTATGATTAATATTTGTTTGCCATTGAAATTTATAATGTATGTTATTTATGTACTGTAATAATCATACATGTGCTGTATTTGCCCCTCGAGGGCCCATAATTGGCCAATAAACTTGTATTCTTGTATTCTTGGTAAGTGTCACCTGAACCTTAAGTTTATTATATAGTAGCTAAGTAAAAGTTTTTGGATTGGCTAACTACCTCATTTACATTGCATAGTAGGATGACAAACGTTTATATGTATGTTGCTTATCGGCATGTACATAACAGTTTAGTGGGTATGTATCGTTAGACCTTATCAGTGACGGCATCAGAACTTTGTAACATTTATTTATACCCCCGCAATAGGGGTAGTATATAGTGATAGTGTTGTCTGTCCGCTCATCTGTAAGTTCGTTCGTCCACTACACTGAATGGAATTTGATGAAACTTTCACATAATCTTTGTTACTTAGTACCATTGTGACCTGATATTTAACATTCTGATCTGAATGATATTTTTGGTTTTCAAAAAAAAAAAAGATTTGAACTGTCATTTTTTACATAGGGGTACTTGTTTGGTGTCATGAACTCCCCCAACAGTTTTCTACCTATATTATAGATGTTTAGAAAATTGGGGAGCGGGGAATATCGGTTAATGAGCATTGCTCACAGTTTGTCCAGTTTATATTATGCCAATGACAATATAATGCTATTTGTATATTCTTTATGAGAAGTATGTTTTAAATACTGATTTAGAACGCATGCAAGATATTTCAATGTGGCACATTTGTTTTATATGGAGAGAAAGCGGAAGAACCCAACGCGAACCACCCACTCAAAATTCTCTACTATTGATCATTGTTTTATACTAATATTTTTTAAATTTTATTTTGTTTTTATTTAACCTCGTAGCAACACGAACATATTTCACTTATTATATGAAAGCCTTTGACATAAAAAGAATTTTGATTTTTAACGTAAGTTTAGTGTGTCCGCACTTTTTTAGCCCATGCAGAGAAAAAAAACCATTTATCGCTTTCAAATATTGTTTTATTCGTTGTAAGCATCATTTACAAAATGTTTGACGAATGCTATTTGTCAGGCGCTTGTTATGATGGACAACATTGTTCTAAAGGAATCGAACTTTTAGCGTAGCAGAAGTCATAACTCATCATAGCAACGGTGATATCAAGGATGCTTTGATCAGTCGAGTTGTCAGTTAGATGAAGAAAGAAGATGGAACATTTGCTTTCAAGGTTTTATAACTGTCACATATATAAATATCAACAATGCCTTAAAATTTAGAGAAATTAGATGACAGCTTTCTTGAATGAGAGTCTGAAAAGTAAAAAATCCCCACTTTTTTTACAAAGTCCAGTTTATAAAAAATTTGAATTTTACCAAAAAATGAAAGGAAGGTTGCATTTATCAAAATTCCTAAAACTTAAAAAAAATCAGGAAAGCATTTTGGAGTTGTTGTCTGAAAACTAAAACTAGAGGCCCTGTATTGCTCACCTGAACCTGAAACCAAGCAACTCTTTGTATCCAGCTTTTCTTTGTTATAAGTTGTCAAACTCTTCTGGAAAAATCAAATAATTTTTTTATGTGTAAGATTTTCTCTAGCTCTTAAGGTGTTCAAGTTAGTAAAGAAAAATCGCAAGTCTGAAATGGCCGGGTAGCAAAGTTGGACGAAAGTTTTAGGTCTGTGTAAAAAAAATGTATGAGGAGTTGATTACACAAAAAGGTACGTCTTCTGCAATGTCTGAAATATTCATAAGTTCTGGAAAAAAATCCCGGAACAATTTCATAATATAAGGTGCACAACTTCAATACATGTGCAATCTTTCTGTGAAGTTTCAGACGTCTGTGTTGAAAACTGAAGGAGGATTTGATTACACAAAATAGGTACCGTCTTCTGCAAATGTCCTGAAAAATGACTAAGTTCCCATGTTTGGAAAATAAGGAAAACAATCCTGGAACAATTCCATAATAACAGGTGCACAACTTCAATACATGTGCAAAGTTTCTGTGAAGTTTCTGGTTTGAAATCTGTAGGAGGAGTTAATTTCACAAAAATATAGGTAACGTTTTCTGCAAATGTTCTGAAAAATTACTAAGTTACCATGTCTGGAAAATTAGGAAATAAATCCTGTAACAATTCCGTAATAGCAGGTTCACAACTTCAATACATGTGCAATCTTTTTGTGAAGTTTCAGAGATCTGGATTAAAAACTGTAGGAGGAGCTGATTATACAAAATAAGTACCCTTTTTTCCCCGCATGCCCGCCCATCTTCACCATACTATAACACGGGTTCGCACTTCGTGTAAACCGGTCAAAAATAAAAAATGGAGAGTTTTGTATAGCTTTTGATGCTTAGAAGGGAAGTTCACTTCATATTTGCTGTATCTGTTATACTTTGTTAAAAATCAGCCAAAAACTATCTCGACCTGCCCCCCCCCCCTTCTATTTTAATCCAAGGCAGCCTTGATTGTAATCAGCTGTCGTGATATTTGCACAATTTGGTAGAGGACATCCTAAAGATGATGTATGCAATGTTTCAAAGCAGTCTTTCATTGGTTTAAGGGGAGAAGTTTTTAAAAATCAATTAAAACTGATTAAAACTAGAGGTTCCTAGGAGTCTGCATCGCTCATTTGCACCTGAAAAAATCTACTCTTTTTATCCAGCTTTTCTTTCATTATAAGGAATTGTCAAACACGTCTGCAATAATCATTAATTTTGGCCTTTTAATGGAAATAACTCCTATAAGGAAGAGCTTTTGATGCTTAGGAAATTTGCTGTATCTGTTATACTTTTTTAACTATCAGCCAAAAACTTGACCCCCCCCCCACCTTTTCTATTTAAAGTTAAGGTAGCCATGCTGGTAATAGTCAGCTGTCATGATTTGCACAATTTCGGTAGAGGACACCCTAAAGATAATTTGTGCAATGTTTCAAAGCAGTCCTTTCCTTGGTTTAAGAGGAGGATTTATTTTAAATCAATTAAAATTCATTTAAAAAATGATCAAGGAGAATAACTCCAAAACGGTTCATCAGAAGATCTTGACCCTATAGTCCTTTTTTTAGCTCTAAAAAGCAGAACAATTAAGCAAGCTAACTTTTTATCTAGTTCTAATAATTTTCAAGAAAAAAAATCAATTTCGACAACTGAATGGCAATTACTCCTACAAGGAGTTATCATACAACTTGGACCCAACGAAGTGTTTTGTAGAACTTTTCCTTAAGTCATTCGGTTTTCCTGTATCTGTTACACTTTTTGAACTATATGCCAAAAACTGTATTTTGACACCCAAACCCCCCGTTCTATATTTTAGCAATGGTGGCCATGATTTGGGCAAACTTGGTATAGCACATGTGACGAATGATGTGTACAAAGTTGCAAAGCAGTTCTTTCGGTGGTTTCAGTGGAGATCAATTAAAAATCAATTAAATAATAATAAGGTTATTTTTGTAGCTCTCACACAGCAGAACAATTAAGCAATGCTTACTTTTTTCTACTTCTAATATTTTTCAAGCTTGAGGCAAAAATCAGCAATTTTGACAATTTATGGGCAATAACTCCTACAAAGAGTAATCATACAACTTCGACCCAATAGAGTGTTCGAGCTTTTAATGCTGAAGAAGAAAAGTCTCTTCTGTTTTCCTGTATCTATTATACTTTTTGAACTATTAGGCAAACTAATTTTGACTCCCCCCTGGTTCTATTTTTAGCTGAGGTGGTCATATTGGGTTGTCTGAGGCCATGGTTTGTGCAAACTTGGGTGGACATTTTACTGATGATGTGATGTGTGCAAAGTTTCAAAGCCATCCTTTCAGTGGTTTTGGGGAAGATTTTTAAAGAAAAGTAAACGACAAATACGAGGGACAACAACGACGGATGCCAAGTGATGGCTAAATACGGTTTAGGGGAATAACTCCTTAATAGTTCATCAGCCAATCTTGACCCCAATTCATTTTTGTAGCTCTCATAGAGCAGAACAATAACGCAATGCTTACTTTTCCTATTTCTAATAATTATCAAGATGTTGAGGCAAAAATGCTGAAAATCATCAATTTCTACAGTTAAAGGGCAGTTCAACGTACAACTTCGACCCAATGGAGTGTTTTGTAGAGCTTTTGATGCTGAAGAAGGCAGGTGTATGTGTTATACTTTTTGAACTATAGGCCCAAAATTATTCTATTTAAGCCGAGGCAGTCATGTTTGGTCCAAGGCCATGATTTATGCAAATTTGGTAAAGGACATTTTACTGACGATGTGTGCAAAGTTTCAAAGCAATCCCTTCAGTGGTTTTGGAGATTTTTAAATAAAAGTTAATGACAACTGATGGACGGTCCCTATGTGTCAGGTGAGCTAAAACTAGAGGCTCCCAGGAGCCGGTATCGCTCACCTGAACCTGAAACCAAACAACCATTTTTTATCCAGCTTTTCTTTGATATAAGGAATTGCCCAACACTTCTGCAAAAAATCATTAATTTTGACCTTTTAAGTGAAATAATTCCTATAAGGAGGATCCTTTGATGGTTAGAGGGAGAAGGGAGGTTCACTTTAAATTTTCTGTACCTTAACTATCAGTCGAAAACTCTCTCGACCCCCCCCCCTTTTTTTCATTTTTTCTATTTTAATCCAACGTAGCTATGTAGGTAGTCAGGTGTCATGATTTAGACAATTTTGGTAGAGGACATCCTAAAGATGATGTATGCAATGTTTCAAAGCAGTCCTTTCATTGGTTTAAGAGGAGAAGATTTTTTAAAATCAAGTAAAATTGATTAAAAAAATGTTCAAGGAGAATAATTCCTAAACGGTTCATCAGACAATCTTGACCCTTACGTCATTTTTGTAGCCCTCATAGAGCAGAACAATTAAGCAATGCTAACTTTTTCTCTAGTTCTAATAATTTTCAAGATTTTGAGGCAAAAATGTCAAAAATAATCAATTTCGACAATTAAAGGGCAATAACTCCTATAAGGAGTCATCATACAACTTCAACCCAATGGAGTGTTTCGTAGAGCTTTTGATGCAGATGAAGGCATGTCTCTTCGGTTTTCCAGTATCTGTTAAACTTTTTTAAATATAAGCCAAAAACTGTATTTTACCGCCCCCCCCATCCTATTTTTAGCCATGGTGGCCATGTTGGTTAATCTGCAGCCATGGTTGGTGCAAACTTGGTTGAGGACATTTGACAGATGATGTGTACAAAGTTTCAAAGCAGTACTTTCAGTTGTTTCAGAGGAGAAGATTTTAAAAAATCAATTAAAACCGATTAAAAAAAACAGTTCAAGGGGAATAACTCTGAAACGGTTAATCAGACAATCTTGACCCTTAAGTCATTTTTGTAGCCCTCATAGAGCAGAACAATTAAGCAATGCTAACTTTTTCTCTAGTTCTAATAATTTTCAAGATTTTGAGGCAAAAATGGCAAAAATCATCAATTTTGACAATTAAAGGGCAATAACTCCTACAAGGAGTCATCATACAACTTTGACCCAATGGAGTGTTTTGTAGAGCTTAAGATGCTGAAGAAGGAAGGTCTCTTCAGTTTTCCTGTATCTGTTATACTTTTTGAACTATAAGCAAAAAACTGTATTTTGACCCCTCTGTTCTATTTTTAGCCATGACGGCCATGTTGGTTGGTCTGAGGCCATGATTTGGGCAAACTTGGTAGAGGGCATTTTACTGATGATGTATGCAAAGTTTCAAAGCAATCCCTTCAGTGGTTTTGGAGGAGAAGATTTTTGAAGAAAAGTTAACGACGACGACGACGACGGACGCCAAGTGATGGCAATAGCTCACATGACCCTTCGGGTCAGGTGAGCTTAACTAGAGGCTCCCAGGAGCCTGTAATCGCTCACCTGGAATCCAAATGACTTAAACTATATTAAAATTGTTGAAATTAACATTTTCAGTCTAGTTGTTATAGCTTTTAAGTTACTGTGCAAAAACTAAACATTTCTTCAAAAAATTTGTTAAATATAATAACTCCTATAAGGTGCCATCCACAATTTCTGAAAATTAAATGATTTTAGGCATTGTCCTTTAGGGTACTTTAGAAATTTACAGTTTTACTCTACTAATAGGTGTGTTATAGACTAATTTATAATTAAAAAACTGTTCATATGTCCAAATTCATAATGAAAGGGCAATAACTCCTATAAAGAGTCATCTTGCAATTTTTGGACTAAGCAATCATTTGTAGGGCTTCTATTGCTGATCATTTGTGCAATTTACAGTTTTAATCTAGCTACTATAGTTTTCAAGTTACAGGACAAAAATGGAAAATTTCTTAACAAAATTGTCATTTAAGGGCAATAACCCCTATAAGGAGTCATCTGACAATTTCAGACCAATTAAATGAATTGTAGGGCTTTTTTGCTGATCATTTTTGCAATTTATTATTTCACTCTAGCTGCTATGGTTTTTAAGTTACAGGACAAAAACGGAAAATTTCATAAAAAATTGCAATTTAAGGGCAATAACTCCTATAAGGAGTCATCTGACAATTTCAGACCAATCAAGTGAATTGTAGGGTCTTTATTGCTGATCATTTGTGCAATTTACAGTTTCAATCTAGCTGCTATAGTTTTCAAGTTACAGGACAAAAATGGAAAATTTCTTAACAAAATTGTCATTTAAGGGCAATAACCCCTATAAGGAGTCATCTGACAATTTCAGACCAATTAAATGAATTGTAGGGCTTTTTTGCTGATCATTTTTGCAATTTATTATTTCACTCTAGCTGCTATGGTTTTTAAGTTACAGGACAAAAACGGAAAATTTCATAAAAAATTGCAATTTAAGGGCAATAACTCCTATAAGGAGTCATCTGACAATTTCAGACCAATCAAGTGAATTGTAGGGTCTTTATTGCTGATCATTTGTGCAATTTACAGTTTCAATCTAGCTGCTATAGTTTTCAAGTTACAGGACAAAAACGGAAAATTTCATAAAAAATTGCCATTTAAGGGCAATAACTCCTATAAGGAGTCATCTGACAATTTCAGACTAATACAGTGAATTGTAGGGCTTGTATTGTTGATCATTTTTGCTATTTACAGTTTTACTCTAGCTGTTATAGTTTTAAAGTTACAGGACAAAAACAGAAAATTTCATAAAAAATTACCATTTAAGGGCAATAACTCATATAAGGAGTCATCTGACAATTTCAGACCAATCAAGTGAATTGTAGGGTCTTTATTGCTGATCATTTGTGCAATTTACAGTTTCAATCTAGCTGCTATAGTTTTCAAGTTACAGGACAAAAACGGAAAATTTCATAAAAAATTGCAATTTAAGGGCAATAACTCCTATAAGGAGTCATCTGACAATTTCAGACTAATATAGTGAATTGTAGGGCTTGTATTGTTGATCATTTTTGCTATTTACAGTTTTACTGTAGCTGTTATAGTTTTAAAGTTACAGGACAAAAACAGAAAATTTCATAAAAAATTACCATTTAAGGGCAATAACTCATATAAAGAGTCATCTGACAATTTCAGACCAATCAAGTGAATTGTAGGGCTTTTATTGCTGATCATTTTTGCCATTTACAGTTTCACTCTACCTCGTATATTTTTCAGGTTATATTGTAAATACCAAAAATTTTGTCAAAAATCGTCAAAAAAGGGCAATAACTCCTACAAGAAGCCAATACACAACTTCGCACTAATAGCAACTATTGTAGAACTTAATGTGCTGATCAATTTGAAGTAACGGTTTTCTCTATAGCTATTATAGTTTTTTAGATAATGATCAAAAACCTGTGTTGACCCCCATGTTCTATTTTTAGTAACAGCGGCAATATTTGTCTGTTGATCAACACCCTGGGTACAAACTTGAAACTAGGAACCCTAAGGATGATTGTGGCCAAGTTTGAAAAAAATTGGCCCAGTGGTTTCAGAGGAGAAGATTTTTGAACAAGTTTACGACGGACGACGGACGCCAAGTGATAGCAATAGCTCACAAGCCTTTTTTGATTTACAAAGCCCTACAACTACAGATCAGAATTTACATTCCCCAAACATTCCAGAGAAGTCATGAAAGCTTTTTTTAAGTAATAGAGCTATAGCTTGGGGAAAAAAAACCCTTTCCACAAAGTCCCTTGACTCTACAATGATAAATCAGAAATACACCAAAGTGATTCAGGCCATGTGGCTTAAATAATCAACAACTGAATGTGTGATTTGTGAAGGCATTCTCAAGATACAATGTGACATGTGGACGAGGGATGGGCAGACATTTGTATACCATAACACGTCCATCATAGACAGGCGTATAAAAAATAAGCTATACTCTTTCAGAGGAGACGATGAACAGAGGAAACCAAGTGACAAGAAAAGCCTACATGAATCTTCAGTCAAATTGAGGAAATGACTGTCATGTTTTTTGTGTTTTTTTAGAATGTGGGGGGTAGGAGGGGAGTAATATGCAAAATTAATTCTATATAAATATAAATTTAAATCCATTCATGCATTTCATTGACAAAAAATTTGTAATTGTTTTGTTAATCTAATTTGCACTTTGCTCATTCAAATGATAACTGTTCATCATTAAACCCCATTACATAGGTCCTTAACCATACTTTTGAGCAGACAAGATGCAATTTACTTTATTCAACAAAACCATTTGGCAAAAATACCCAGTGACACGAAGAGTAATACAGACCCATGATAAGTTGCTGTATTTATTATAGTATGAAAACCTGTCTTTTTATAACACCAGAACACAATTATAGTTGTGATATTTCATTTATTCAGTCTCAACATGGTCATGTTGATAAACACAAACACATTCCAACATTCATTTCAAACAAATTTATCATTTTCATCAAAATAAAACAGGCACACAAATAAAAAGACCCAGTGACACAGCAGTTGTTATGAGGGAAGATTATACATTATTCTGTCATTGCTAAAACAACTCTAGTTGTTCAAAATAGCTTTTAACGAACAGACAGAAGCAGCTGATATCAGCCAATGACACAGGACTGCGGTTCCTTCTCCTGATTAAAATATAAAATGCCCCAGTCAATTACCAAGACAAGGAACAGTTATAATAAAACAATAATGACAGTTTCCACAATCACTTGATTTGCCTTCTTGAACATAATGTTATTTCAAATTTTGCCAAATTTTTAAAATTTTCTGAATGTCAGAAACAATTAAAACAATAATAATTGTACACAAGCTACATGACCTTAGCAGACAACAAGCAGTTTGTGGTCAACAAATTGCATAGACATTTTTCTTAAATAGAATACTAAATATGTTTACAATGCTAATAATAAATAAATAACAGCAATTTTTGTACTTAGATATCTTTAAATTCTTTTTCTACTATTTTTAAAGGGAAATGACCCAGTCCAGCATTTACATTGGATAAAATTTTATTTAATCATATTATTAGAATAAAATCATCATTAAATAAAATAGGTAACAATATATTAATAACAATATATTTAATTTCAAACTGAAAATTGTAAATGCTAAACAGAGATAACACAGATTTCTGGATTAAAACACAAACACATTATTAATTTAAACTTAACAAAGATACTATGACAGAATATTACAAAAATGTATTTGTATATAATAGTCTCTGAAGATATCTGATTGATTGAATGGTTGCTTTACAGTATCACTGTGAATAACTTGATGTCATCGGTTTTATAACCTCTTTTAAAAGACAGAGGATACTATCAACTTTAAAGAACATGTTATATTTTAATGAAATTTTGCAGAATTGCATAGAAATAGCGAAAGACAAATATAAGACAAAGAAGTGAATACAAGTTGTCAATCTTCTAACAACCTTTCAGGTTAACAAAATTAATTTTATGTTTGAACTTGAGGGTAGAACAGAAATGACTTAAGCAATGCAAAGAAATGAATAAAATATTTCTCTGAACAGGCATTAACAAATTTGATGCTTAATACACATTTATGTATAAAGTTTTTGAAATTGTTAATATGTTTCCGAACTTGTATATGGAATTTTACTGAACATTTTTGTATAATATAAATATTACAATTGAAATATGAAATATTCTGTGTATACTTTCAGCGAGATAAATTTTAAATTGGTGAAAAAAAAGATTCAATTGGCTGCCAACTCTATACAGAAGATATCAATATTTCTATAATGTCACAAAACTAACCAAATTCACTATATACAATAACTTTATTGAGAAACTTTATGCAATGCTGAACTATTAATTCAATGCTGAAAAAATTAATTTTCTGTGCAGTATTCAGAATTTCAAAAAAAAAATCTGTACTCCAAGATAGGCATTCTGTTGAAAGGAAAATCAACTGTCATAATACTTTCAAGAAGGTGAAATTAAAGGAAGTAGACTCTTAGGTGCAGCTTAATCCAGACTTCTTCTTCACAAAGATATCTTTGATGTTCATGTTAACTTGTAACTTTTCTCTGGTCACTGGTGTATAATCCAAACAAAATCTAAAAAAATGAAAACAAATTAAAAGGTTATAACTATTGCATAGAATATGGTCCATCAAAAACAATATTAAAATTCAAAAATGTTTACTTTGGTTATAAGGAACTTGTGTTCTGTACCTTACAAATTTCTTTTTCAAAAATAAATACTGAGCTCAAACACTGCTACATGATGTTACTATATGATTAAATGCTTATTTTCAGAAATTCATCTATGTATGAACGAGGTTGACTCACTCATAAACATTTGTGAGTGAGTCTACCTCATTCATACATCGATGAATTATGGAAAATATGCATTTAATCCATATAATTCTTCCAAAATTGTTTTAAAATATTTACTATTTTTTCCCCAATATAAAGTACCATTATATAAGTGTGTGACGCATAGGAATATACCCAACGAACTGCAGATTTCGTCCACACTCAAATTCAGCTACTTCCCTTCATTCAGCAATGTGAACAATGTGTACTGTTAAAATATTTTCTTGTATGTATTTCTCTAAACAAATGATTCAATAATAATATATATAATATATATCATTCTAGATATTTTTATGGCCAAAATTTGAGCGTACTGGTTAAATTTATTTTCTAAAGTGTACATGTACAGGGTTCCATATTTGTTTACGCATAGCAACAAAAAAGTAGTTTCCCAACAATCATTCATGAAAGTATAAATGGATCGGTGCATAACTGATTTAAGGCTTTTTGACCAATCAAAAATGACTATAAACATGAACGAATGTAAGATCCGAGTTATAATTTCATCAGCAAAGTAATTACTGACAGGTATCTTAGATAATCTGAGCAAATATTTTATTTGTCACAAGTTTTAAGCCCTTTCAAATTTGGTACACATCATTACCTTTTGAAGGCTTCAAGTTCTTTCTCGGTTTCATCTAATTCTCCATTTTCCAGGTCAGATTCTGATTTAGGCAGGAAAATTTCATCTGTAATCAATGAAGACATTTTACAATAAAGAAAACCAGAAATTAAAACTAAAATGATTATTTTAATATATGTTGTTGTAATTTATATGTGGACTGTTTTACATTGTGTGTATTTCTGGCATGATGTAATTCACTTATAAGATAAACAATTTAATAATAACTTATCAATGAAAACTCTGTTTGCCTTGTCAGTCATGGCACAACTAGCTTTTCTGCAAGTCTGACAAAATGTTTGCCTGACCTATACAATTCTAAAATTAGTTTGATTAACTAATAAGTCTTATTTTATCACCTATTTCCATAGATACTGAAAATTACAGTGAAAAAGAATCAACTGCAGCAAAACTATTCAATAAAATAAATGTTTTTTTTCTTAAGTTGATTATGTTTGAATCTTTGTAAAACAAATTTAAACACCGACAGCATCCTATTTGCTATTTCTGGCATCCACTTCATATTCACTCCAGAACGGTTTTATAATTTCTTAGCTTTGAACTGGTTTCTGGACATATTTTCATGATATGCTTTTGTACAAAAGTAAAAGTAAAACTCGAACCAGCTACAATGTTGTTAACTAAACATGATAATCATGACACAGTGACAAAACTACAAACGTTTCTTACCAAAATGGTAATAAAATAGAATGAAGACATATAGTGACTGTTAAGAATGACATGGGAGACATCACTTCTCTTTTGATGAAGAACAAGATTGAAGTGGGACAATGGGAAGGCCACTAAGCAGTAGTCCCCTTCCAAGGCGAGTCATGAATAATACTGACATCAGCTGCTCTTAGTTTTCTGTGGAGAATATTATTTTCATAAATTGGGAAATATTCAGAAAAAAATGTGAGAAATTTTCTCCAAGGGAAACAGCCAAAAATCAGAGGCAATTTCAAAATTTCAAGCAACCAAAAAATTTTTTTGCATGTCATCGGGATCATCACCAAGAACAAAAATATCAGACCAGACATTTTTTGGCAGTCAGGACCGATGATTTTCCCTGACTCTGCTTTCATGGTAAGAAGAATTTAGCAAAATTATAATATGGCATTTGTACAGATAAATAATTAGGACTTTTATCTTGATTAAACTCTCAAATGAATCTCTGATGTAATATAAACAAGTCAATTTCTACTTATGATCAAACAGGTCTATGAGTACAGGGCTCGCGTTGGAGGGCGACTCAGGCGAAGAAGTCGCCTTATCGTGGTCCCACTTTGCCGTCGATCATCTTCAAAAGCGAAGTGAAGTCGCCCTTTCATTTTGTAGAATCGCCTTATGTCGCCTTTCAAATTTTATTCCTATTTTGATACCGCGTCATGTTTATTTTCTTTACGCTCAAAAGTTGAACTGGTACCCTTTGAACTTTTATTTGGTATATAGAGCGTAGGTTTAAAATATGACCGGAAACCAGTTAAGAGCACAATAACTTGTGAAAATTTCCAGAGCTGATATGAATTTGGTGCCGGAGATTGCAGATAGTGATGAAATGAGTTTGCAATGCCAGAAACGTAGTAAAAATAGTATTTTTGCAGTTACTTAAAACAAATTGAAGTTAAATATGCTTCAATACTTTTAATAGTGAATTTTACATAATATATTATGTGTCACAATGATGTAATTTTCTACTTCTAGTTCTAATAGTACTTCATTATAAATCAATCAAATTGTGTATCAATGACAAAGAAACATTTATTTTAATGACAGTTTATTATTTTTGTATTGTTATGTTTAATGCATGTGTTTTTAAAAATGTGTGAAATAAGTAAACTGAATAGATCTTTGATACTTTATCCTCAATAAATTAAACTGCTAAAAAAACATATAACAATGAAAATGCAAATGCCAACACTTATTTAAAAAAAAAACAAAGTAAACAGGACACTTTCGCGACATATTATGCAACTTCTCCCTATTGTCCACCCACTTCTCCCTGTTCTATCCTCACTTCTCCCTGTCAGCCACCCAAAAGAGATGTGACTTCTCCCTATAATTTTGACCCAGCGTGAGCCCTGGAGTATTCTTGTTTTGTCGAACTTTTAAAACATAGACTTCTAATCTATTCAATAAATTCTATTACAAACATAATCTGTCTTACCAATGACACTTAGATCTTCGCTATTTCTGTTCTTCTTTTTATTCTTCCCTCTTTTTCCAGCTTTACTTTGCTGAAATAATCAAGTTCATTTGTGCCATATATACAAATTTTGAACCAGAATTACTTTAATTTACTTAAACTCAACATGAAAGTGTATTGATTGATAAATGTTTTGTTTAGAATATATATGTTTAATAATCTCAAATAACCACAGAATAAGTTTTTTCATAAAGGGACAACAGCTTTACTGAAGCAATATATTATTAATTGTTTTTAAATTTTTTTAATGAAATTCTTTTTTTATTTAGACAGGGTATGCTTTTCAGCCAACAAAAACAATTTCTACTTTTGTTTCTAAGAAAGTCAATAACTAGAGGTTTTTAAGAGCCTGTATTGCTAACCTGACTTACAAAAAAACTGTTAAAGAGACATGACTTTTCTTGCAAATTTTGATATTAAATGCTAAAGAGTTTATGTGAAGATGTTTCTATGAATGTTGCCATGTTAAATTTCCAATCAGCTTTCTGAACAGAAGCTGTATTATTATTTTTTAATCGGTTAGTACTTTAAGTTATGTTCCATGGTTGCAGCAATCTTGTATTTTGGATCGAAACAAAAAACTCAATATAAGTAGAGGACCATACAATATCACATATCATTCTACCAAGTGGTTTTTGAGGAAACAAATTTTGAAATTTCAGCCAATAAGGATGCATTTGCAGCTCTGTCAGCCATGTTGAATTTGCTACCGGGTTGAAAAACTTAAAATAATAAGATTAATATCTAAGATTCACTTATGCATTATTTGGTTTAATTGTGTGGAAAAGTATCAGAGAAGATGCTGTTTGTATGGTTTTCCTACAAGCTCATATGTTTTAAAAAACTGTTCCACGGTGGCGGCCGTCTTGGATTTATGTTCGTCACAAAAAACTCAAACTTTGAAAAGGACCATCAATGGTACATTTACGCATTATTTCAAATCAAACTGCCATGCAGTTAGAAAAAAGATTTTTGAAATTTCAGCCTATCAGTGGCCCTGTTAAATTTGCAATTGGCTCGAAAAACTCTAAATAATCAGAAAAATATTCAACCATCATTTCTTCATAATTTGGCTTCATTGTGTGGAACAGTTTCCAAGAATAAGTTGTTTGTATGTTTTTCCCATAGGATCCTATGTTAAACTATGTCCTGCAATGGTATCCATCTTGGATTTTAGATGGGCACAAGAAACTCAAACTTTGTAGAGGACCATCTAAGGTATGTTTATGTAATATTTCAAATTAATCTGCCAGGCAGTTTATGAGAAGAAGACCAACAAAGCTCTTTGTATGCTTTGTCTTGCTGATCATTTAAGCAATTTACAATGTCAATCTAGCTCTTTACAAGTTATATTCTAAAAACTAAACTAGACAAAGTCTATCTAGCGATCACTAATACCCCCGCATTTTGTAAAAATTTCTAACGTTTTTCGTAGACTGTGACCTTGAAATTTGATAGATTTCCACCAAAATCAATAGGCTTCTTACCAACAAAATATATAACAATATTTTACAGTTTCATTAAAATCGGATGCAAACTTTTTGAGTTATTGTCCAGAAACAACTTTTTTGTAAAAATTTCTAACGTTTTTCATGGACTGTGACCTTGAAATTTGACGTATTTCCCCCAAAATCAATAGGCTTCTTACCAACCTGATATATAACAATATCCCAAAGTTTCATTCAAATCACATGCAAACTTTTTGAGTTATCGTCCGGAAACAACTTTTTTGTAAAAATTTCTAACGTTTTTCGTGGACTGTGACCTTGAAATTTAACCCATTTCCCCCAAAATCAAAAGGCTTTTTACAAACCTGATATATAACAATATCCCAAAGTTTCATTCAAATCACATGCAAACTTTTTGAGTTATCGTCCAGAAACAACTTTTTGTAAAAATTTCTAACGTTTTTCATGGACTGTGACCTTGAAATTTGACGTATTTCCCCCAAAATCAATAGGCTTCTTACCAACCTGATATATGACAATATCCCAAAGTTTCATTCAAATCAGATGTAAACTTTTTGAGTTATTGTCCGGAAACAACTTTTTTGTTAAAATTTCCAACGTTTTTCGTGGACTGTGACCTTGAAATTTGACGGATTTCCCCCAAAATCAATAGGCTTCTTACCAACCTGATATATAACAATATCCCAAAGTTTCATTCAAATGGAATGTAAACTTTTTGAATTATCATCCGGAAACCAAATGTGGACGGATGAACGGACGGACGGACATGAGGACCACTATATACCCCCGACTCTGTCGAGCGGGGGTATAAAAATTTATTAAAAAAACGTCATACAATAGGCCATTACACACCTTCAGACTAAATGTAACTATTGTGGAGTTTAATGTGCTGATCACTTTGAAGTAAAAATTTTCTCTATGCTAATATAATTTTTGAGATATTGACAAAAAACATGTGTTGAAACCTTTGTGTTCTATTTTTAGTAACAGTGACCATCTGTATGATCATAATACTCTGGGCACAAATTTTAAAACTAGGAACCCCAAGGATAATTGAGGCCAAGATTTGTTTGACATAAATAATGGCTACTAAAACACACAATATTTGTCAACTACCATGCAGATACTTGTACAGCAGTGGTAAACATTGACAATACAAATAAATTATTGGGCAGTCCTACTTAATTACATGATCAAATTTAAAACCATTACACCACAGAACTATATATTCAACTACAATGACAATGTCCAGCCTTTTGAATTATTTAATGGATATTTTTTGCTGAAAATTTAGCATCAACAACCTTGGAACTAAACACAAATACCAAAACGTACCTGATCTTGTGGGGGTGAACTGCTGACAACTGTTTTCTGTGGAGTTTTTTGTGTGTCTGTTTTCTTTGGGGATGATGGAGAACCATTTGGAGAAACAGGCTGACTAGACTTGACAGGCAGAATGGGAGTAGAAGGCTTAGCAGTCTGAGATTTCTTTACGGTCTTATTGTTGTTGTTATTATTGTTATTTGTATTACCATCTAGATGAGCTGGTAAAATATTTTTGTTCACAACAGTATCATTATTGTTGTGTACCGATTTCCCTTTCCGTTTGTTAACATCTCCATTTTCAATCCTTTTCTCTGTTAAGTCATTGTCCTTCTCAATCTTGGCATCTTTTTTCTTTGTAGAAGATTTAATATTATTTGTTTCATTCTGGTGACTTTGTTCCAAGATGCTGACATTTTTGGCACTATTGGAAGCTGATTGTGGGGTTATTTTAGTAACCGGGACTGGCTTTGATTGAATAGGCACAGACTTCAAAATTTCTGGTTTTTTAATTGCTTTTAAATCAACTTTACCATTGGTCTGAATTGGTTCAACAATAATTTTTTGTGTTTTTACAGGTTCAACTTTAACTACTTTGACAGTTTTCTTCACATCAATGCAGTTTCTAGGTGATTTTAATGGTGCATCAGACAATTTAACCTGCAATTTAATACTATTTTTTACTTCATTATCTTCTCTTCCCTGGGGAGGTACCCTCACTAAGTTTTGATCTTCTGATTTATCACAGTTTTTCCTTGTTTCCTCCAATTTTATTTCCTCAGCCTGTTTACGTTTTTTTCGTTTTCTTTTCTCAGTTTTGCTCTCTTCTGCTTTTGCAGCATTCTTCAAATTTTTGGCAAGTTCTTTTTCCTTTGCAAGTTTTTCTTGCATTAACTTTTCAGCTTCTTGGCGAGCTTTCTCCTCAGCCTGTAATAGAAATATGTAAATGTTATAAGGATAACGGACAAATTCTGTCTATTTTGCAGTGTTTGAATATTCTGTCTGAATATATTTATTTAAAAACTTTCTCAATCATTAGGTCTCACTAAATGACTTCAAATTAAACAGTCAAGAAAATTTCTAAATTAATAATACATTACTTCATTTTTTATGATTAATTTTCTTACCTTTCGTTGCTTTTGCCTAGCACGTTTAGCAGCTTTAGCACTAAGAGCTTTCTCCTCGCTTGTTTCCCCCTTTGTGGTGTCAGTACCATTGATAAAATGTAATAACTCATCTAATCCTTTGTCTTCATCTGTAGGTTCTTCGATTTTATGGTTGTTCGATAATGAACATGTGTCTTTGTGGTGGCCTTGCTTTGTTTCACTCTAAAAATATAAAAAAATCAACAGCTGAAATTTTAAAACAATGTTTTTTACTGTTTAATCATGACGAGGCTTTAGTGTCAGCACTAAGCAGGAACTTAAAAACAAAAAGCTGTAACAATGCTAACTAATTGATACCCCCATCCCTTTATCCAAGAATGGCAAAGACCATGTTTTGCTGCAGAAAACCCCTAATATTATTCCAATTTATATGAAATATATCATCTACACAATGGCACTATGTCACCATAATTCTTTGAAAGTTCATCAGATTCCAATTTGAAATGTAGGTGTGAGTTCTGGATAAGAATGGGGTACCCCTTGTCAAAAAATTTACAACTCCATGTTTGCTAAGGTAAATGTAAAATATCAGGTGCACAATGGCCTTATGTGACAAAGATTCTGTAAAAGTTTACTTAAATTCCATGCAGTGGTTGATGAGGATTTGTACATAAGAGACTGGAACCATTTAACTGTGATTGATTGAACAAGTATTACTATAAACCCCCAACCCATTTTTAAAACAGGAGTTAAATAATTCATTTTATACATTTAGGAGTGTACATTTGTAACGCAACATAGGTAAAAACTTAAATCAAGGAGCTATATTGTAGACTTTAATATGGGTACAAAAACTAAACTTTAATAAAGGTACAAAAATTTAAAAAGTGCTTACATATCCAGAAATTGATCAACTAATTCTTAAAATTTTACTAAAAATAATCTATTTTGAATCTTTCAGAAATTACTTGCTAAATTATTACACAAGTGACAAATTATTTAATCAATATACAATAATACACAACTTTTCTCAGGACTATATGAAATCTACCTGTAACAGGTGTTTAACAGCTGATTGTTGAAGATGCCATCTCCAACAGAAGAAGTGATAATCCCTAGGTAAAATTTTCTGTAGGTGTGTGAGCATGGACATGCTGTATATATGACTAAACATTTTGACCATGTGATAGTTTGTATTGTTAATACATAGTATTTAACTAATTGATTAATTTTTACTCAAGAGATAAATTTAATATGACATTATTGTCTTCTATAGGAAGTGATCAGTGATCACTGATCGAAGTTTTATAAATTGAAGATATAACCCCTGGGCAATTTAAAATCAACTCCTTTGACCTAATTAGTAAAAGTGACAACATCCACTAATTTGTAAAAAAATATTTATAGAGGATTCGCTAAATAACATTAAGAACTACAAGACTGTGAAAAAATATTAAAGTTTCCACTTTAAAAACTATTATAAAGAAGTATAAAACTCGTGAAATTTGAAATTTGAGAGCAGTTTTATGTTATAAGCAGAACATTATAACTAAACACTAGTTGGAATTATGTCATCAATGTTCTAAATGTAATATGTTATGAATATTAGTCTTTGAAGTTTATTATCACATTAGTTAGTTTTATGTTATTAATGTGTTAAATATTATGCCTTCATATAATCACATATTTTTACACTAGTGATCAAACACAAGTATAAAGAAAGCAGTTTAAAGTGAATGAAATTGTTCCCAAGATTTTTAAAAATTATAAGCCCATTCAAATAGAGATTATTACTTGTAACCATAAATGTCAGCAAAAAATAAGTCATGAAATATGTGTGCATCTGTAGTTACTGTGGGATGACTGATGCTTTTGTATTTAGTTTAAATATGAAAATAATGTAAATTAATAGAAAATATACATTCTCATCTGTAAACATCAACCTGACCAAGAATAATATATATATAATAAAGGAATTGTTTTATTTTATGTATGCATCTATAGTCCGAGGGCCAAAAATATTGCAATACTGCTGTTTCAATTAGTGATTTCTACTTATCAGTGAAAAATTCATTATACCAATAATTTCAGTTAAAATTACATTTACATCCACACTAAATGGATGCACAATAAATGATTACTTAAAATATGTTCCAATCAAATCTAAACTTTTTAAATCTCACCTTTTTCTTCAGTCGCAATCTAAGTCTGTCCCTCATTTCAGCATAATTTTTACTTGTTGGTGTTTGAGGAGGCTGCAAGAAACAATACAAAGTACAGTTTTCATATAGAGGTATATTTCTCCCTAAATACACCCCATCATCACCACAAAATTCTTCTTAAACAGTCATTCTGCTTGCAAAACTAAGTTTGCAAAAAGCATTATATACTGCAAACGCTTTGACTGAAATGCAAAAGCCAAAACTAGGTTTTATGTCTCATTGAGGCAGAACTGATGACAAACTAAATTTAAAATTAAGCTAGAATTTTAAATCAATCATCAAAGGACTTCATACTTTGATTTAAATTTTTACTGCCCTAAAATGCCTCAATGGTCATTAGTTACAACCTTGAAATAACAACTAGAAACTAACCAAATGACAGACATTACAAAAAAAATAAAGGCGTCATGTTAGAAATGACAGTACAATTCAAGCTCTATCAACTGTTTGACCAATACATAAAGCACAACAAGGGTGTGGAATTGCCTTGCCTGACTTGCTTAAGCTTGCCAGACTTGCATTTTTCATCATTGACTTACTAAGCAAATACATGGTATGCAACACATTACTTTGATATTATCTACCCACATACCAAATATCAAAAGCCTACCTCGAAAGATAAAGTATAGCCCAGACATGATTAGTTTTGGAAGGACGGATGCACGACTGTTCACTAAAGGTCGTCCTCCACGTGGCTGGGCTCTAATTAATTAAGACCTCACCCACTGATATTCTATTCGGAAAGAATGTTATCTATATAACACTTACATTCCCATGACCAAAGAATTCACAGTAACAACAATCACAGTATTTGCCATCTTTTTGACTGGAATTTGTTGAGCTTTGCTCTGAACAGCTGTCATCAATGCAATCACCATTTTCATCACAATGGCCCTCACAGTCTGGTTCCATACAAACTGTTGATGTTCCAACACTCACATTATTTACTGAGGTTGGAAGAGAAACAGCATTACGACATCCAGGAGGAGGACCTTCATTATGCTGACCATTTTGAGAATTCCGACAGTTATGACTACATGTGTGAGTGTTGACATTGGCATTAAGACTATTGGCAAACTGACGAATCATTTGCATTCCTTCTTTGGCACCTTCCCGAATGTTTCTTGCCGCAGTCTGAATAAAATCCTGAGTAGCTTTTTCGGATATTCCTCCACTGGAATGGTTGGTAGGAGTGTTGTTTTTATTAGTTGCACTCGGTGCATTAGGTCTTTTCCGTGGCTGAGCAGCTAGTTTTTCTGAAAGTGCTGTCTGCTTTTGCTGAGAAATGTTTCCTCCTAGAGTTACTGGCCTTGTGCATGGGGGCATTGCATTACTTCTACTACAACTAGTACCAGAAACATTTTGAGAATTACTTTGAAGTGTTGAAGTAGAAACATGATTGTTTGTAATACTGGCAGTTTGGTCAATAAAGGCCTGAGTTGTGGCCAAGGAAGTATGAACGCTTGTAGACGTTCTGAAAGAACTGGTAGTTGGTGATGTAGATGTCATGACTGTATCTATCCCTGTTTGAGTCGATACAGAAAATGGCTCCGTTAAAAAGTTTGACGTATAGTTATTTGTTAAAGGAACTGCAGGCAGTAATTCACTCCCTAACCCATGCCCATATTTAGGTATGTTTGACAACATCATTCGAGAATCATATGTATTGTCCCAATCTCCATAAGCATGATAAATATGTTCATGAATTCCATCTGGTGAATCAAAATCAAGTTTCAGAGGAACTTTGGGGGATTGAATTAATGGTTTAGGTTGTCGAAGTGGCATGTGAAGATCATATAGTTGTGGTTGAAGAAGTGGTCTGACATGTGATCTATTTGTAAATCCATGGAGCCCTGCAGATCCATGAATATGGGGATACAAATGGAGTTCACCAGGTTGAGATATAGGAGCTACTTGCTGAGGTAATGAAGTAGAAACAGCCTTCCCTTGCTGTCGTAAACAAACATAACACTGGCACTGATTTTCTTCTACTTTTATCTGAAAAGGAACAAAACATGGATTATATATTTGATTTTGGAAAATGTTTTGATAAAAATAAATTACAGCAAAAGTTACCATATTTTTGTGGCATCTAGTTCAGTTTGTAAGAACCTTATACTAGATCCTTTAGAATGCTGTCTTTATCAACCCATATTATTTAGAAAATGAGAAAAGAAAGGAAAAATCCTTCCATACAGTACCCAAAGCTCATACAAGGAGGTCTTAACAATATCCCTAAAAATCTTTATATACTTGTCATATATTAGTAACCCCCTTTTTTCAAAGTCCACTCAAATGTAAAATATTTGGCTCAGCCCTATAGAATTTTGTCAGTAAAGATATCCCATCATTTTGTAATTGTGTAACATGTTTCATGAAGATGTCAAGTCGTCTTCTTAAAAAAAAAGGTGAACCTGAAGTTGGATGAACAAACTAACTGGTGAATGAATAGACTGAAAATATATTTTCTTGTTTGGATATAAAAGGAGCCTACAAGAAAACCTTCTCAGGCAGCCTTAATAAAATATACAAGCAGAGCCAAGATAATAAAAATGTACGTAAAATAGTTACCATCTGTTCAGCTTTTGCCTGTGATGCACAATGGTAGCAATCACATTTTTCAGAATTTATCAACTCCTCTGCCCCTTCATCATCATTAAGCCATGATGATGACAGATCTAACATCTTCTTCTCCATTTTTTGATGTTCAGACAATCTTATTTTCTCTCCACTCTCTATATCATCATCATCATCATCATCATCATTGTCCTCATCATCCTCATCCTCATCATCATCATCGTCGTCATCATCATCCTCATCTTCATCATCATAGTCATCATCTTCATCCTCCTCATCATCAACATCTGACTGACTGTTCCCATCTATTTCTTCTGGTATATCTCCAGCATTTCTATTGAAATATATTACATTGTGAATTGGTGATGTAATACATTGTAACATTATGTGTTTCAAATGGATAAAGCATCATTTGTATACTTCCACGATACATCTAAGTATAGACAGGTATAAGATTGATTGATTAATGGTGTTTAACGCCCGAGCAGCAATATTTCAGCTATATTCAGGCGAAACAGGTATAAGAAAAAAGGACAGTACAACATCCCTCGATCGAAAATTGTAAAACAAATTTAAATACCGGTAAGTTAAAATTAGAGTTCTTACCAAATTTATGCATTTTTTTTGAATCATTGATAGTAATATACGCTGCAATTTAATGACACCAGTACAATGGATGCTTTTTAGCATATGATTATGCAGCGCGACCACAAAAATGCCTATAAAACCCTCAAAATCCTGAAAAATTCCATAGCAATATTTATTTTATTCAACATTTTTTTGGCATTTTATTCGTTGTCCTTGAAAATTTATAAACATGTATTACATGTAGGACTGATAAGTTAATCAAACTGTTTGTTCAGGTCTTTTACTGATACTTTATACCTAATAATTTAACTACTTAAAATAAACTCATTTAAAATAAAATTAAGATTCCTATGAAAAAAAATAAAATACAATGATGCTTTCATAAAATATAATAAGAATTCTCCTTGTTTTACAACTAATTCTCCTTGCAATTGTCACCTTCAAAAAAGAGTAGCGACTTCTCCCTTAATTCTAGCCAAGAGATGGAGCCCTGCAGCAATTAGGTTTTGGATAAAGAGTAATTTTCATCTGCAGTTTGAAAGTTTTTTTTATACATATTCCTATGAAATTTAAAATATATTACAGTAAACTTTTATAAAAACTTCAATATTTCTTTATAAATCTAACAACACATTTGAAAATGACCACTGATCACAATAAAACAATTTCTAAGTTCTACATACCTATCACCTGTTTCATCAAAAGGCAGTGTTAGTCTTTCATGGTCTACCATAATTGGACTAGAAGAACCACTACTGGAAGTTGTACTAGACATAGAAGGAGGACTAACATCTATACGGTAGCGATTTGGATCATGGAGAAAGTTTATATGACTGGAATTTTCTGCAGCTTCTAATGCTTCTGGATTAATGATACCACAAGTAATCATATGTGTAATTGTACACTCATCACAGGGACATCTGTTAAAAAACAGCAATACAAAAACTTAATATATGTCTGTGAGAAAAAAAGAAGCTGAACAGCATTCAAATGTCATTCTTTTAATTTTGCTACCTTTTTTGACATTTGATATGCTTTAAAATTCTAGAAGTTTAAGTGATTGACTCGATTAAGTGTGTCATTAATTAAATATTTATACCAAGCATCCCAGACTAAGTTTTAGGCACTGTTAACAAATTGCATGAATTTTTTTTTCATTATATAATAAACAGTGGGAGGGTTTCTATTATTACATGAGCTGTCTCAATTATTAGTTCTATATATTATCTCACGTTAAATTAAACCAATATTTGTCTTAAAAAGACTAATAGATTCTTACTAACCTTTGTGCAAAGAACAGTAGATCTTCAATAAGTGATACAAATTTTATGGGTTTTTTTTGCAAGAGGAAAAGACATAAATAAATTTCTATCACAAGTGGAAGATCATCCTGGCTTTTACAGAAACACATGAAAGTACCTATATTACTTTTATGTCTTTTTGAAAGTGGAAGATCACCCAGGCTTTCCCAGAAATGCAAGAAAGTATTTCTTCTTTCCAATTCAGATATCCTGTAAACTCTATATTGTTTAATATTCAACATCCAATCAGAACACCCATAACAAAAACATTAAATGTGGCAACATTATATTTTTCTGGCTTTCTACTTGGATGGCACGAATACAGATAAGTGAGTATGAGGTCATCTGTACCAATAAATTTATTAATTTACCAAACAAGTAGATTTATTTTGTACCTTGAAATACTTTTCCACCTAACTTGTGTCAATGTTTGATCATCATACAAAACCTAACAAATTTTATTTACCTTTTTCTATTACATCTGGGACAATGACACTCTTCTTGACTTGGTTTAGTTCCTTGTAACATCATTCTCATTGTCTCTGTAAACTGTTGTTCAAAACTGAAAAACAAAAATATTAAAAATTAAGGTTTTTTTTGCAGACAAAAATGATGTCTCCTCTGCCCCCCCCCCCCCCCCCCCCCTGCGTTCCCCAGATTTGATTCAGAGGATTTCCTTGTAATATGCAATAAGAAATTTTGGAAATTCTTAGTTCAAAGGGCTATAACTCCCACAAAATTTTGAAGATAAAAATTTCCTGGTAAAATGCACAACCACATCTGGTGTTCTTGCTATGTACTGAGTTTCATAAAATTTAGTTCAGTAGTTTCAGAGGAGTTGAGCAGAAACCATGATATATGAGGAATTTATGGAAATTCTAAGTTTAAAGGGCCATAACCCAAAAAAATTTTGAGGATCAGAATTTTTCAGGTAATATGCACAACTACATATGGTTAAACTAAAATTTGGTTGGGTAGTTTCACATGAGTTGAGACGAATAACTTTGTGACAGAAAGACGTACAGGACAAAAACAATATGTCTCTCCACTAAGTGGGGAGACATAAAAATACTGATTACGTAAAATGCTTAAATTGCTATATACTGAAGGGAAGTCAATTAGTTGTCCTGAATCAACTAAGTACTGTGCACAAGGAGGTTCTAACAAGGTCAAAGGGGAATAACTTATGTAGTTATGTAGCCATAAAGAGGCAATAAGTATTATTTGATGCAACAAAACGGAGTGGGATGACAGATATAGAATATTCTCGCACTGTCTAGTCTGCAAATGGAACACACTGATTCATTCTTCATTTTTATATGCTAAAAACATTTCTTATTATTACAAACAGAATTAGAAATGCTTAAATACAACTAACAAGGACAGATGACATATACCAGACTGTCATAAATTGCATCATCAACCTATATACTAAATATTGTCAACCTACCATTTATGGTTACTGAGGAATTTTAACGTAAGTCAGTGAACAATGAAATCCTTTTAATACTTACTTATGAGGTGGAAGCTGCTGGTCATTTTTTGCAACCTGCTGTTCCAATATTGAACGCTGTGCTTTAAAAAATTCCCAATCCTCTTTAAGCATCTTCTGTTTTAATTTCAAGGCAGCCTGAAAAAAAATGCAGAAATACATGTACATGTACATCAAGATTAATAACATACATGTAGATTGTAGAATGATAAACATTGCAGATTTATAGCTTAAACATGCAACTGAAAATGCACAACATAAGTGAAGATCATTACTAGATACCCTTAAAAACAGTAAAACAATTCGATATTTTCAATTTTAACAATATAGGTAACTGTTTTTGAAGCTTTAAAAATCGCAATGATAAGTTCAGGAATTATAATTTATAAAGACTGTGTTTCAGGAAATTATCAATGTGTAAACTACGTCAACTCCCTCACAAACTTGATATATTGGGACTTTATTAAGTTTGTGAGCGAGTCGCCTTACCTTAATAAAATAATAAACAAATCAACTTAAATTTAAATTATGTGTTTTATATTTAACTTTAAATTGTTTTATATAACCATAAAAATATACCTGTTCCTCATTATACTGTTCTATCAACTGTTGACTGTCCCTCCAAACTACTGATATAACGGACATTTCATCATCAAACTTCAAGTAGCGATGTAACAAGTTAGGATATGTGTCTTCATTATAGGATTCCTTGGAGGCAGCACCCATTCTAAATTATCAATCATGATAAACATATAAAAAAACATTTTTCAAGTAAGGTAATTTAGCTGAAAATTACTTTGTTTAAAGAGAATATGGTTTATGCGAGGCCAAAAAATAAGAAATACTCTTTCTTATTTTCTTACCAAAAATAATAATCATTCTTTTATTTAGTTTCTTTCACTATGGAAAATGTATAACAGAGATGCCAACCCCAACTGATGATAAACAGGAGTAACGACCTTGCAAAGCCAAATGTTTCATGTCAAGCTCAAGACCCCCCAAAGCTCTAAAATAAATGAAGCAAAATCGTGCATTGGTATCATCCAGAGACAAAATTTTGACCATAACATATCTATTTTTCAACTTGTATTTGACTAAAAAGTTGTTCTGAATAACGGCTGGGCTTCTATATTTCATAGCAATAAAAAGTTCAAACTTTTATCAATAACTTAGTATGAACATTATAATTTAATATAATGTCACATGAAATTTGATTACAGATGTATCACTGTCATATGTGAACTAACTCTTAATCCACATATGTGAAAGTTTAAACAAATCCAAACCTCAATTTTTACATTTTATGTTCTTGGCTGGGTCTCCATTACCATCATGTGCGAATGATAAGTCCATGGAACACATTTTACATTAAGAAACGATTCCACCTCTTTCGAAGGCAGTAAAACAGGAAAATAACAATTTACTATATTTTTCTTTAAATAGCTGTGTATGCTCAAGTTTATGTTTTGTTAACACAACACTGGCTGGCATGGCCATTTTTTCTATTTACCATTATCATCATCAGCTAAGTGCTTTTAGCAACGAGAATTTCAGTGACTAATTGATCAAAACATTAAACAAACCATAGATTACAGAGCCAAGTCTTATAAAGTTTTTACCGTAGCTGTGTAATAATCAGGTGAAGACTACTTTGTATTGATGGTTCAGTATATGCTATAGACTGGAATAAATGTTTGTTGTGTAGTTCCCATGTAACATTGAATTTAGCAAGATGATCTGTTTTCTGAAATTAAAAATATAACCTCTAAAATGAAAAAAATTCTGGTAGAAAGAATATCAATAAATAAATACAACAAACTTCTACATTGGATTAAAACAATTTATCGCTGATTTCCTAAATTTTTCTTTGATCAAAACTAGGACCATCCTTTATTGATATTATCCTATTTTTTTTAAACATTACTGACAATTTGTCAATAATATCTAAGTATAATTGACAGTTTATAAGGGCAATGTGACATCACAATGTTACAAAACAGTAAAAACAGATTGATGTTTGTTTTATCTCCTAATCACATTATCCAACTCACCACAAGTGACTCTTAGATAATTTCCATATTGAAAATAAAACAAAATTAAATCTGTATTTAGAATGTTCATGTTGCCAAAATCTTATATTACAATAAAACTAAACATGAAATACAAAATTATTTTTATAACATTTTGCAAAAGAAATGTTTATACAAAAAAAAAAACAGTGACATATTTGAACTACATGTACTGTGATTGTTAAACGGAAGAATTTTAAAAAATGTAACAATTTGTGTGAATCACAGTACTGTGCATCAGCATTTAGTAACCTTACCAGTTTAGTTAATATTTCAGACATTTTCCTAGAAACTGCACACAAGTGGCAATATTCATCTAATAACAAAGAAATGAATGCTTTAGCTTCTGGTGGTGTTTTATATCCTGAGCTCAGTTGCTTCAACAGCTTCACTTTCATCTCAATAACGAACTCCCGTACTTGTGATTCCAGTCGTAGAAATAACTGATGAGGGTCTCTTGTGCATAGTCTGTAAAAGTATAACATTTATTCTGGCAGTTAATTTTTAATGTATCACTGCTTATATGTTTATACCAAAGGGACATTCTGAAATTATTAAAGCACTATTTACTTATTAACTAGGCAAGATTTGTAGATTTACCTGTGTTGATTCTGACCATACAAATTGTTAATATTATAAATTTTCACTGGTGAATTAGGTTCAAAATATATATATATTCATCTTTATTAAAATGATTCATTTATGCAACAGTTGCAAGTGCTAGCTACTGCATTGCTTACAATACCAAATCGAACTGGAAGCTACATGTAAATCAATGCAGTTTAAAATCTAATGCTGGAAGCAAAATAATTATGAAATTTTACCTTAGACATCACACGAGCTTAGTCATAGACATAAAATCTTTTCCTCTAGTGTGCTAAACCTTCTTGACTTATACTGTGAATTAATCTAACAAAATCTTGTAAAACATACCTTTCTACCAGTTCTCTAGCCTCTTCTTCTGTGGGTGTATCATTCTCTGGTGTGATGTCCTCTTCGCGCCGACCATACATAACTCGTACCAGTTTCCTAAGCACTGTCCAGCAACTTTGTAACTCTTGTGTTTCTAAATCGTGTTGTGCTTCTATTTCCCTGTTGGTATGAAATTTTGAACTCTTCAAAGTGCAAAAACATAGATTTTTAAGTCAAGGATGGACCTAGACAAACAATAATTTACAAAAACTTGTAATGCTAAAAACTAAAAAATCAGTTCATTTAAGCCTGCTTATTAGTATACATAATGCTAATTGAAAGACAACAGCTGTCAGCATTTTTTTAACAAGATGACGGAGACTTTTAAATCAACCAGCATGAAAGTAAATAAAATCAAGATGAAAGAAGTAGTTTAAAATCAAGATAAAAGAAGTAGTTTAAAATCAAGATGAAAAGAAGTAAAGTAAAATTTATACATGAAAGTAAAGACCATATTTTGTGACTAATTGCTAAACTGCAGCAAACATCAGAAAGAACAGAGAGCTGTCTGGAGATACATTTTGATATTACTTGTCCAAAGTTGTTGATTTGGCTTGAAATTGTTGTAGATTATATGGTACAAACACTATATACTAATGGGAAAAGAAATAAACCTACAAGTACCATCGTCAGAAACCCACGTCCGACACCGTTCTCACTTTGCTTCCACTAACTGACCGTGGGCACATTTGCACATATTTTCTTGTTTTCATGAACATTCATTAAATTATATCAGCCAATAGTAACAATGTTTTTTGGATAAAACATTTATTAACTGAAACTATGTATGTTATGTCTTTTTTCATTAGTTGTCACACTTTGCCAGAAGTAAAAGCAGCTGTTCAAATAGAACATTAAATCAACCTCTCTATTATTTAGGAAAATAAAAGTAAAAAAACTTGTTTTTTAATTGCATTACATAATAAAATAAATTATATGTTAATTTACATGTGCAAACTAAGTTAACATATTGCCTAAATAATAAAATATACCTTCACAAACCAATCTTGTAGAGACTTAAAGTTAAGAATACCTCATTTCTGTACATGCATCACAGGAACACATGCTCCCATTGATTGTACTGGGTGGTGTTCCTAACCGTAGAGCAGCATCAGGTAAAAATGGAGGGGAAGAAGGCTCTGGAGGCAGATCTGCATCCTACAATTCATTACATTATTAAAATCAAATTGCCATTCACAAAATATTATACTGACATTTATCTTACATGTATATCTATATTAAATTTGTTTCCAATGTCTGCTGTTTTTGCATAAGGAATACAACATAGTTATTATTATACAACTACAGTAGTCCCCCTCTTACAAGACCACCCCATCTGAGTCATGAAAGTGGTCTTATGATGGGGGTGGTCTTTCTTGAGAGAATACAATTTATACAGGTTTATTGAGGTTGGTTGGTTGATTAGCAGCAAAAGCTGTGAAGTGATCAAGAATCACACAAAATAAGTATTTGTATTTTATTATTCAGTATAAATAAAAATAAAAAGAATTCATGCAGTTTTTATCTGTTAAAATGTGTAATGATAAAATAACAATTTCAAGTCTTCTTAACAGTGAATGTTTAAGTTCCTGTTTCATCTGCATTATCGTCATTTTTATCACTTTTATTGTCTGCCCAGGTTCCACTTAGTAGTTTATAAAGGTTCCCTCTAATATGGAAAAATCCAGGTTTTTCTCTGTTTTCAGTTTCCCAAGTTTTCAACATTGTTTGTAGTAAGTTTTGATTATGATTATTGTGGTACATTGCACTATTATCCTCTTGTTGAATATTTCAGTCTTCTTGTAATAAACCCGATTTCCGAAATGCCGAAATTAAACTGATCTACAATATCCTATTTGTTTTTCCCTTTAATCCACCTAAAAAACCTTTCTTTTACACGATTTCAACATTTTGTTTTCCAATTGTTGAACTGTTTCCGAACTGGTTTATGATAATAAAACCAAATCTTGTTCTATTTGAGACTTTAAAAATAAACATCAGGTAAGTGAAAATGGTTGTTCATGAGGGGAATTTACGTTGTTGTGTAAAAAAATGTGGTCGCTGGTTGTGTTTGATATGTGGTCGTTCTCAGGAGGTAATTTTATGTTAGAAACACTTAATGCATCAGGGCTTTGGCTGGATAAAGCGGGTGGTTGCTGGCGAAGGGATAGTATAAGAGGCAGACTACTGAACTGACATTGATATAGGCTGCTATTATGGTTTAATCAACCAGAGAAAATGTAATATTCAATGAATTCTTAAGCTAGGTGAATATACATTTTTTAGGGCAGGGAAATGCTGATTGAGACTGCATCTCTGAATCAGAAATGACATGAAAAAAAAACTGACATATCCTCGTCTATTGTTCCAAATCAATTAGCAAGTTTGGCTGCAGTCGTCTTTCTATTGTTGTTGACAAGACAAGTTGTTATGGATGTGTAAAGTCAGATATTGATTTGATGATAGAGATTGAGACACCTATTCTGATGGGTTAATGAACAATTGCACCTTTGTTTTCTAGTTTTAGGGTCCAACTATGTAATATTGGACTTGCTTGACTGCATGTAGTCTATTTTTGGAATGAAAATGTGTAATCAGGACAAAAATTGCAAATTCTGATGCAACTTTAATGCTGTTGTGATTTAACATGACCCTATACTAGTGAAAGTAGTTTTTTATTACAATCAAAAACAAGTAAAATTCTGTTCATTTATTACTACATTATATTAACAATATTTATGTTTCTTAATATTAAACAAGTGTGGACTGTGAGCACGCTCACAAAGGGATACCCCCCTTTTGCATTCAAAGTCCAATTATCTCCCCTAAATAATAACCAACAGCAACGAAAATTCTTCATGCACATCTACATATGATGTACTTCCTTCATGTTTAGTTTACTAAAAATCTGTCAAATGGTTTAGGAGGAGTTGCGCTTCAACGTCTCCAACTGAATACTATATTTAAAAATTCTAAGTCCAATTATCTCCCCTGAATAATATCCGACAGTGATGTAAATTCTTCATGCACATCTATATATGATGTACTTCTTCATGTAAAGTTCATCAAAATCTGTCAGCCAGTTTAGAAGAAGCACTAACAAGGTGTTTGGACAGACAGACAGACAGACAGACAGTGTGAGTCATATATACCCCCCAAACTAGTTTGCGGGGGCTATAATAACTTTCTTGTTCTAATCACTTACCATAAAACTAGTAATATTTGAAGTCATCCTTTTATCCATCTCTTGGTCTGTTGCCTTGCGACATTCAGGACAAACCCATAATGGAAGCTACAAGGAAAAATATATAACAAACAATAAATATTATTCATTAAGCAGTGCAAAGTTGGCAATTGTAATTTGAGAGAAGAACTGATAAATAAAATTGAAAGAATTGTTCTATGCTCTATGAATTTTCAGTAGACAAGTTGGTTTATATGGCATACATTTTTTACAGACGTGTCTTTTGAGATTTTCTAATTATTGTATCATGTTACCATAAACGGGTTATTTTGGAGTAGGGATATTTTGTCATTTTTCAGTCTTCGCGAAATTAGTTCTTGGCTTGTCGGACCTAAACACAAATACTGCCGGACCAATTTAACATTTCTGTTGTAAATTTAACAAATTTGCCGGACCCAGGTTAAATTTGCCTGTTTTTTTGCTGGTCGGGTCCGGCGGACCGGCACATATCAGGAAGACTGATTTTTCTCTCAAAAGCCATGTGTTTTATTTTGTGTGTTTCATCCAAATGATTTGTTAAATTTTGGCATCTTCAATAGTTGCTCTCTTCAAATCGCTGTTGTGGGCAAGGCTACTATATGCCTTTTATATATTATATACGAGATTTAAATTTTAATTCTATTGTTTACAGAAGTATTTCTTTAAGGTGAAATTTTTTATTATCAGTAACAGGGTCTAATAAGTAGTAGTAAATTTTAAGTCAGACATAATAATGTATTAATAGAAATTTATACATTGTGTTTTATTATCAATTTCAAGAAAATAAGAAAAAACGGTCAACTGTAATTTTCCTGCAGTTTTTCTGGTATTTCAGTCCATAGACTTTATGATATTGTCTAACTGGTCCACAATTTTGGTATTGAAAATGTTAGTGCATGTTAATGCCTAATTTTGGATTTCACAGAAAGTGCTAAATAAACCAAAATAGCTGGATTTACTGTATTCATACAGAAACAACATCACTAAAAAGCATATGCTCACTACCACAAATGTGATAAGCTAGAGCTTGTTCATGTTGTTGATAAATTTCATATACCTTTCAATCAAATTTATTTCAGCCTACAATGTTCTTTTCTGTCAGTCCCTGCATTCTTTGTAGATTTGTTTATCAAAGTTAAGTATATTTACTTCATTAGATACTTTGTTGGTGAACCCCAGCAGATTTGTAAATGAGCACAATTTAATAATGGTTCTGATTTACAGACATATAAATGAAAAAATTGTAACAGGGGGTCAATACATACTTTTTTTCATTATTGTTTAGTCACAATATGTACATTGAGCCTACATGTACCTGCATACATCTTCTATTCAAAGGACACAAAAATAAAATCATTTACAGCAGTTGTCTTTAAAAAAATAAATAAATAATGAATTTGAGGATTAAACTTGGACTTGACATGTTTATCTTTCGACATGTTGACCCACTATGCTGATGTTGGTACTGTTTAAGAAAACTATCTGCATTAGTTGATCCTCTGGTAACAAGAAGGAAACTTTTCGGAACTCATTAACCTCCAATTTTCTTACAAGTTGACAATACAAATCTTTACTATTTACCTGAGTTAATATGTTGGTTTCTACTGCTCTCTTGACAGGATCACCATGCTCTAAAGATAATAAAAAAAAGATTTTTTATTAAGTCTGCAACAACATATTTTGTATAATGTTTCCATTTTGATTTTTTAAGAATTTTTATTTTTGACCAGCCATTTGGTAATTACATTGTAGTTAAACTTAAAATTACAAAAAACTGATTACAAATGTGGCTCATTTCCTAAATTTATATGCAACCTCAGTTATCTCACTGAGATTTTACTTTAAAGTGTAAGTAGCCATCAAGGTAAAATGAATTGGACATTTAAATCCCTATGACTATGGGTATTTGGACTGTATAAATCCAAGCAAACTAATATGGCATTGAAACAACTTGTGACTAACAGACCTGTTACCAGTGAGAACATTGGAGGCAGGTTAACAGTGAAGAACTTGTCCTGTTCCCTGTATCAAATGTGTAAATCAAGGTCTTGTACATGTATCTGCATAAAGTCCGAACAGCATATTTTACATGTTAGAGCTTTCTTTTAAAAGAATTATAAGTCCTTTGTTTTTTTTTATTATTTTTTATTTCTATCAGGGTTGATTCCAGTTTCCTATTGGACTAGATGTATTATTACTGGAATAAATGTAACCAAAAATGTGTTTAATTTCCAAGGCACATCATAAATGATGTCTGTCGTTGTTGCTAGTGAATACGTGCATATATGCCTTCATTTATTGTTAGCAATTAACATAAATAAAACACTATACATACAATTCAATCATTTAAAAATATATTAAGATGTACATCCTCATAATTTTAATGAATAAGGAATATAAGGGTAGTATATTTATTCTATATCATCGCTTAGGTTTAATGTAAATTCTAGCAATTTAAAAATAAGGCTGTTTTACAACAATTAAAGAACATGTTTAAGTGTAGGAAGGCGGATTTTTTTCATTTAATCATTTCCAGCTCTTTACCAAATGACACTCAAAATTAAGGTTAGTTATAAATGGATGTTACCTATATTTGCACATATTCAGACCAGAATCAAATTAATTTTTCTAACAATTAATGATCAATTGGTCCTGCATGTGTTTTTGGAAAAGACAGGGTTTTGTCTACAGTGAAGAGTGAAAGATCACACAGGCTTTATCAAAAGTGCATGAAGGACTGACTTCTTCTGTAAACCAACAACATTCACATCATGATATTCTATACTCTCCACTTTCTATTATCAGACATCCAATCAGAATGCATGAAAAAAAACATTAAACAAGAACTCTTCTTGACTTGGACTTTTTTACCTTATGACATGTATGATGCAACAAGTACAGATGAGTGTGTGTGAGCTCATCTGTACTGGTTTATATGAAACAGACATTGGCCATTGACTGAAGTATACATGACATACCTATCAGTTAACTAAAACTGGGGCAAGTGAGGACCTGTCTCACTATTCTGAGAATTATCTGTCGTCTGAAGCTTTTTCACTTTGTATGGAGCATGGAAAGTAAAATAGTTCTTCATAGCAAAACAGTGGTCTGTTTGGTTATGTATATTAATTGCTATATATTTTTCTCCATAAAAAAAATCATCTTAACTTCAATAAGGCTAATTTTAATCTGTTTCTAAACTTGTTTCCACCACAACCCTAATAAAAGCCTTGTCACTATGAATTTCTGCCTCACTAACTAAAAAGGCTAGTTAGGATCTTGAAACTGCTACTTGGTGGTGCAGATTTATCTGACAATTTGTGAAAATAAGAGATAATTTGAGTGCACATTTAGCTACAATTATGTAGCTCATTTTTTTTTTAATGGACGGAGCTACAAAGAGGTCCAATTACTCGTGCTGGAGCAAAAATTGTATTTTTAACATTTTTTTTGATAAATAAATGAGATGCACTTGAAAGAATTAAGATAAGTAATTATTAACATCATGATAAGTTCTGCAGATGGGTGTACCATGAAGCAATTTTGATCAGCACAACTTTGTACAAGTGGAAGTGTGCTGAACAGAAGAATTATTTCTGGGTTTAATGTTATGTTATTCTATCTTCTTTGAAAATTTTGCTCAGATAAACATGGCATGTTCATAACAAACTGTTAGAAATATTATGATGTATACAAGAACTTCATGAATGATGTTTATGTCTACACCTATACAAATACTTTTAGTTGATCTATTTTTATTTATGAATAACTTGTATGGCTACAAGTACTGAAGTAGATAGAAAAATAGTCGCCATATCTGGTGCTTTTTTTCATTGATTTTGTAATGATAAAGGTTATGTTCTATTGGATATTGCATACCATGAATAATAATGAAAAAGAAAGAGAAAAAACGGAACCTAAGTGTGTTATGGTTTAAAAACACAAGAGAAATAATCCTGGAAATCCACAATTATAAAAAAAATGATGTAAATAATGAAAAATGTATGTAACTACTGCGAAAATTAATTATTTGTACAGTCCCCCTGACTTTTTCCTAATAGAGCCTCACTTCTCCCCGTTTGGCTGCCAGGGAGAAGTCACTTCTCCCTACTTTTTTAGAGTATGGTGACCCCTGAGATGTAGCAAATATTTTATTTTTTTTAAGCCTTACCTGTTTTATAAGAAGCAGCTTCTGGGGGATCTTGTCGCTCACATCCACACAATAGACATCTTTCTTTGTCTAGGTAAGGATTAGGTCCTCTTGATAAGGACAAAAGTTCTAACGATTCAGCATCATCACTAGCATCCATTAGTTTCTCTAGTCTCTTTAAAGTCTGTAAACATAATTAAAATGTGTTTAAAAATTAAGTTACTTGTAATTGTAAGATTAATTATACTGTTTATAGTTTTTTATGAGTTTACATACGAGATACACACTACAGCCAATAAATCACACCAAGTCCATCGAGTCCACGATGAACACTGACTGTCCGCACTTTACATTAACTGATGTTAAATACAATTACTAGTACAAGTGTCTTTTAAAAAACCATTATTTAAAAAATTGAAAGCAGAATAACTGAACCTGAATACTAAGAAGCAATAAGCAGAATAATTCTGCCAAAACCGGAACGGTTTTTAAGTATGTTATTCCCGCCTCACCTTTCAATTTTTTGGTAGTAGGTGTGTTGCTTCCAACACACCGACAAAGATACCCATAATTGACTCAGGAATTCACACTTTGTCCAAATTAGAATTAACAAAACAAAAAACGATGATGTAAAACAAACATAAAATTGGGACGCCAAAGTAACAAGGTGCAAAGAAAGTGTTGCTGCCTTACGGCAACAAATAATTTCATTATGAATTTGCGCAGTTTTAAATTTATTTTTATATGTACATGTCAATAAACATCCTATGTCAAATGACCGTGTTTTCACTATGCACTTGAAACAGTACTTACCTGGGTAGTATGCATGTTTAATTAGAATAGTCCCAAGTTTTGTCATAATTTTTTGTGAAGGAAAAGTGAAAATGGTCTCAAGTCATGTTCCAAATGACTATACAAATCCTTTAAGTTTTAAATGCACAAAAGAGTTAAGTACAACAAAATTATACCAAACAGTAATTCTCTAGTATGGATATTTGGACAAAATCCTAACCCTCTCTACATATGTGACAAGTGGTGGTGAACCACAGGAATCTGACACAATATTATTAAGGGTGAAATATTGCCAGAAAACGAATAAAAGAATATATGTTGTTTGCATTCGTCTCCTTAGCTCACTTTGTTCATGACCATTTTTTTTTCATTTTCTGGCCTAATTTCCCCCATATAATATGGGGTCATGATCAAATTCCTGTGTGAGAAGAGAGGTCATAATTATGCAATCTAAACGATTTCTAGATGATCCGTCCCCAAGTCGATACATCTCAGGACGATTCATCCCCTGGTCGTTCCGGCACAAGTCAGGGGTCGCGCTGGGCTTCGCCAATGTCGCCAATTGCGATTTTTTTTTAATTTGGCGATAAAATATTGCGTCTGGCGATTTTTTTGGCACCAAGGTTTTATAGTGTTAAATGAAGCATGCACGTTTTAAATTTATCGGTAATCGGTCATTGCATCATTAAAGATCCTTTGTCGGCAAAATGAAAAAAACGGCCGAATTTCAAAAAGCCGATTAACTGTGGAAAATAATTGTTACTTTCAAAAAGTGGAATAAAAGATCTACTAAAGGACCATAAACTCGACCAAACGCGGTAGCAGTTTTCCATTTTGTGAAGCAAAATCCCGTCGGAATGACACTGTAAAATTGACTATAGGATGATTTGCGATATTTTTTCTTTATTTTCATGTAGTTACTTCTTTAACTACGGTATGATTTTATGTTTACATTTAATTAAATTGCAATTGTTATTTAGTATTACTCTTTTTGACACCTGTAATTTGTAACCAACATTGGACACATGTCAGATAACAGTAATAATAGTACTTTTAGTACAGCGAGGTGCTTCATTTTAAAATATCCTTGGTTAAAAAACTTCTACCCTTTTACTTTTTTCCTGTTGATTATGCTTTAATATAATACAATTAAATAATCTTTAATTCAAAATTTCTGTTACAAGCTAATGTTATCTTTATTTTAGTCTTCAATATAGTAAACATTCCATCGACATCACCTCTTCCCAGTGGTCACGTTATGAGTGTGTTCACTACGCTGTGTGCACGTATTAAATTAAATGCAGTTGTAAAAATGGTAACTACCTCACTATCAATTGTTGGAGATAAGATATCTGTAGAGGAGTTTGAAAGTTTTATCGCTTCTGTTCCATTTTGACAACTCGACGTCCGAGGGAGATTCTTGGCAACAAGACTTTTCTTAATTTTTCGCCGCTTTGCTTTTTTGTCGTCAGCAGCACTCATTTTTATATTGTTTATATATAGCGAACTACAGATATGTAGCCTTTACTAAGTTATAACTGTGCAGAGGCAATCAAAACGTGAAATAAAAGTTTGACGGGTGTCTGTCTATCAAATTCAACATGGCGAATATCGGGCAACAATCCCAGGATGCATTTCGTTGTTTCCGAATATGGCAAGGGGAGGTTATCCCTGCGACACAACCCAAAGTTGGCCTAGTTACAAACCTCATCATTCTCATATTGATAATATTATTCAGAGAACAAAACAGGCAATAAAATTATTCTAACTAAACATTTTTAATCAACAAAAGCACAACACGCTGATAAAAAACAAGTATACGTTATATAGCGTAATTATAGACAAGTATGATATTCACGATGAAATTGAATAGCAAAGAAGGCCAACAAGGGACAACACTTGAGATGCGAATTGACTGAAGACACAAAAAGAAAAGTGTGGAATCCTTATCAAAATAGAGCTCTTATCAAGTGCGCACACGTAAAACAATTTCCACATATTAAAAAAGAACGAATAATTAAGTCACGGTGACGGTCCTATGTAGCATTCCTGAAGGGTTGACATCGGCATCCTGAACTTGTTATTTGATATCATTGCTTGAGTAGTTTAATTAGTCAACAGCCGTACCGATCGCACGATCTAGCAGTAGATCTAGGAGCTGTTGGATTTTGTTATAGATAAATCGGAAAACTCAAATCATTACGATTTTTTTAAAGTTAGATAATTCCGAGTATTTCTAGAAGGTAGCTAGTCAAATCGCCCCACGGAAAAATCTCTCCCTGTGAAAACGCCCCCCCCCCCTTTACCTAAAGCACATCCACCCCACCGTTTAATCGCCATCTTTTATAAACGCCCGTACCAAAAGCAAAATCACAAAACCTAACAAAATCACCCTGTTTTCTGCTATAAAATAATATGAAATTGTTGTCATGTCTTCGTCTTTTCCTAAAAAAGAAAGAACGATTAAAGACTTTTAACATACATAATTTTATCAAGACCGAAAAATAACACATATTTCATATTTATCTTAACTGGGATCATAACATAAATTAAACCAAAAAAAGAATAAAACAGAAATAATTGTGTACTTTATATATAGCGATTTTTGTAAGTGGGGCAATTTTGCAAACAGTGGGGGGGGGGGGCATTCATGGCGATTTGACTTGTATCATTGCCTAGAAGAAGGTCTTAGTCCCCCCCCCCTTAAAAGGGAAAAAAGAGAAAGTGAGCTAAAAACGGGGGAAAGACAGAGCGAGAAAATAAAAAGCGAGTGTGTTAAAAATGTTAAACTCTGTAATCCTCAACACCCTCCCAATTACTTGAATCTCAATAGCTTCCCCTACCAGGGCGCTGCGGTCCCCAAAATCCCTTGACCGAATTTCGTCCCCCTCCCTTTAGCCAGATTTTCTGGATCCGCCTCTGGGTCTAATTAGGAGGCTGACCTTAGTGTATTGGTGATGTCTTTCAATTTCAAGCTCGCTAAGAATACATTAAATTGGGTCAGTCTATAATATTAGAGCGAGCATCGCAGATGCGAGCTAGTGTGTAAAAAAGGTCACGTGATCCATATGAACAAATCCATTTCGGCATGGTAGCTGAGCTATCCGAAGAAAAATATTGTATACAAACGAACAAATATATAATTTAAATGAAGACAAAAATAATTTTGACATCGAAAAAATTTAAGTGTTTATTTTTTAAATTACTACAAAAATGCCAGACAATTTTTTTCAATCTGAAACGCTGTATTTGAAATTGAGTTTTGTGACGTCACCAACACATTAGATAAGACGTCACGTCATCAATGGAATGTAGAGGCACCGTTAGGGGGCTCTAAAGTAACGACATAAACAATGTGCGATGCTCGCATTTAGGCTGCGCCTACATTCATATTAGCGAGCATCGCAGATGCGAGCTATACGGTTACATGCGTGTGGTGTAAAAAAGGTCACGTGATCCATATGAACAAATCCATTTCAGATGGTAGCTTAACCTGGTCCCCTGGTGCAATATTTTTCATTTACGCAAGCTTCACTTTCAAATATAACCACAGGTCACCACCAGTTTACTACCCAGTTTGATTGGTTGTTTAAACCACCATGTTTTACCTACTTTTCGCGCGTTGTTTTACGGCTTTCAAGTTAAACTGACAAATCTATGTAAAGTTATTTCCACATTCGAGACATAAATCTAAGCATTCTTATGATAAACTGTATTTTTATTTGAGTTTGATTACCAGACGCCGGACGTGACGTCATTATGCTTTGTATCGGAATTACGTCAGTTACAGTTAATACTGACGTAAATTTTGAGGCACTCCGAATGTTGTCAAAACCGGTCAAAATTTTGACCGGATTCATTGCTGGTGACCTGACTGTATATTCGAACCGGAAGTCCGCTTACGGTATTGAGAATATTTAGTCAGGATCCCAGATATTCTGGTACCCTGACGATGATATCCTCTTTAGCTTAAGCGGCCTTCGGATATAACGTCAGGTCAGGAGCATTGGATTTCAACGGTGAGAGCGTTGAAATTTGATGTTCGGGCATTCTCTAGACTAACAATTTTGTAATACAGATAAGTTCAAGTAGACCGAACGTATTGTGACGTCATTCTCTTTATGACGTTCATTGTTTAAATTTCTAAGCCGAGTTTACATTGAGATTTCAAAATTTAAACGTAAATTTATAATGTAATTTATATTTAAATTTGATAAAGAAAATGTATTCCCGGCTTAAACAAAAATTGACATGTGCATGTGATATTAGACAGGATCCCAGATATTCTGGTACCCTGAATATTTAAATGGCGTCATATTACATGTATTATCAACCAATGAAAATGCTTATATCGGAGGTCCTGACCTAGTGTTATATTTGAAGTGAAGCTTGCGTCAATGAAAAATATTGTACCAGGAGACCAGGTTAGGATCCCAGACTACAATCTCCACGCAAAGGATTCTGGGTATCCTACGTCAACCACAATCACCTCTGCCATACCACTGGTTGACTTTGTGAGAGATATCTCTCATGGAGGATAAGCTTCATGAACAAACGCAGTAATTTCAATGTAAAACTGTATCAAAAGTGTATGTATACATGGACTATATAAAAATTAAAAACATCTCGTGTTTTATTTTAAAAACATAATTCTTTGTTTACAAACGTTACAAGCAGACGACAAATGTAGTCCCGCAGTAAATGAAGAATGACGTGTGGCAGAGGTTATATCTGGGAACCAGTTATGTTCCCTGTGCCGGAGAGTGCCCAGACTAATGGTAGCTGAGCTATCCGAAGAAAATATTGTAGACGAACGAAAAAAAAAAAAAATAATATAAAAGTATAGACAAAAATAATTTTGCCATCGATAAAATTAAAGTGTTTATTTTTTAAATTACTACAAAAATGCAAGACAATTTTTTTTCAATTTGAAACGCTGTACTTGAATATTGAGTTTTGTGACGTCACCAACACATTAAATAAGACGTCACGTCATCAATGTAATGTAGAGGCACTGTTAGGGGTCTCTGAAGTAACGACATGAACAATGTGCGATGCTCGCATTTAGGCTGTGCCTCCATTCATATTATATATTTAATATAGACTGTCCCGGATTAAATGCAATGATTGGTCACCAAACTTATTTGTTTGTTTTAATGTTGTTTAACGACAGTTTGAGCAATATTTTAGCTATATCATGGGTCCAGTTCGAATTGGGAAAGCCGAGTATCTGGAGAAAACCCAGACCTGCGGTGGGTTAACTCACCAAATTTAATATTGTTCAGTAACTAGACATCATTAATATAGCGGAATGTAAAATTATAGTTCTGGGCCACTGTCTTCTCTATATTCTTCAGAAGAAGTGAACATGAGATTAGTATAAAACACGTCGAAGAGAGGAGCACAAATGGTAAGTCAGGTCAACTCGCCCATTGAAAGAACAAAACACTTTAAAAACCGAGTTTATTCATTTGCATTTTGTGCCCATGGGACTAGCAATACTTGATTTATAGTTCCTTTTTGCACAAGAAAAGTAGTTGGCTCTAATGTTTACTTGTAAAAGAGACATATAGTATAATGATTGTATTAAGAAATATTATTATAACCAAGTTACATAACAAAAGTCGTCAGATAGCCCAGTCAATTCTGAACAACTTACACTCCTCTTACACAGAATCATGATACATACTAAACCCTGTCACACAAACATTTTGCTGGGTTTTGTACTTGTACGCTAATGTAACGATAGAACAAGAAACAACACAGGTGTTATCGCCATTGGTAGAACCCGGGACCTCTGTATTTCGCTAACCATGCAAGTAAGCTGAAGATTGAAGTACTCTGATAGCGTAGTCAGTTATTACCTACCTGCTATAACGCAGAAAGGCCTCTGGATTTATATTTATTTTGAACATATTAATTTCGAAATCGTCTAACAGAGAAGTAAAGATTAAATCATCCCTAAATGAATGCGTCGCATGTATCACAGTTGCAGTTACTGAAAAGCATTATGAGATTATTGTTAAAAGTGCATTTTCACACCCGAACAAGATTCACGCATACTAATACGTTTAAGTTTCTAATTTCTAATAAAGTAGTTGTACAAAGAGCAATTTTACCCACTAAAAATGCGATCAGCTACAATAAATGTATTACTGTACGCCATTTCAAAACTGCATTTGCATATATTTAAAGTTTATTTTTAACAGTTTTGTGAAAGTGATTCTTTTTGGAACGTTTTATTTCCTTATTTTTACACGATAGGGTGCTTTTGTTTACTTTGATTTTCTTGAATTCGTTATTTGACTGTTTAGTCTTGCTGAAGTTTGAAGAACCGTTATCTTTTTTTTTTATTATATTCTTATTTTACGAGTCAGTACAAAATTATATATCAGCTCTACAATGTATTATTATTCCGGATATCATCAAAAGGGATAAATATGGATAAATTTCAGTCTGTTAAGTCTGTATATTACTAGTTGTATTTTTGATTTTTAACTCACGTTTATTTAAGGGTATTCCGTGCGAGGGTCGAAGTCACATGAGATGTAATAAATTCGTATGCAAGTTGATAACTGATATATTTTCTGTTTGCATCTGACTTGTCTCCTCTTTTATTGTTTTTCAGACTTTATTAGATTATCAGTCTTTTTGTGTTTATATGTTTTATGTACTATTTGTAAATTGTGATAGCAACTTTGAGCTCTCTGATATTGACGTTATTTGTGTTTTTGTTTGTTTGTTTGTTTGTTTTTTAGTGTGTTTGTTTTTATTATTTTGGGGTTTTTTGTATATATATATATATATATATTTTAGGGGGGGCGGGGGTAATTTATTAAATTTATGTCGATTCGTTGTCCCGGCTTTCAATGATTAATTAAGTTCTGAGTTTGGGTTTGGTTTGTTTGTCTCTGTTACAATCAGCGGTTACTTGTTTGCCTTTAAGAGTTATTAACTATTCACATGCAATCGTTGTCGTGATCCCGAGACACAAAAAACTTTGGAGTATGAATGTTATTCGGAAAACGTCTTCAACATGTAGCAGCCCAAAGTAAATAGTTTTGGTTATAAATAAAATCAATAATAAGTAAGATGCATTTTCCTCCGATCCTTTTATTGCTGTATATATTAGACATTATTAAAAAAACTGACCACTTGTTTGTTTGTTTTTGTTATAGGTTTGTTTGCCATTTTATGTTGAAAAATATGATGCTATAAATTTTATAACATGTAATAGATAGGCATGCTATGATTGTCGAACACGTTGAATTGTGTAATTGTTACAATGTATTGACAGATGTAAAATTGAGCGCGATGGAACACCAACTTTATTTTTATCTGGTTTTCTAGATATCGATAGCAAACAATTAGCATTATAAGACATTATATGCTATGTGAAGAATTTTCAATTGAAGGAACTTTGTCACACGAATTTTACCTTTATTATAAACAGGGATCACCACAGCTCAAAATCCAAGGGTGGTGCAAGGCGGACGATGATCAATTTCCTTACTCATAAAAATTTTAGAGTGACATTTATTTATTCATAATAGTCTTTGTTTTTGTTTTCCCACTCAAGTGTTTTTGCTACCAGTCACAATATACATATATTTATGTATTTAAAAACTTCATTGTTTTAGGAATAAAGTCAAACTTTAGTATGGGGTTCAAAATTCAAGGGTGGAGGAAAGAAATTCAAGGGTGGAGGAGCACCGCCCTTAAATAGCCTGTGGTGAACTCTGATAAACATCAGAAGGTTTCTTCGAAATTATAAACATATATATCGTAAACATTTATTCGAATCGTTTTACTTCATAGGCCAAAAATCCGGCATAAACCATATTTGTACCTTCTGTGTAATTGTCTTTTATCCGAAAATACTTGTTAATGATGTCGCACTTCCCGTGATACGGAGTATACAACAGTAATTTACAGGCCGACGGATTTTCAAGACACACCAAAGCGCAATACATTGGTCTCGTAACATATTCCGTAGACTTGAATGGTTGGTTCATACCAAGAAGAACTTCGTTAGCTGGCACATTTCTAGCATAGACTGCTTTAATTGTCCCGTATGAATCTGTATTTAATAATAGAAAAAGAAAATTTAATTGTGTAAAATAGTTTCGAAATACGAAAGATCACAAGCATTACAGCCAAACATAGTATTAGTACACCTTAACATTTATCAAATAAGGACTTTTTACGAGGTCAATACGTAGTTATATGGACCGTGGGAGGAAAATATTGACCGAGGACGAAGTCCGAGGTCAATATTTTTCTACAGGTCCATATAACTACGTATTGATAGAGTAAAAAGTCCTTAATTGTTATATTACATATGAATTTTTCTCTATTTATTTAAATTTAGAATAATGAGTCGGAAGAGTATATCCGGATCTATTTTTATGAAACAAGCCTTAAATATGCTTTATAAATAGTAACATGCCTTAAATATGCTTTAAAAATAGTAACAAGCCTTAAATATGCTTTAGAAATAGAATATATACACAGAATATTTTAGGGGACCACGTGACTAAATAATCCAATGAAAATGTAAGAATCATAAATCATATGTAATATTCCGTAATATTGCACGAAATATTATGCAAGTATAGTTTTGATTCCATAATCAAGACAAGTTGAGCTTTCCTCGATTATTATAAAATTATATTAAATATATATGTATTTAATTATATAATATCATACCTATAACATGATCATCCAGAATGCCAACTAAAAATCCGAATGCAATGTATCCAAGTAGTTGGAAATGTTCCATTTTGGTTAGCTGCATACGATACTATAATGTTCCGTGTTTTGAGCCTGTATTTTATTCCTAATGACAATTGAAAACCGTTCTATTTCATGTATTCATGCTTTTGTCAAAGTCAAGTTAACATTTTATTGTAAATCCTATAGTAACTGTATTTTCATTGATGTTAAATAAAACTCTCTCTTATAATATTAGAAAAAAATTCTATAAATTTATTTGCAAAGTGATTTATAAATGATGTCAGTCTAAAACGTTAGTTTCTGATTTAAATACTAAAATGAAAGAACTTTTCTCTGAAATTTGTATCTTTAATCAGTTAGTATAATTTTCTAATCTTTTAAAATCAATACACTTCCTGAGTTAGAATCTATTGATGTTCAATAGTTTAAACAATTTCAAAGAATAAAACATAATGTTATTGGAAATATTTCCCACGTAAGTGTTCATGCACTTTTTTTTATTGACAAAAATATTATCAAATATGTAATCATCAAATTTGAAATATGTTGGATCAAGGTTCTACATTAAACACGGGGATTGGCCAAAAGTTAGTTCATTGCTATGTGAGGCTGTTTATATTGTCGGTTTGTATGAATGGGACTGTTAGTTGATCGAGTGAGAATCTTAATAAAATTGTATAATACCGAGAATATTACATGCCTAACTGTAAACTGTCTTTCATTAGTAAAAAAAAAACATTGTTTCCGATTGCTTTAAATTAACGGAAGACATAGTACCAAAGTATTTGAATATGCTTATTATGGGTGACCTTAATCTCCATATTGACAATGACACTAATGCTGTTTCCGACTTCAGTAGCTGACCTTGCATTAATTTAACCTGTTGACATAGTCTTGATCTTGTTATCACAGATTTTGCGAATGGAGTCGAGATACTCTTTTGAGAACAATGTCTCTTTCTGTCCAATCACTGTGTTGTTCAAGTTGTCACAAAAGGTATAGAAGGAGAAAGTTACAAGTAAATCGATTTATTTGAGAACTTTAAAACCATTGACCGAAAAAAGTTTGATAACGAAATTAATAGTATGGCTCTACGTTCAGACTCCGTAAAAGAATTTGTAGATCAGTTTGAACTTCCTAGACATAATCTCCTGTATTCACAGGCTCCTCTTAAGAAAAAAACGCAGATCTACAGACCATCAAAACCCTGGTTTCGTGACAGTTTTTAGACTTTAAAGCGAGCAATTCATCGAAGCGAGAGAATCTGGCATAAACACAAACAATGCGACTATGGAACCCAGAAATCCGCGCTAAATAAATACCATTATGAACTAAAAAGTGAGAAGTAAAAAACACTAGGCCAAAATATCCTCTAATCAAAAGGTAACTCGAAAAAAACTTTACCATTTTGTTAAAGAACCAACTGGAAGCAAGGGTTGTTGATGATGAAAGTACCCTACCCTAAAAATTTGCCAACCATCTTATGGGGAAAATCCAAAAATACGTGAATCTCTCAAAGTCTTTGAAAACTAAAAGCCTATATTCAAACAAGCGGTGCCACCGTTGACATCATTTAAGACACTATCCCAGGATTAAAATGTTAATAGTTCAGATGCAAATAAAGTCATGCTAACTCTACATTCTTCCAACTAATACTTTCTGTATTAAACTTTCTACGATAACACAACTAGTAAACATGACGTTGGTGCAAGGAGTTTTTTTCAGAGAAGTGGAAGCAGGCTTTTGCTGAAAAAATCAGGTCTTCGACTATCATTTGCGAACTATAGAACAGTAAGCAATTTATCTTTCCTTTCTAAATTAGTTAAAAAAGGCCGCTCTTTACAGTCTTCACGAACATGTGATTAAAAATGGGAACTGGTCATTTCGTATCCTGACCATTTCGTACCCTTACAAATATGGTCAATTCGTACCCATCGCTGAGTCAATTCGTACCCGACGGATGGTCAATTCGTACCCGACTAAAATTTTGTGATATTGTAAGGAATTGTATGTATTAAAGGTAAAAAGTGATCAATTAAATGGGGTTTTTTTTATTATTTTACTCAAATTTCTTTTTAATTAGTCGGCATATTGCGTTCAGGTTCTTTGTATTGAATGGAGTGTGGTGATAATTTCCATTGTATGATTAAAGGTTATAATTAGTTTGTGATTCTAAGTGTGCACATTAAATCTTTTATTCTTTTAAGTGAACTAAACATCTGTTGTCTTTATACATCTAGGATTTGTTCGACAATGCGTCAAGAAAACGGACTTGAAATGAAATATGTGAAATATTAAAACTTGTATTTTTCAAATTTCATTACGATAAATGACATAATAATGGTAACAAAGAAGAACACAAAAGTAAGTAACTGGAGCACTAAATAAAAATATATATTAAAGACAAAAACATAGCAACACAGCACAGTTATGAAATTTAATTTCCGTACACTCTGGATGGGAGTCTTAGTAATTTTGTCAGCAGACATGTACCCACGTCCGTATTCCTCCCACTTCTTCATTACTTTCGCGCACATCTCGGTGGATCTTTTTTTGCATACTTTTATTAAGTTTGTTGGCCGAGACTAGCTTCACTTGCGTACGGACAAACTCCGCTTCTTGTACAACTAGCTAATGAGCACATAGAAGGGCAGAGGACACTGTGCTCGAACGTTCAAGCGATGGTGCCAGCCCTCACAGTCGTTATTGGTGCGGACAGGCATCCCGTAGACCGACCAGTCTTTTGGTTCCCATATGCTGCTGTCGATCCACGAATAGATAAATACAATATAACAATTATAAATTTAATTATATCAAACCATAGAGGTATCTTGACCAATTAGTTTGTTTTTTTCAACAATAAGTATCTTCACATATACAGACACGTGCCAGAAGTGAACAATAAGTATGTAATAATAATGATTTATAATATACACTTACCTTTACGTTCACGCTTACAATCATAAGTTTAATGAGATCACACAAAATTAATTATCACCATACTACATCCAAAATAACTATCAAAGAAACCGAACCTGATCACAATATGCCGACTAATTACAAATATATTTGAGTAAAATAACCAATAAAACATTTTATTAATCATTTTTAATTTTTAATACATACAATTTCATTACGATTTTAGTCGGGTACGGATTGACCATCCGTCGGGTACGAATTGACTCAGCGATGGGTACGAATTGACCATATTTGTAAGGGTTCCGAAATGGCCAGGGTACGAAATGACCATAACTCTTAAAAATGACCTCCTCTAGAAAAACCAGTCGGCGTACCGTAGATTCGATACTTGTGAATCTGTTCTTTTACGTTTAGTGAACGACATCCTGGATGGAATGGAAAACCCAAGAGGTGACTGCAATGATTGCTCTCGATTTCAGAGCCGCTTCTGACCGGCAGATAATGAAATATAGCTGGATGTTCTGAAAAGTCAGCATGGTATTTGCGGATCTGCACTTTAATGAGTGGAATCGTACTTGCGGCCACGTATTTTCCAAGTGGCTGTCAACTCAAATGTGTCTTAATTGCTGCTGTTCCACATAGAAGTTGCCTCGGTTCCTGGCTTGACCTGACCTATGCAGGAACTATTTTTGACATAATCCCTCCATCCATTTCAGTTTATGGTTTTGCGGATGATCATACGGCAAACAGCTAGGCGATTCAAACCGCCAGTACCGGAGGAAGAGCATGTCATTACACAACTTCAAGACTGTGAAGTGATCATTAATGGGATAAACCGTAAAAATTAAAAATGCAAAGACAAGAGTTTATTCTATCTGGTAGTAGCACAACTTGACAAATGTAACACAAAAGAAATAAACATCTGTGATAATCAAATTAAATATCAAAATTGTATTAGGTATCTCGGTGTATTTTAGACGAATCTTTGAAGGACTAATTTGCACTGTTTTAAATATTTGTATTTTATGTACTTGGTATATATGTATATTGTTGTTGGTTGTACAACGAATATATTATGAATGTAGAAATAGGCGTTTAATTAAGTAATAAAGTTTAAAGTTTCAATTAAGTTTCAATTAAGGTTCTGGCCGATGAGGTGAGATTTTGATATGTAATCACGGCTTTTATATATACATGATTTTTGATTAGAATAATCCATTAGTTATATAAGTGATGATTTTTTTTATATATTTAATATTAATTTATCATATCCAGAAATTCTGTAAACTGGAATAATTATATCTGATTATAATATTTTATTGAATTTTGACGCATATCCTTTGCAGTTTAAACTATAGATGGTTTTATATATTTTATTAAATTGTCTCTTGAACATACTTTTTAATTGTGAAGCGACACGAAAAGTCAACTCAGTCTTGTTACTTAAGAGAGTTTTATATTTTTGTCTTAACTAAATGTGTTCATATTTCATTTTTAACAATATAAATTATTTTTCAGGTAATTAAAGGTAACGTATATATACATACAATTAATACCCTTCAACAGGCCTCTTAATCCCCATTTCTTAATTGGATGTTTACTATTTTGCGGAGTAGACGTTTTGGGAATAAACCATAGAGAAAAAATAATAAAAGTGTTTGTATACGTGCAAGACCAAATCCGCAAAAAATACTTACTCATACCGACGTTTGTTATTATGTTCGTTCGAACACTTCGGATCTTACCCCAAAGTCAAGAGAAATCCAAGTATGGCGGATTTTTCGACACTACAAATTTTTGAACTGCCAAATTTACAACAAATCAAAAGCGATTTGATTAAAGCGAACAGGGAATGTTCACAGCGCAAACTGTTGAATAGTGCTAAATGGTTTGTTGAGTCATATGACTTCGAAAAAGGCTGCTCGTGGTCATAATTTAATAATTATTATAGACTTGTCACTAGGACACTCGAATTTCGGCGATGAAAGTGTGTCGCTTTAATGCTTTTTAATTTCATTGAAATGCACTGTATTTTATAATTTAGGAGTCATTTGGTTAAAACAATAAGTGCACGATATTTTAAAAGTAATTTAACATCGGCGTCATTGTTTACATTGCTGAATGAAGGAAAATCGCCGAAATTCGAGTATAGACGACATTCGTGTGTGTGGTCATATAACAACGGCTATCTGTATTTTTTTGGCCTTTGGATTTTGGGTATACAGTAGCCCTAACCCAGGACAGAAATAAATTTAATGCTTTTTACGTAGTTAATATGAATGTAGGCTCAGCCTAAAATGCAAGCATTGTTCATGTCGTTACTTCAGAGCCCCCTAACAGTGCCTCTACATTCCATTGATGACTGGACGTTATGGTGTGTTGGTGACGTCACAAAACTCAATTTCAAATAAAGCGTTTCAGATTGAAAAAAATTTGTCCGGCATTTTTGTAGTAATTTCAAAAATAAGCATTTTATATAGCCGTTTGTAAAAAAAAGCAAAAATGCGAGACCCGGTATTTTCATTAATTCCCAATGCATTCCGAGTAGCCCCCTTTTTTCTTCAATGATCATATTTTGGGTCTAGTCAGGGACAGTCTATACTAACGGGACATGTCACTGGCGTTTTCGGCAAAATTTCTAGGACACGAACGCAGAGCTAGCACTTTGGTAGGAAATTCTCGTTTCTAGAATTGAATCAGATACGGCTAGCTTTAGTTTCGAACTTTGTTAAAATGTAATTGTGTTCGGTACGGTATGATATCATTTCGGTTTTTTTAAATACATTATTTACGATTTTCAATTTCTAGTGCTTTTCCGTGCGTTCATCTATATTTATATACAATAAAAAGTGTTCATGTCAGATCAGATTATTATAATTATAAATTTTATAAATTTTATTCACCTTTATTGTGTAATTAAACTAAATCAACTTTCCCAATTAACATTTTATTGAATTTCTCTTCAGCTTTGAATGTTTTCATACATATATCTTCAGTTACTTTTTTTGTAAGGTAAAAAGAATACAATTCTTTGATAATGATAAGGAAAAAGAAAATAAACAAAAACACAAGCCACTCTGTATAATTATAAACCTGTCAGGTAAACACAGTAGAAATCACAGGATGATATTGCAAACAGTAATTAACTAATAAACTAATTAATAAAATTTTCTGTCTGCCTCAGGTGTGTTCACGTTTCTCCAACGTTTGATATTTCAGGTAAAAAGTATGTTGGAGAAACATGAATATGTAGTAGGCAAACTTAATTAATTTTACTTGTAATTAAGACTACAGTAAAACATGTATAAATGAATCTTTGGTAAGTAATAAGTAAAGAATGTAGAATATTATATTTAATTGAATTTACAGTACCAAGTAACAGGCATGTCCATATAACAAATTAAACATTACAATACAAAGTAGCAGGCATTTATTCAAGTAATAAGTAAAGTAAAGAAAACACAATATTATACAGATTTAAGTGAATTACAGTACTAAGTAACAGGCATAAATAATATATGTGTTAAACATAATTAAAATTATTTATTTATTTATTAATCATAGCGGCTATATTTAATAAATAAATAAATAATTTTAAATAAATTTACTGGCGGAGTTCCATGTGAAGGCAGAAGGTAGCTTGGTCGGCGTAGAAAAATACTGTAATGTCCTGGTTGATGAGTCTTGTCTTTAGTGTCTGAAGTCTGTAGTAGATGTGTCTGTACTTTTTCTGTTTCGGGCGATGAATGCCGCCTCACTGTGTTTGAATCTGGTTGGCCTTTGTGTTTTCTTGAGTTTTCTTTAGTAGTTCAGTCAGTTGGAAGACATTTGGGTGCATTTAACCATACATCTTCAACCAGATCCTGTGGTACCAGAGGGAGTGCTGCAGGGCATCTAACCTGTTCATTTCCGTCGTCAGCTAGTAGCTAGTACTCATAACTGACACTAAACACATCATTTCTGAGCATAGCGAGCATACTTTGTAATAATTGTTTGTAATGATTGTTTAATAATTTGACACTGCTTTGCATGGTCTGTATTTGCACTTATTTAATTACTAAGATTTATGATATAAGGACATAATAAAAATATTCCTTTTTTAGCTCACCTGACCCAAAGGGTCAGGTGAGCTATTGTTATCACTTTGCGTCCGTCGGCGTCTGTAAACTTTTTAATCTTCTTCTCTGAAACCACTTGGCCAATTGAAACCAAACTTGGCCATAATGTTCATTGGATGAACCTTTACAAAGTTTGTGTTTTTTTTTTTTGATTGGTAAACCAATATGGCCGCCACCTCAAGACTTAGTTTAACACATGACCCTATGGGAAAAAAGTTAAAAAGGGCTTCTTCTCTGAAACCGTTTAACCAATCAAAACAAAACTTACTAGCAATATTGTTTAGATGGTCCTCTATAAAGTTTGTGTTTTAGATGGGAATTGGAAATTCAAAATGGCCGCCACTGCAGGACTTAATTTAACATAGGACCCTATGGGAAAAAGTTTGAAAGGCTTCTTTTCTGAAACCGGCCATCCAATGGAAACAAAACTTACTAGCAATATTGTTTGGATGGTCCTCTATAAAGGTAATGTTTTTTATCCCAATCTGATATTCAAAATGGCTGCCACCGCAGGACTTAGTTTAACATTGGACCCTATGGGAAAAAGGTTAAAAAGGGCTTCTTCTCTGAAACCGGTTAACCAATCAAAACAAAACTTACTAGCAATATTGTTTGGATGGTCCTTTATAAATTTAATGATTTTTATGCCAACTGGAAATTCAAAATGGCCGCTACCGCAGGACTTAGTTTAACATAGGACACTATGGGAAAAAGTTTTTAAAGGCTTCTTCTCTGAAACCGGTTAATCAATGGAAACAAAAACTTACTAGCAATATTGTTTGGATGGTTCTCTATAAAGTTTATGTTTTTTATGGCAATTGGAAATTCAAAATGGCCGCTACCGCAGGACTTAGTTTAACATACGATCCTATGGGAAAAAGTTTTTAAAGGCTTCTTCTCTGAAACCGGTTAATCAGTGGAAACAAAAACTTACTAGCAATATTGTTTGGATGGTCCTTTATAAAGTTTATGTTTTTTATGGCAATTGGAAATTCAAAATGGCCACCTCCCCCGCAGGACTTAGTTTAACATAGGACCCTCAGTATGGGCAAATAAAAAAAATCTTCTTTATACACTGGTTAACCAATGAAACAAAGCTTTCTAGTAATATTGTTTGGATGGTCCTATTTAAAGTTTATTGAAAATTACAGGACTTACTTTAACATCAGGGAAATGCCATCTTCATTGCCTATAAAATCAGGTGAGCGATACAGGCTCTTAAGAGCCTCTGGTTATATAATATTATAACTTTGCCATAAATTTCAGATCAGATAGATTTCCCAGGTTTTACTGTAAACTGCTTAAAACAACATATTTGATTGTTGTAAAAACAACAAGCCCTTCCATTGTTCATTTCATGTTGGAGAAACATGAATAAAATTTTTCAAATGTTGGTGAAATGTGAATAAACCCTGCCTCATACCATGTGGGGCAACCAAGGCAATCTGTATAATTATTTACCTGTCAAGTAAACACAGTAGGAATTACAAGATGTTATAACTAATAAACTAATTAAAAAATTTGTCTGTCTGTGTTAGGTGACGTGACTTCTTTCGAGAAGGCATCTGAAACAACAAAATTATTAATAATTAATATTAGATATGCACAGGAGTAGCTATGAATTTAAAAAAAAACCAAGATTAGTTGTCATCACACAAAGGATGATAAGATATTACATGTACTAGTGGGTGTATGTAGCAAAGATGGGGACAGGTGTTCCGGTATGAACAAATTTCCAATCATCCAAATTCATGCAAAAAACATATAAAACCTACTTTTAAGCAGTCAAATGCACAGGAGTATCTATAAATTTTCATAAAAATATAGTTAGTTGTGATCACACAAAGGGTGATGAAGTTATTACATTCACAAGTGGGTGTATGGTCGGTGTATGTAGCCAAGATGGGGACCGGTGTTCCAAAATATAAACAAATTTCCCATCATCCAAATTCATGCAAAAACACATAAAACCTACTTTTAAGCAGTCAAATGCACAGGAGTATCTATAAATTTTCATAAAAACCAAGGTTAGCTGTGATCACACAAAGGGTGATGAAGTTATTACATTCACAGTTGGGGTTGACTGAAGGAAAAAACCGCTACAATATTACGCACATGTTGGACAACAACATTTCAGTATTGTTTTCTGGCTAAATGTGGAATGACAACATGTCATTTGATGAAATGAAAACTCATAAGGGGGGCCTCGGTGGCCGAGTGGTCAAGGTAGTTCGTCTTCTATTGATCACGTGGTCTGTCAACACTGAGATTGCGGGTTTGATTCTCACTGCAGGCAGGGTGTACTAGACTCCAATCTTAATTGACAAGGATAAAAACTGGACGCCATGATATAGCTGAAAAATTGCTGAAAGTGGCATTAAACACCATTAAACAAACAACAGAAAACTCATAAGTGAATAATAAACTATAAAAAATAAATACTTACTATTACTTTACTATATTTTCGTGAAATAACCAATTTCGAGAGAGAAAAAAATTCCAAGCACACGATCAATAAATGGGCGGAATGTTAATAATGGAACGGAACGGATACGTCAAATTTCAGCCATGGCACAGAAATATCGAACTGTAATATTGGTTTAATTAGGAGTGACATGTCCTGTTAGTATAGACTGTCCCTGGTCTTGTGCAATTTGGCAGATTCTGTATACGTACATAAGTGAGCTTTACTTCGCTCGCATATCAAAGACATTTTTTAAATGTTTATACACTTGATTCCACTCAATTTCATATCTGTTAATTGCACATCTCTCTTAAGTTAATTGCATAGGATGTTCAAACACCAAACATTTTCCTATTACTCTCTATATTAAAAATTTCTGGTAATTTCATTAAAAATAAGTTGCGTAATTACGATTCCCATTATTTTGCAACGTAACAACGGAGGTATTCCTAATGTAATGTATATTTCATGCAGTATACTGTGCTCCAGGTATGGAAATTTATTTCACAAGAAGAGATGCATGTTCCCTGTTGAATATACTTTTCTTCCAAAATTTTATTTATGGTTGGAACCAGTCTAGTATTTTGTTGTGGCAAGATGAATAGACCTCGAAGAAAAAAGGCTTCCCTGACATCCTCGAAGCAGAACAATACAATATCTAGCAATCTTATAACTAACCCTAACATTTTTGTCCGCATAAAAAACCCAATTCAGTAAGTTTTAGATGGGTGGAAAACCCAATTTACTTATTTTTGAGTGGGTTAAAAAAAATGATAAAAGTGATATATAAAAAAATACCCAATGAAATAAATCATTAGATGGGTGAAAAACCCAATGACGAAAATCTTATCTGCAGCTCTGGTGTATAATATTGTATAATACCTGAGGTACAATGTATATTGATTGCTTAATATATAGTTGAAGACAACATAATCTGTCATCAAACAATGTCTATTAACTCTAATTCCAAAAGGCTGATAATTGATGAATGCATTTTAACAGGTTTATTCAAAATTGTACATTAACCACATATATCAAATTTGTTGTAAGATAATGGATTTCTGCTTCACATTGCCTAATGTAGTTCATCTTATATTGCTAGGAAAGTACAAAACTTGAAAATGTGGCAATGAAAAGAAATGTTTCTACAGTACATTTGTATTGTACGACTATGTATTTTTTGTTGTATTTTACTACATGTGTATTTGTCTTAATTTTATAATTTTTTTTAAGGGCAGCAGAGTTATCATCAGCTATTGATGTACAGCTTGATTATCAACTAATTGTAAATATTCAGGAAGACAAGGTAGGATAGTCAAGACTATTTGCTTTCTGCTTTCTGCTTTTCATTTTTCATGGACTTACATGTTTACAATAGAGGAAGTTTTCCTTTCTTAACTGACTAAATAACTGATTGTAAACACTAACATAAATGTAGTTTATAACAGTTCTGTAGTTGCTTTATATTAGTGATACATTATTAAACTGAACTATATACTAAAGAACGGTTTTCAAATTAAAAGCATTGATCCATCTCTTTATAATGCCAACAAAGTAAGTAATCAGCACTCAGGATGGTAATTCACTGTATTCTGACAGTAAATAAAAAATTTTCAAAACATATATGTATGTAATTATTTTGTGTATGACCACTGAAACATAAACATTTATTGAAGGATGCAGTTGGTATTATTTATAATACAACATTACTGTACTGTATTGCCTTCACAAGTCAAATTTTGAGTTACAAATGTACAGTATTTAACATTTATTAAGAAATTACATGTACATGTATTTCCTAAATGTAACGATGAAAATACTCTTGATGAAATTATTATTTATTTCATTAGTGATATCCAAATTTCCAAAATAACTAAAGCAGCTGTTTATTTGAATCAAGCTTATATGAATTATACTACCTTATTTATATTTGTAGTTTGATTTCATGTGTATCTATTTATAGGATTTTTATGCAGAGTATGATAAGTATGCTCTAGCATCCAGTTACTTTGACTTAAAGGAATATGACAGAGCTGTGTACTTTCTTCAGGAATGTAATAGTCCAAAGAATTATTTTTTGCATATGTATGGACGCTACCTGGCTGATGAAAAAAGAAAAGTAGATAATGCTTCAGATTCTATAGGTATTTATTTCAAAGTATTGATAACAATTAATGGTATGTAAATCCATCTGCTGTTTTCCAACTGTATGTTTTCTTTAGGTACTCTAGCTTCCGGGTGTGACTTTTTAACTAAACTTACCCAAACTATATCAAAGCGACTATAAAAATAACATTTTTGGAAGTTTTATCCTGTTTAAACGTTTTACTTCTAGTATTTTTGTTGGAAAACGTTATTTAATTGAACTAATAATCAACATATAAAGCTCATTATGAACGGAATTTTTTACCCTAACTGTGCCCAAGCAATGGTTAAAATGACATTGTTAGGCACTTTTATCCTGTTTAAAAGTTGTATGTACTCTATTTATGTTGGAAAATGTTACAACAAAAGACCGCATAAAATATTGTAACAAAGTAACACATTTTGAAAACATTTTATATTACCCTTTTTTATGAGTATGACTTCAATCAAGACATCAGTGGAGTGCAGCAGGTAATAAAATAATATGTTCGATCTCTAATTATATTGGGTTATTTTGTTTTGAAATTGCAATGTCTAATAAATATTCATTATTTTACTGAATTTTAGTGGTTTAATATTTATTGTTCATTTACTACCAAAAAATGTTATTTTAACAAGTGTTTGGGTACAGTTTGAGTAATGCATTTTATAGGGTCCATAGAAATACCCAAGAATACCCAAAAATTCTCAAGAACACCCAAGAATACCTTATTAACTACAAAATTGACATGAAAACAATATTTGTGTTTAAAAATATATATTGCAGGATGTGAAATATTTTTTATGAGCAACTATATTGTTTTAATATAGAAAAACTCGAAATTGTTGTCGTGTAGACACTGGTTAAAATGGAAGTGTTTGGCAGTCTTAGTCTGTTTAAATAAAAGTTGTATGTACTCAATTTATGGTGGAAAATGTTACAACTAAAGTCCGCAAAGTATGCCATGACATAAAATACTGTAACAAAGAAACACATTTTGGAAAAATTTTATATTACCCCTTTTTATGATATTATTTCAACCAAGACATCAATGGAGTGCAGCTAGTGATAATATGGTTGATTTTTGTCTCGCCTGCGACGAAAGTCTCTGGAGGCGAGACATATGTATGGGAATCCGGCGGCGACGGCGGTGGCGTAAACACTTGACATCTTGCTTCATATCTTTGTAAGCCCAAGCCCTAGGTCCATCAAATTTGGTCCAGAGGTAGCTTATGATGAGTACTTGCCAGTCAGTCACCTGTCACCTGACCTTGACCTCAATTTCACTGTCCAGCGTCTACATTAAAGTTTTTGGGTTACGACAGTTCCTCTGTAACTACGCATGGTAGGATGACAATATTTGGTGTATAGGTTGCTGATGACTAGTACATGACTGTCTGGTAGGTGTCACCTGACCTTGACCTCAATTTCACGGTCCAGCGACTACATTAAAGTTTTTGGGTTACGACAGTTCCTCTGTAACTACACTTGGTAGGATGACAATATTTGGTGTATAGGTTGCTGATGACTAGTACATAACTGTCTGGTAGGTGTCACCTGACCTTGACCTCAATTTCATGGTCCAGCGACTACGTTAAAGTTTTTGGGTTACGATAGTTCCTCTGCAACTATGCATGGTAGGATGACAATATTTGGTATATAGGTTGCTTATGAATAGTACATGACTGTCTGGTAGGTTCCACCTAACCTTGACCTCAATTTCAAGGTCCAGTGACTACGTTAAAGTTTTTGGGTTACGAATGTTCCCCTGTAAATATGCAGGGTATGGTGACAATATTTTGTATACAGGCCGCTGCTGATATTTAATGCTATTTACGTAATGCTTATGACGAAATTTATTTTCGTTACTGATGCGGAATTCAGGCGAGACATTTTCTGTGTCCACACTTGTTAATTATTTTGTTTTAAAATTGCAATGTCTAATAAATATTCATTTTCTGTCAATTTTCATAGTTTAATGTATGTTGTTTATTTACTACCAAAAATGTTATTTTAACCAGTGTTTGGGTACAGTTTGGATTTTACATGATCATAAGGGGCTTCATAAGATCGACCTATGGTAAACACATATGGCACTTTTTAAAAACAAATTCAATGGTTTAAATGTATATAACACATTTTGGTATTAAAAAAATTTCATTTTATGTCCATTTTGTAGTTTTATGAGGTAATCTTGGACTTAGGTATTTCTATGGTCAGCATTTTATACGATCATAAGGAGCTTCATAAGATCGACTTTAACACACGAAATTGGCATGTTAACTGCACTTTATAAGAATTCTTAACAAAAATAAGAGTATAAAGAATGTTTAAACATGATAATACTGTCAGAAAATGTTATATTAATGCACTTTTGTGTATAGTTTGGGTAAAAAGTCACACCCGCTAGCTTCCTCCCCCAATATAAAATACACACCATGATACAAACAAACAAATCAATCCATTCATTTAGTTCTTATAAAAATTCCAAATGCTCATTCACATTCAGAACGTCTTAAAATTTGAAACATTAACTTATGTAAGATTGAAAATAAGGATGCAAGACGATCCATACAGTTACTTTCCACACGACCTTGAAATGGGGAATGGACTGGTAATTTTGTTTTTTCTAAAAATGTTGGGTAAAATTCTGGAATTATATAAAAATAGGGAAAACTAACCTACTAATCATGGAGGAATCGAGCAATAATTACATCACATTACTAACACAAACTACGGGAAATACCAGAATGTTTAAAAATGAGCCACCCAGTTAAAAAAAACAGTCTAATATCCCCCTCGAAGAAAACAAATAATAAATATTAATATTACAAATTGTGGTAAGACTTCCAATTGAACCCCCCAATAAAAAATATGCAGTGCATTAGACTATCACAAGATACATGGAGTTCACACGGCTCGCACTTGCCCAATTGGCAATGCATGACTGTGTTCAGTGTGAGGTTCACCAGTGGCTGCCACCCAGTGCCAAATTCTTTTATTACATTCGGAATAATGCATTTTTAGTTGGGGGTTCAAATGGAAGTCTTTCCCAAATTTTCCTAGAAATAAAGCATTCTCACTTTCATAAGAATTCAATATGGACCCCTAAAACACCTTTTGTTTTAACAGTTAAGACATGCAACATTCACTGCCTTCCATGAAAAATTACCAGTTTAAATAATTTAAACACAACTCTCTTCAAATTAGCTAGTGACAAATTCCAAATGCATTTACCACAAGAAAGAGTATGAATAACTATTTTTTGGTTAATCCGACAAATCACAAAACTGAACTTTTATTATAATTATTTCAGCAGTTAAATTTGGCCTACACCAGAACCAGCATTGGTGCTAAAAAAGTAGCTAAGAGTTTTCTAACCAACAGATCACTTCAACAAAACTGTCCACTTAAAATTGTTTGGAAATACAGATTGATTTTACTTTTTATCAAATATTTGCATGGATTTCACAAAGATATATTCTTGGTTATAAATTACCGATAAACAAAATATACATTAGCATTATTTTCTGTATTTGTATTAACCTCAGCTATATATTGTACAGCCAGCTGTATTTGTGTATTAGGTTGATGTGACACTAATACATCAGTATGCCATGTATAATTCTATATTGCACAAATTAAATAAATAAATAATAATAATTGTAATAAAAATTTATTCTAAACATGTGTTTTGGTGTACATTTTACACTCAGATTACATTGGTCATTACATTGTGTTTCTAACGTAAGCAGCACAGGTCACAATGTGTCAGTGTTTCTTCATGCTTTAAATAAAACATCTGTAGAGATTGATGGTCTTAAATGGCAGCCTATAATATGTCTGCAGCATGTCCAAATGGATTGAGATCTGTTAAACGACTGGCCAGTAGATATATAGACCTTTGAATATCAGCACAATGATGACAATCTTTCATCCAGTAGAATAAAATACAAATACAATATCTTCCCATTTTCTGTCCTGAGCTACCAATGCAACTCTGTTTTTCTATCAATAGTCATTCTGACAACAAATCTGATTACTTGTTGAATTTATATTGTTATTTCTTCTAAAATATTTCAAGACTTATTCATATTTTTAATTCTGTACTGTATTATAATATATTTTATCTGTTTTCATTAATTTGTATAGGACCCCCAGACCAGTTAGAAAATGAACATTTGAAAACATTGAAGATAGAACTAAGTAAAAAGTATATTATGAAGGAATTGGATGGATATTCTTTATATTTGTAAGTTTTTGTATGTACAGTAAATGTAAAAAAAAACTAGTAAAGATGTGTTGGGATGCCAACACAAATGTCTCCCGAAGAAATCCGTAATTGAGTTGAAAATTGTAAAAGTTGGTTGCACAACTCCATGTCAGCCCAAACATAATCAATTTCATGTCTATCATTGGTGTCAATGTTAGATTTTGTCTTGGTAATAACAGATGTGTCTTACAAAATTTAATTTTTGGTGATTCTAAAGAATTTTGTTTGAATGGTATTTAATGCAGCTTTCAGCAATTTTTCAGCTATATTGTTGCATCTAGTAAATAATGTATCTATATCAAGTCTTAACCATTTTGCTTCACAACTTGTTTTACTTGTGAATATCTTTGACATTTTGTTCAGATATGGTATAGTGTTAAAGAAATTAGATCTGCTGAAGGAAGGTTTAGAAATGTTGGTAGAAGCCGTTAATTCTGAACCATTACATTGGGGAGCGTGGCTAGAACTAGCGGTATTGATACCTGACAAGGAAACGGTTAGTATGTGTTTCAAGATAATATATTCATAGATTAAATTAGTGGTAGAGAACTTTCAAGATAGTGTCTAATAAAAGCTAGCTTTGTATAGCATACTGCTACAAATTTCTGCATGATGCAGTCACAGCTGTCCCAAGTGTTGCATAAATATAAATATTTGTGTTCATTCTGGTGAAGTGGGCGACACAGAAATAGTCATATATACATATAGTATACACTCTAATGTTGATTATGTCTTAAATAGATTTCAATTACAACTTATACAAAATGTTTGTATTTTAATTGGAATCTTGGTAATGACTACTCACAGTAAGATAGAATTGCATTGAAACTGTTGTTTGACCCATGGAAATGCAAAAAATTTAAAAATTGAAATTTATCATGCTCAGTGCTTACCTTAAATTTGTCCATCTGATTACTTTAGACAGAAGTCAACAGTAATCACTATTACTTATGTTGAATTACAGTCAAAATACAGTGACCTGTCTGGTATTTTCTATCTATTGGTCAACCCATTCTTAATCCGATAACAGCTGTTTAGAAAACTGCTTCATTCTGTTTTCTTTAAAGCTCTTCATCAGTAATAGCTTGACATTTAAATTGCAGCTACTCATGTGTAACTTGGGTAACTTTAAACTTCTAACTTGTGTCACCTGCATTATACCTTATGACAATCTCTTCCAGATAGATGTTTAAAGTTACTTGAGTCATGCATGAAAAACTGCAATTAAAATGTCCAGCTCTTTCTGATTAAAAGCTTTAAAGAAAACATACTGAAGCAGTTTTCTAAACAGCTGTTATCTAATTTTGGAATTGATTTAGCAATTGTTCAAAAGGTTTATTCCCAAAACGTCTACTCACAAAATAAACATCTAATTAAGAAATGGGAACTAAGATATCCATTGAAGGGTACGCATTTTACATAACATAATTTATATTGTTTTAAAAAATGGAATATGTACACAATAAAAAATGTATCTGTATCTGTAATGGATTATGCATACCATTCAACAATATATAATTAATCAGATAAAATTATTCCAGTGTATAGAGTTTTTGGCTTAATGAAAAAAAAAACACAAATCAACACAAATTTAACTAATTGATTTAAGCAGTATATTTAAAAAATGGTACATTTATTAAAGACTATCGTAAATGTAGTTTATAAAAATTGGTACATGATGATATTAGACTATCTAGTCAATTGATTTTATTAATCGTATACACATGTATTACTCTTCACTAAGCTATATGGTGAAAACCTAAAACAGTGAGAAGATGATGATTATATTTTAGCTACATCATGAAAACCTTTTTGTAAGAAACTGTTTACTAAACAAATATTTGATGTTTAAATAAAATGAATTGTTTTAATAGTGCTAGGTATTTGATGTTATTATTTGTGCAAACTATAAATTCTTTTCAGAAAAATTACAGGTATCTCCAAATGTATAATAACGAAATGTGAATTATTTTACGGATAAATTGCATGTTAGAAACCTTCAAAGGGCCTTTTAATCCCCATTTCTTAATTGGATGTTTATTTTGCGAGCCCACAGGTAGAAAATACCTGACATGTCATTGTATTTTAACTATAGTTCAAAAATATTTTATATTCAAAATTGTTGACATTTCTTTATTGATTTCAATAATATTATACAATAACTTAACACTGACAGGGGCCTCGGTGGCCGAGTGGTCAAGGTAGTTCATCTACTATTGGTCACATGGTCTGTCAACACTGAGATTGTGGGTTCGATTCTCATTGCAGACAGGGTGTACTCGACTCCAATCTTAATTGACAAGGATTGCCAGTTTTCCTACCGCAGGTCGGGGGTTTTCTCCGGGTACTCTGGCTTCCTCCCCAATAAAAACTGAACGCCATGATATAGCTGAAAAATTGCTGAAAGTGGCATTAAACACCATCAAACAAACAAACAAACTGAACACTGACTATCTATACCCTAATTAAAATGAAGAACTTTTTAAAAATGATTATTAGTGACATAAGCTTGAAGAATAATTGATGACAAACTCATCACAGGTTGTTTTTTTAGTGGCCAATAAAAATCCATTCCAGGTGTCATCTTAAATAACTACTTTAAATTATCTCCATTTGTTTTGTTTTGTTTTATATTTTAAAAATGTAAACATGGTATGACAATGATTTTCTCAATAGGGAATCATTTAATTAACTTTGATTTTTGACACCGCCTGCGACAAAAGTCGCTGGAGGCGAGACATATGTATGGGAACCCGGCGGCAGCTGCATAAACACTTGGACATCTTGCTTCATATCTTTGTAAGCCCAAGTCCTAGGTCCATCAAATTTAGTCCAGTGGTAGTAATGATAATTACTTGCCAGTCAGTCACCTGTCACCTGACCTTGACCTCAATTGTAATGCGACTACGTTAAAGTTTTTGGGTTACGGCAGTTCCTCTGTAACCACACATTGTAGGATGACAATATTTGGTATTTAGATTGCTGATGTATAGTACATACTTGTCTGGTAGGTGTCACCTGACCTTGACCTCAATTTCACTGTCCAGCGATTACGTTAAAGTTTTCGGGTTATGGCAGTTCCTCTGTAACCACACATGGTAGGATGACAATATTTGGTATATAGAATGCTGATGAATAGTACATGCTTGTCTGGTAGGTGTCACCTGACTAAGACTTCAATTTCACCACCAGCGACTACGTTAAAGTTTTTGGGTTATGGCTGTTCCTCTGTAACCATGCATAATAGGATGACAATATTCGATATATAGGTTGCTGATGATTAGTACATGACTGTCTGGTAGGTGTCATCTGACCTTGACCTCAATTTCACAGTCCTGCAAAAAAGTTAAAGTTTTGGGTTATGGCAGTTTCTGTGTAACCACGAATGGTAGGATGACATTATTTGGTATAATGGTTGCTGATGAATAGTACATGACTGTCTGGTAGGTGTCAGGAGACCTTGACCTCAATTTCAAGGTCCAGCGACTACGTTAAAGTTTTTGGGTTACGGCAGTTCCTCTGTAACCATGCATGGTAGGATGACAATATTTGTTAAATAGGTTGCTGATGAATCGTACATGACTGTCTTGTAGGTGTCTCTAGACCTTGACCTCAGTTTCACAGTCCAGAGACTACGTTAAAGTTTTTTGGTTATGGCAGTTCCTCTGTAACCATGCATGGTAGGATGACAATGTTTGGGTTATAGGTTGCTGATAAATAGTACATGACTGTTTGGTAGGTGTCACCTGACCTTGATCTCATTTTCATGGTCCAGTGACTACATTAATGTTTTTTTATTAGGGCAGTTCTTCTGTAACTATGCATGGCAGGGTGACAATATTTGGTATACAGGCTGCTGATGAAGAGTACCTGACTGTCTGGCAGGTGTCACCTGACTTTGACCTCAATTTCACGGTCCAGCGACTATGTTAAAGTTTTTGGATAAGGACACTTCCTCTGTAACCATGCATGGTAGGATGACGGTATTTGGTATTGCTAATGAGTGTCCCATTGGTTTCAACTGACCATGACCTCAATTTAGTGGTCCAGTGACGAAGTTAAAGTTTTTGTGAACCATGCATTGTATATTTTAAATGATAACAATTTAATGCTATTTACGTAAAGCTTATGACATAATTTTTTTTGGTTACTGATGTGGAATGGAGGCAAGACATTTTTCTGTGTCCACACTTGTTAAGATACCTATTTTATAGTTTTATTGGTTGTCTCCATATTCTTTAATTTTTCAAGCTGATGTCATTGTCCTTACCAACCCACTGGATGAAGAATTTATTCCTAGGACATATGTATTTAGAGTTGCAACTAAATGAAGAGGCCTTAAAAATTTACCAGAATCTTGTTGATGGAGGATTTGCTAAGAGTACATATATTGTGTCACAAATGGCTGTTGTATATCATAATATGAGAGGTATGTTAAATTGTTACATGATCTAATCAGATAGTACCTGTTTAAGTTTTATTGGGTCTCCATTTAAAAAACATGGATTATTCCAGAAAATTTTATTGGTGAATTTTTTTAATTGGGTCAGTTCCACAGTAACCATGCATGGTAGAATGAAAATATAGCTATATATTGTACATAATACAATTCAGTCAATTTTTTTCATTTGATAATTTGCCTTGATTATTTTCTCCCCATGCAATGAAAGTCTCTGCAGTTAAGACATATAAGTAGGTTTTCGGTAACAGTGATGATGGCAGCTGGAATGTTAACACTGAACATTTTGCTTTATATAATAGTAAGCTTAAGCCATAGATCAACCAAATGTTTCACAGTGGTAGCCTATGCTCTGACAGTGTGACACAATGAGCTCACAAAAAAATAATTGTAAAGTAAAAAAAAAAATTGGTATTTTTTCTGCATGAAGCTTCTTGCCATTAAGTCACCATCTTTGTTTACAATTGATTCAGGCTTTCAAGCGGGTCCTTATTTTCCTAATTTTCCTTATTTTTTACAAACAGCCCTAAAATTCCTAATTAAAGCTGTAAAATTCTAAAAAAAAGCCCTATTTTTGGTTAAAATCCTAATCTTTTTAATTTTGGAAATTTCAAAAATAAAAATAAAAAATAAACATAAAATAGATTAAAGTTAAATGAAGCTAGCTTTAGTATACTTTCAGAAATATGCATTTGCCACCCAGGTCTGCTTTAGAACAATGTTGGTAATCTTCCAAATGGTCTTTTGAATTGGTAATTAACTTTTGTATTATTGTTTTGTGCCCAAAATGGTGAGTAAATCTAATTTGTCAGTCTTAAATCATTAGAAAATAGCACATTTTATCCCTTATTTTTGTTTAAAAACCCCTAAAAATTTCTAAAATTAGCCGTTATTTTTTCAGAATTAAGCCCTAAAAAAAGCCTTTATTTTTGGAAAAAGTATCTTGAAAACCTGTAGATTGTTCTTGCATGAAAGATACATCTAGAGATAATTTCAGTTACACAGTTGATTATTTTTGTGCTATTAAATTAAGGAATATTGTCTGAATAAATTTGAAATCAAAGGACAGTGTTTATTTAAGCATACAAGTTATTAATTGATGAATTAAGAATTAGTTCAAAGACAAAATAAATATTTGGTACAACAATTATTAATATTAACTGAGGTCATATTTGTAAGGTAAGCTAATTGGGAACATACATATGTTCATAATGCTGGCTATAATTTGTATGGTATTCCAATGTTCGAACTTTCAAAGAGCTAAAACTTGCAGAAATACTTTTTTGCAGTTTATGAGTGTCAGGTACACTCTAAAAGGGAACAAACATATGTCCAAGACAGTGTCAATGCAGAACAACAGAAAAGTATCACAAACACGGTTAAGCAATAAGATGAAACACAAATCAATCAACAAAATCAAGGAATAAAAAAGTTAATAATAAATAAAAACAGGTTGACTAAAACTTTCACTCAAAATCATCAAATCTCACACAAAATTGTGTACAGTCTCTCACTTTGGGCTGAGGAAAAATATCACATAACCTGTCACCTGAATTTGACCTTCATTATGTGGTTAAGTGACTAGGTTAAAGTTAAGTCAGTTCCTCAGTAACGCTGCATGGTAAAATGACAAAATTGGAACAAAAACAAAATTAATGAATGCCTCTTTTTTCCTCTTTGTCTGTTTTAACATAAATTCAATTTTTACAAAATTCCACCGATGTTTCTGGAATGCCATTTGGTACTCTGAAAGTACCATACCACTTCCAAACTATATCCAAAATTTAGTAAAATTGATTACTTCTAACTCTTTATAAAGCTCTGAAAACATGCCTATCTTTAGGGATGAAGTCTGAGAGACTCCAAAAACAGGAAATTGGCAATTATTCCACTAGACCAAATTACTCATAATCCATTATATTTCATCAGATGTATAATTTCAAATTTTTTTTCAAAGTTCCTTCTTTCCAATAAGCATGATAAGCCCAAAAAATAGAACCAAAACAAGAAAAAAGCCAAGGAAAAAAAAAATTACAAAGAAATATACCATTTTAAGTGCAATTATATTCATGGACAACGAGTTGCAAAGGTCATTAATTGTGTTGTCGTTCCATTTGGTAAATAGGTTGCTGATGAAAGGTACACGACAGTCCGGTAGGTATCCTCTGACCTTAATTTCACATTCCAGTAACTACATTAAAGTTATTGGATTATCAGTTCCCCAAGTAACCATGCATGGTACGATGACAACATTTGGTATATATATGTTTGTATCGACTTACCTTGACCTAAGTTTCACAACGAGTGAATGTGTTAAAGTTATTGGATTAGGTCAGTTACTTAGTAACCCTGCATAGTAGAATATTTGGTATATAGATTCCTAATGAAAGATTCAAGACAGTCTGGTAGGTATCAAATGACCTTGACCTCAATTTCACAGTTCACTGCCTATGTTTAAATTTTTGAATTAGGTCAGTTTCTTTGTAACCATGCAATATATATTGTATATGATGACAATATAATGTCATTTACTTGGAGCTTAGTTTCATTGTGCCTTACAGGAGGAACTGATAAACTTGGATTCTGATAAGTGTATTTAGGTCAATTTGACATCTCAGTGTTGCAGTGTACTTGTAGATGATGGATGCTAAACAAGTATATAATGATTATGTCTTTATAAAAAGCAAGCATCTAAATCTTTGTGTTAAATTCTATGACTTTGTTTTACAGAGATTGATATGGCTGTGACTGCATTTGCTGAGTTACAAGAGTTAGACCCATACAGACTGGAAAATATGGATACTTACTCTAATTTGTTATACATAAAGGTTTGCATCACACACTGGTCCAAATAATTGTTTTTTGTTATCAATTGTCATATGTCTGTTTTCACTGTTGATAATTTAGATAATGTGAAAACTAGTTTAACAATAATTTGTAGATTATAATTATTTGTGATTATTTTTAATGCTAGTCATGAGTCTGTGTCCTACATTAACCAAGTGTTATCAGCTTGATTATTGTTTTAAAAAAAGCAATAATTTCAACATTATACAACCTTTTTTTACAAATATATCAATTTGCTCGAATTTCAAAACATTTTTTCATTTTGACATTTATGACAGCTCGTACCATATATTTTTAATCTGTATATTATCTCTACAGGAAATGAGAGCAGATCTTGCCCACTTAGCACACAGATGTTGTGATATAGACAAATACAGGGTAGAAACCTGCTGTGTTATAGGTTTGTAAGCTAGAACTTGCATATTATGCCATACTTTGAAAAATCCAAGATTCTCATTCCCACCTCGCCAGATTTTTTATTTCCAAAACAAATTTTGAAAAAATATATCACAGATGTAAGATCCAGAAAAATCCAGTCCCATGTGTGATTTTGGTTCTGTGCTATTCCATTGTCAGGTGAATTACATTTTTAATTTTATATTAAAAAGAAAACATGGCATTGTTTTTTTCTGTAAAATGACATAAAACTTAGAAAATAAATAAGAATATCCCTCTCCCCAACAAAGACTTAGTTCCATATAAAATTGCTTGTCATTTTACTAAATACAAATATACTCTTCAAGGCTACCAGCTTTTTTATATCATTAGATAATATTAATTCACATTTGCTGTAAAAAGACATGCATTGTCCCCAGTCTTTTTACTTTATTCTTTCTTGAAAAGAAGGGTGCGGATTACACGTAAATAGACATTCAGTAGTGTTCTATTCAGCTCTTTGATTGTAGTCAGTGGCGGTCACCATTTTGTTGTTGTAATAGGCACTTCGCCATATTTAGTCATTTTTGACAACTTGTACAGAAAGCAAAATATCTTTGTGAAGCTGAACAAGTAACCTATCGAAGTAATTTTGGTTCTCAGTGCAGAACACTTCAAATATTTAATGTATGGATATTGATTTAGACATGTAAGTTCCTAAAGTGGCTGTATTGTAATTAGTTAAAGGTAATAATTCATGTGTATGATAGGACTTGAAATAAAACATGCAGATATTTTATTTATTTTGCAAAAATTCATGTATAGTGTACCATCTACATGCCTGAACAGTTTATATAACTTTTCTGAATATTTCATACTACTTTAATGATGGATCGTCTAGGAACAACTTCTGCAGCACCAGTCCTTTCTGTATTTACAGGAAATTATTATTCACTGAGACAACAACATGAAAAAGCTGTAATGTACTTTCAAAGGGCTTTGAAGTTGAACCCCCATTATCTGTCTGCTTGGACACTTATGGGACATGAGTTTATGGAACTGAAAAACACATCTGCTGCTCTACAAGCTTATAGACAAGCCATAGGTAAGACAACAATTCCGTCATATCTACTTGTAGATCATTGTTTTCTAGTTTTTGTATGAGAAATTTTAAATAGCATGTCCAAAGTTTCTTTCTGAATAACATAGGGTTTATTCTATGTTTATCTCAAATTTTATCCAATTTTGTTCTCTCTTATGTGATTTACATAGTTTAAGAATGCATCAATATTGCTGTGTGCGAAATAAGCCACACGCCCGACGCCCGAGGCATGTAAAACTCGATTTGGGCCTGTAAAAATCAACAAGAAAAAAACGCACGAGTGGCATTTTATTTATAATTACCCACTTGGGCCTACCAACATTAACAGTAAAGACGCCCGAGTTGTGTTTTGTAATCAATCAATCGATGTTTTCTATAAATAAATGCATAAAATTGGAAAATCCCTAATTTGTAATTGATTTTCGATGTGCGCGCATTTTGTACAATCGGAAATTCTCCGCTAATTAGCATGCCTCAATCCAAGCCATTCGAGAAGTGCTAAGGAAAAGCCACGTGGAAGGAAACATGCTTTTAGGTAAGAAGATAGTAGTTGGTAATTTATTTTTCTTTCGATTTAGTTTATTAGACATCCTCATGTTCCTTTTCTTTTCATAGTCTGAAGCCAATGAAATTCGGAAGGATAAGCCTTTCATCAGACCGATATGGGAGTCAAGTATGAAAAAATTGCTTCTTAGAACATTTTCTATTCTCCACCTGAAAGTCCTTGTTCCTACAAGGATTGGAGGCACCAGGTGGCTCCCACGTCTCGAAATGTCACTTACCATATTTTTCAGAGGCTACCAAGCATTTGTAACTCAGCTGCAGTCTGCATCACATGAGAATGCCAAGGCAGAAGGTCTAGCCAGGCTAGCCACACATGGGAATGTAATTGCGTACCTATTACAACTCAAGGTAAATTTGAAAGTACATTTTTACTTTCCTTGATTGTTTTTGCTTTAATATTTACATGGTACTGTAAGAGATATAATATGTAGCAATAATCTGAATCAAAGCAAAAAGATTTTGATAAAATTACCCTCTATACTGTATAAAATATTGTTGACAAAGCCCAAGTATAACAGACTGACCTATGCTTTTCTAGCAGCCTACTAGCAGAGGTAGCTTACTCTGTGTTTTTTATCAAAGTTTAAATACTATTATTTTCAGGATGTTGTTGATGTATTAATGAGACTGTCAAAGTATTTACAGAAATCTGAAATGTCCCTGGCTGACGCCTATGCCAGAGTCTTAATCACCAAAAAACACTTGAATAATCTGAAGCAGTAAGTACAATACAAGATCCAAATAATGTCATGTACTCAAACTTAACAATGTGCTACCTTGTAACATATTTTGCACATTCTGAATTGAACCTCATCACTCATTGTCACCTTTATGATCCATATCTTAACTCCAGTTTCGTCTACTCATAAAATTTTATGTTCTATATTATTTAAAAATAAAATTTTCAGGGAAAGCAATGAGGTTTATGAAACTGTACTAGAGACCTCCGAGTATCAAGGGTTTTAACTGCATCTTGTAAAGTAAAATTAATAGATATCCTGTGTAAGAGAACAGACGAAAGGTTCCCAAAGTCAGATCGTGTTTTTGATGCAACTAAGATTGTTGGATTTAATAACTGGCCAGCAGCAAAGGATTGATCATGTATAAGCTTTTTTTTTAATTGTTTGTTGAAACAAACTTACTTCGTAAAAGTTGTTATTTATATATAAACTTTTTGTTACATTGTTCTGTATTTGTTTCATGCATGAAGGCATTTTTATACTGACTGTGTGACCCTCTTTAAATTAAGTGCTTATTATTTAGTTACATTTGGGCCATAACAAAAAACCTAGATGTAGGTTCTTATACAGCATCCAGGAGAGATTTTGCATTTTTATATTTGTAATAAAAATTGCTATTAGCTCAGAGCTGTATATATTTTAAAGAAATTAACTGAAAATAGACACAGTCTGAGTCCATTGACAAAATAATTTTTAGCGGCTAAAAATGAGGACAGAATGGTATGAAAATCTACAATTTTTTTATGGCCTAAACTTTGTTGTAGTTATTAAAGTTATTGTATCCTTATTTTTGCATAAAGCTAATAAGATTTTCTATAAGCAAACCATTTTTTAACCATGGAGGAAAATTAAAGTATTTGTTTAATACAAATTGTGTGCCAATTAAGAAATTTTAGTAACCAAAATTCTTATTGCCAAAGCCTTGTAGTTTTTACTGCTAATGTTATCTGTCAGATTTTACTATTATTAAAAAACAACTTACATTTAATGTGGCTGTACAGCAGGCTTATATATTCATTATTCTCAATTAATCATTTTCAACTTATCTTTTGCTCTTAATATTTAGCATTTGGAAATAAAGAAGTTACAGTTCTTACCAGTCATTTCCGAACAATTATGGGGATAGAAGATGAAAGCTCAGTTTTGGCAGAGTGGCAGATGCTAAGGGATTGTGTATACGAGAAGTATGTTTTTTCATGTGAATCTATTCAATGCAGTTTTTTAGGGGTCACCTAGTGTGTTCAAAGCAGTAATTATTAAGTTATATGTTACTATGTACAAAGGATTTCTCGTGCCTATCCTTTGTTGAAGGCTTTGGAAATTTATATTCTCTGCATTTAGTGATTACTACAAATGTGTTGTTACCACAAGGTCAGGGGTTTTCTCCGGGTATTCTGGCTTCCTCGTCCAGTATTTATTGGAGGAGCTATTATATAGCTGAAAAATTGCTGAAAGGGGCGTTAAACACCATTCAAACAAACAAACAAATGTGTTGCTGTTATTTAGATTCTAAAATTAATGTTGGTATAAAATAACTAAATTTATTTTATAGGTATGCTACATTAGAAGTCATGTGGCCTGATATCTTCCAGTTTATGAAAGGGAGAGATGTGGATACAGCACTTAACTTAATTGAACTTATCCTTGCCTTACCACCAACGTCTGTGAAAAATGAGTCATCATTCAGGGCAATGAAGTTGATTAAAACCAAAAGGAGGGGGAAACTTAACATAGAGACATTGAATTCACTAGTGCTTGTTCACCTGGAGTAACCACCTGTGGAGGAGTTTGATCCAGAACCTACAATACAGGAATGGCTGGTAAGATTTATAACTCTTTTCTTAACCATAAAACAAGAGATATTAATATTAGCCATCTTAGCTGCTGACTGAAGCTTTGAAGTGATTATTCAGCCAAATTTGGTTGAAATAAATGGCTATAAATGTAGTTAAAATTTTTTTTTTGAGATTTATTAAAGGCCATCAATAACAACTTTCACATGTGTGTACATTTTTACAGGCAACATGTGGTAGAAGGCTTGGAGCTGTACATTTACCTGCATAGCAAATAGAACCCTCAACTGTCCAGATTGAACCTTCACCTGCCCAGCAAATAGAACCCCTAACTGTCCAGATTGAACCTTCATCTGTCCAGACGGATCCTTCACCTGTCCAGCAGATGGAGGTCTCCTGTAACCAACAGATGGAGTCCTCACCTGAGCAGCAGACCCTGCATAATCCTGCATTAGTAGCAGCTGATATTCATGATTATATTATTGAAAATGTAAGCAACTGTGATGGTATGAGGGAGTAGTTTCCTAATTTTGTTCAACAAAGCCTTCTACTAGATTACTTTTAGAGATCTTGCAGTGCATTGCTGTTTAATTGGCATATTCACAAACTTTTCTTTCCTCATATATACTATGTTTAGAGTTTGATTCTATTATGTAAAAACAGTACTTTAATTTGTTTCTAATTATTAGCATGTATTGTCTTTGCAGAATAACTTCACAGGGTGTTCAGATTACAGTTCAGATGATGATGATGATGATGATGATGATGATGATGACATGAGTGAAGACATTGTGTTTAGAATGCTAACCATTATCAACCGGGACTAAATGGACATTGATATTAATAAAAAGAAAGAATCATAGTTACTTGCTTTTTTATCAACAAATTTTACAAGTCATTTTTGGGCCTTTAAATCTGTCTTTGGACCTATAAGTTCCTTCATGTTGTAGGTCCAAATGGCCTTTACTCATAAATTCTTATTGTGCAGACTGTATTGACAGTTAAATACAATGATTTTGTTGAATTACACTATCCCTTAAATAAATTTCATTTAGGTTTCTAATTCCATCCAGAAAGTTTTACCTTAGACTTATTATTAAGAATTTTTGAAAGGGCTATAATGCTATAAATCATCCCTACTGATGGCCTTTATCTTGCAGCCATTTAAAAACCCTACCAATCCTTTATACATTTTATTTTGTTGTCAGTTTGCTAATACTGTCACCATTTGATGTTGTAATTATGCTTTCTACTCAGAATAGGTTAGTCGTGGTATATCATGTCTTGTTCAAATAGTTATTATATAAATATTGACATCGTGACAGTAAAATTGTCAACTTGAGGAAATACTGTCAACTGTTTGTGGTAGAAAAACGTTTCTTGCTTGACATTATTATTGTCTGTTTACAGCAGAAATGTAAAAATTGATATTGCGCATGCGTGAATGGTACAGTATAATTTTCGACATTCCGTACCTATGGTAGCGGATGACAGTATTTTTCCGACAGTAAATTTTTTTTTTCAGTACTTACATGTCACGGTGGCCTATGGAAGATTAACATAATATAATAATATTGAATATTGGGTTACAGTAACATGTTGTTTTAATTGCTATGGTAAAGCAGTTACAAATTTCTTTTTTCAACAATGCTTACATGAATAATAATCACTTTTAGATATACATCTTTAATTTTTGATATATTGACTTGAATATTTATCAATCACAAAATATTTTTCTCATCAACCAGCAATCACCTTGCTGGTTTAATGACTTTCAGCAGATATGCATGTGCTGTTTAACAAAATAATATTATCTGAAGCAGAATTGAAAAAAAAAATTTTAAATGGGGGAGTGTGAAATTAGAAACATGTTTGTGGCAAGTGAAATTAGGCCTTTATTGATAACATAGAGAACTTTGCATAAATTTCAAAATCAGTTTGGTAGACAAAATACCATTTAATATAAGGGGGTTTGGTAATCCTTTAAGGTATCAGAACCACAATTGATCACATAATCATAGCTGGTGTCTGGATGTCAATTGATTTTCAATGGAGCAGACCTCAGTTATGTTCAGGAAATATCAGATATACTATTTGAGTAACTTACTTTTTTTGCTCAAAACTGTTAACATCGACTCAGAGAAAAACAATATATTTAACTTGTATCATTAATTAGCAATTCATCTACATTGATTAAATAAAGCTGTATTTCTTAGTAAAAAATTAAAATAAAACGGTAACTTCAATTATCGGTCTGGTATCTTAATTGGTTTAAACCTGCCAAATTATGTCGTAAGTGACTGTTCCAAGCCAGAAGCATTTTTATTTGTCCTTACTGGTCTCTTTTAACATTATTTTTATACCCCCGCTCGACAGAGTCTGGGGTATATAGTGGTCCTCATGTCCGTCCGTCCATCCGTTCGTCCGTCCACATTTGGTTTCCGGATGATAATTCAAAAAGTTTACATCAGATTTGAATGAAACTTTGGGATATTGTTATATATCAGGTTGGTAAGAAGCCTATCGATTTTGGGGGAAATCTGTCAAATTTCAAGGTCACAGTCCACGAAAAATGTTAGAAATTTTTACAAAAAGTTGTTTCCGGAAAATAACTCAAAGTTTTCATCCGATTTTAATGAAACTGTAAAATATTCTTATATATTTTGTTGGTAAGAAGCCTATTGATTTTGGTGGAAATCCATCCAATTTCAAGGTCACAATCCACGAAAAACGTTAGAAATTTTCACAAAAGCGGGGGTATCAGCGATCGCTAGATCGACTTTGTCTAGTTTTTATCTGCTGTTCTAGCTTTGAGTGTTTAATTAAACTTTTAAGGTTTGTGTTGATTTATCACCTTGTGTATAGATAAAAGGTTGTGTCAATCCAAAGTATTTAGAAATGTTACGAGAAACTTCAAAAATAAACCCCCAGCCAGGAATGTTTAAAATACGCCCCTCCCATCCCAACCAAGCCAGCAATGTTTAAAAAATAAACCCCAAGCCAGGTATGTTTAAAAAAAATAACCTCCAGCCAAGAATGTTTAAAACTGTATTTGCTTTATCAAATGTGGATCATCATTAATGACCTACAACCCTTGTCAAAAAATTATTATTCTATTTCTACTCCACCATAGATTAAGTCAGCATGAAAAATAGGACAAATTTAAGATTGGCTTGCAACAATATGTCTAAAAAGATTTTGGTATTTGATGAAAAACAGTTATATATAATTAGCAGTTAGGAAAAAATCATCGAGGAAAACTACATTTTGTTAAAAAACCTTGCCTGCTAATGTAGTAAACTTTAATATAAAGATGTTTAAAATGACCATGTGATGTTATATTTTATGTAGAGGTAAACAGAAGAGATTACAGAGCTTGGTATGGACTTGGACAAACCTATGAAATTCTGAAAATGTACCATTATTGTTTATATTACTACAGACAAGCTCAGCAGTTACGGTATGTAATAACAATAGTTCACTTAACTGTGGTTTCAATTTTTTGTGGGTTTCAAATTTCGTGGATTGAAGGAAGAATCCATTTCATTTGATATATAAATTTGTGGATCGCAAGATCAAATGTACGAAAAATGTCAAAAATCGCTATTTTTGGTTAAATTGATTTACATATTTAAGTTGTTTAAACTAAACATAGATTTATACAGTTCATGAATCAAATTATTGTTCAGTTTGCTTTGTCATGAATTGTATGGTAAAGTGTGTGATGGTTTACCTTATATGTGAATCCAAAGTATTAACCGTAGGGCATTGATGTACTTGTCATTAATTTGATTTTTGTCTTGTCTGCAATGACATTCGTGGGAGGCGAGATATATATATATATATATATATATATATATGGGAATCCAGTGGCGGCGTCAACACTTTAGTATCTTGCTTCATATATTTGTAAGCCTAAGCCCTAGGTCCATCAAATTTGATTCACTGGTAGCTTATGATGAGTATTTCCTGGTCAGTCACCTGTCACTGGGCCTTGACCTTAGTTTCACATTCCAGGGACTATGTTAAATTTTTGGGATTATGGCAGTTCCTCTGTAACCATGCATGGAAGGATGACAATATTTGGTATATAGGTTGCTGATGAATAGAACATGATTGTCTGGTAGGTGTTACCTGACCTTGACCTCAATTTCATGATCCAGTGACTATGTTAAAGTTTTTGTATTAGGTTAATTTCTCTGTAACCATGCATTTTATATTTTATATGATAACAATTTAATGCTATTATGCTCATGACGTTATTTTTTTTCTTGACTGATGTTGTTTCCACTTTTGTTGTTTATTAGAATAACATGATGTTTTTACAGTAATTAATAACTGAAAGACCATTCAAGTTATTTATTTCAAACTTGTATAACATGAAATAGATGCTTGGAATTGTAACCAGAAGTAAATTTCTTGATTCCTAAGATTATTGTGCACACTATCTTGAAGACAAAAAACTTGTTTGAACTTCTTTAAGGATGAATTTACTTTAAAATGACTAAAATTAAATATTGTTGGTGTATAACTCGTGGTTATCCCTATATGGAGGAAAATATGTGTAAAATTCACAACAGGAAGTTAACAATTTGATTATTGGAGTACACAATTGTACACAATTTTGTTAGAATATTACATTGCCGTACGACTGTTTTTTTTTCTTTTGGAAAAAAAAATTGGGGTTGCTGCTTAAATCTTTGGTATAAAATTTGAACACAACAAACTCGTTATCTGAAAGCATAAAGTTGGCTTTGATAGTTTTTAAAGGGTTCATTAAACACCCAGGGATATAATACTTCGTGGTATTCTTGAATTTGTGGGTAGACAGTACCCACGAAAAAAGAAAAATTGATATCCAAATAATAAAAATGAAACCACAGTAGTCATTAAATGTACATTTCTGTGAACATTGGACATTATATACTTTTTCAGTCTGTAAAATATTGTAGCATATTGAGGTGTTAGCACATGTTTCATATTCTTTCTAAAATGACAAAGAAAATATTTTTCTAAAATTTGGGGTTATATATCAAAATATCATATATCAAAATTGAATATTATCTTTAAATTGAACAGTAAAAAAGCAAAGTTTAAGGTCCATGTGCAATGATGACTAAAACTAGAATAACTAATTTTTTTTTAATTATGATTTCTTTTTTTAGACCTAATGATTCAAGAATGGTGGTAGCCCTTGGAGAATCGTATGAAAAATTAGAAAGATTACAAGAGGCTAAAAAATGTTTCAGGAAAGCTCACAGTATTGGTGATGTGGAAGGCATGGCTATATTCAAATTAGCAAAGTAGGTCTCGCACATCAAAAATATTGGACTGAATATTTGAATATTATACCCCCACTTGTAAGAGAGGGGGCTATATTGCAATCACCTTGTCCATCTCTCCATCCGTTACAAACTTTCGTAACAGATTAATCGGCTTCTACTAAAGGGATTGATTTTATATTTGGTGCACAGCTTTAGCATGATGAGTTGTACTGTGCCTCTCCTTTCCAGGTCAGTCAGATATCTACTTCCTGTTTTCCGAGCCGAAAGGGGGAGTATACTTAGCATGACTTGGTGCTGGTCCATGTTGTATTCACATTACTTTCATTTGAAAGTTTTCAAGCTGCAGATATAATTGAATATTTCTTGTCATTCATATAATTGACTCTCTTAAACTTTGCTGAATGGGTTTAATACCAACTTAGTATATAGGTTACCTGGTGAAGTCTAAGGTTATTTTTTTAATTATCTTTCAGTTTACTTTCCTCATCTGTAATATGTTCTGTCTGTTATAGTTCTTTGATTTCTTTTTGTTTTTGTATATTATTAATTGAGAAATTGTTTAACTAATTCAAAACTCAATATATGGAAAAACTGGTATATTGCAATATATTGCATACCACTTAAAATGTACTGTACTGCTCTTTAATTGTCAATAGTGTACATTGTGTAAAATCCTTCAGTGTTTTCATCTGTGATTTTTTTTTCTATTTGAAATTTATATGTATATTTATAGACTTCATGAGAGGTTAGATGAAGAGACCAATGCTGCAGCAGCATATACAGAATATGTCAATGAAGCCAACCGGCAGGGGGTAAGTTTTACATGTTAACGTTACTTGTGTTGGGCTGTGCTGGTCTGATTTGATGAATTGGCTCTGTACATGTTTTATTGCATTAATTATTTCAAGTACTTTGTGTTGTCGATTTTCCTAACAATATTATTTGGTGGGTTGTTGAGACCAGTCAGTAGTAATCAATAATAAGTAAGTTATGCTGATGTTACACTTTTTGACAGTTTAAATGTGGTAACAATATGTGCATTAAAATAAAAAGAAGGCATTCACCAATTAAAAACTTTTTGGCATTACCGGTATATAATTGTTATTGAGCTTTTGACTTTTATTTGTTTTTAACTCTATTTGTTAGATATTTAATCCAGAAGATTTAAGTCAAGCTTATAAGTATTTAGCTAATTTTCACCTCGGACAAGGGCAGTTGGATGAAGCTTATGCTGCAGCCCAGAAGTGTACAGAATTTCAAGAGGTCAGTGCTTATAAGCAATTTTGTTGTCATTGTAACATTTCTTTGTCATTTGAAATCACTAAACCAATTTCTTTTCAGTAACTTTACTTTTTTGTCTTGATTTAATCTTTTAAAAAGTGGGGCATACAAAGTCGCTGGAGGCGAGACATATGTATGGGAAGGCGGCGGCGGCGGCGTAAACACTTGACATCTTGCTTCATATCTTTGTAAGCCCAAGCCCTAGGTCCATCAAATTTGGTCCAGAGGTAGCTTATGATGAGTACTTGCCAGTCAGTCACCTGTCACCTGACCTTGACCTCAATTTCACGGTCCAGTGACTACGTTTAAGTTTTTGGGTTACGACAGTTCCTCTGTAACTACGCATGGTAGGATGACAATATTTGGTGTATAGGTTGCTGATGACTAGTACATGACTGTCTGGTAGGTGTCACCTGACCTTGACCTCAATTTCACGGTCCAGCGACTACGTTAAAGTTTTTGGGTTACGACAGTTCCTCTGTAACTACGCATGGTAGGATGACAATATTTGGTGTATAGGTTGCTGATGACTAGTACATGACTGTCTGGTAGGTGTCACCTGACCTTGACCTCAATTTCACGGTCCAGCGACTACGTTAAAGTTTTTGGGTTACGACAGTTCCTCTGTAACTACGCATGGTAGGATGACAATATTTGGTGTATAGGTTGCTGATGACTAGTACATGACTGTCTGGTAGGTGTCACCTGACCTTGACCTCAATTTCACGGTCCAGCGACTACGTTAAAGTTTTTGGGTTACGACAGTTCCTCTGTAACTACGCATGGTAGGATGACAATATTTGGTGTATAGGTTGCTGATGACTAGTACATGACTGTCTGGTAGTTGTCACCTGACCTTGACCTCAATTTCACGGTCCAGCGACTACGTTAAAGTTTTTGGGTTACGACAGTTCCTCTGTAACTACGCATGGTAGGATGACAATATTTGGTGTATAGGTTGCTGATGACTAGTACATGACTGTCTGGTAGGTGTCACCTGACCTTGACCTCAATTTCACGGTCCAGCGACTACGTTAAAGTTTTGGGGTTACGACAGTTCCTCTGTAACTACGGATGGTAGGATGACAATATTTTGTGTATAGGTTGCTGATGACTAGTACATGACTGTCTGGTAGGTGTCACCTGACCTTGACCTCAATTTCACGGTCCAGCGACTACGTTAAAGTTTTGGGGTTACGACAGTTCCTCTGTAACTATGCATGGTAGGATGACAATATTAGGTGTATAGGTTGCTGATGACTAGTACATGACTGTCTGGTAGGCGAGACATATGTATGGGAATCCGGCGGCGGCGGCGGCGGCGGCGTAAACACTTGACATCTTGCTTCATATCTTTGTAAGCCCAAGCCCTAGGTCCATCAAATTTGGTCCAGAGGTAGCTTATGATGAGTACTTGCCAGTCAGTCACCTGTCACCTGACCTTGACCTCAATTTCACGGTCCAGTGACTACGTTTAAGTTTTTGGGTTACGACAGTTCCTCTGTAACTACGCATGGTAGGATGACAATATTTGGTGTATAGGTTGCTGATGACTAGTACATGACTGTCTGGTAGGTGTCACCTGACCTTGACCTCAATTTCACGGTCCAGCGACTACGTTAAAGTTTTTGGGTTACAACAGTTCCTCTGTAACTACGCATGGTAGGATGACAATATTTGGTGTATAGGTTGCTGATGACTAGTACATGACTGTCTGGTAGGTGTCACCTGACCTTGACCTCAATTTCACGGTCCAGCGACTACGTTAAAGTGTTTGGGTTACGACAGTTCCTCTGTAACTACGCATGGTAGGATGACAATATTTGGTGTATAGGTTGCTGATGACTAGTACATGACTGTCTGGTAGGTGTCACCTGACCTTGACCTCAATTTCACGGTCCAGCGACTACGTTAAAGTTTTGGGGTTACGACAGTTCCTCTGTAACTACGGATGGTAGGATGACAATATTTGGTGTATAGGTTGCTGATGACTAGTACATGACTGTATGGTAGGTGTCACCTGACCTTGACCTCAATTTCACGGTCCAGCGACTACGTTAAAGTTTTGGGGTTACGACAGTTCCTCTGTAACTATGCATGGTAGGATGACAATATTAGGTGTATAGGTTGCTGATGACTAGTACATGACTGTCTGGTAGGTGTCACCTGACCTTGACCTCAATTTCACGGTCCAGCGACTACGTTAAAGTTTTGGGGTTACGACAGTTCCTCTGTAACTACGCATGGTAGGATGACAATATTTGGTGTATAGGTTGCTGATGACTAGTACATGACTGTCTGGTAGGTGTCACCTGACCTTGACCTCAATTTCACGGTCCAGCGACTACGTTAAAGTTTTTGGGTTACGACAGTTCCTCTGTAACTACGCATGGTAGGATGACAATATTTGGTGTATAGGTTGCTGATGACTAGTACATGACTGTCTGGTAGGTGTCACCTGACCTTGACCTCAATTTCACGGTCCAGCGACTACGTTAAAGTTTTGGGGTTACGACAGTTCCTCTGTAACTACGGATGGTAGGATGACAATATTTTGTGTATAGGTTGCTGATGACTAGTACATGACTGTCTGGTAGGTGTCACCTGACCTTGACCTCAATTTCACGGTCCAGCGACTACGTTAAAGTTTTGGGGTTACGACAGTTCCTCTGTAACTATGCATGGTAGGATGACAATATTAGGTGTATAGGTTGCTGATGACTAGTACATGACTGTCTGGTAGGCGAGACATATGTATGGGAATCCGGCGGCGGCGGCGGCGGCGGCGGCGTAAACACTTGACATCTTGCTTCATATCTTTGTAAGCCCAAGCCCTAGGTCCATCAAATTTGGTCCAGAGGTAGCTTATGATGAGTACTTGCCAGTCAGTCACCTGTCACCTGACCTTGACCTCAATTTCACGGTCCAGTGACTACGTTTAAGTTTTTGGGTTACGACAGTTCCTCTGTAACTACGCATGGTAGGATGACAATATTTGGTGTATAGGTTGCTGATGACTAGTACATGACTGTCTGGTAGGTGTCACCTGACCTTGACCTCAATTTCACGGTCCAGCGACTACGTTAAAGTTTTTGGGTTACAACAGTTCCTCTGTAACTACGCATGGTAGGATGACAATATTTGGTGTATAGGTTGCTGATGACTAGTACATGACTGTCTGGTAGGTGTCACCTGACCTTGACCTCAATTTCACGGTCCAGCGACTACGTTAAAGTGTTTGGGTTACGACAGTTCCTCTGTAACTACGCATGGTAGGATGACAATATTTGGTGTATAGGTTGCTGATGACTAGTACATGACTGTCTGGTAGGTGTCACCTGACCTTGACCTCAATTTCACGGTCCAGCGACTACGTTAAAGTTTTGGGGTTACGACAGTTCCTCTGTAACTACGGATGGTAGGATGACAATATTTGGTGTATAGGTTGCTGATGACTAGTACATGACTGTATGGTAGGTGTCACCTGACCTTGACCTCAATTTCACGGTCCAGCGACTACGTTAAAGTTTTGGGGTTACGACAGTTCCTCTGTAACTATGCATGGTAGGATGACAATATTAGGTGTATAGGTTGCTGATGACTAGTACATGACTGTCTGGTAGGTGTCACCTGACCTTGACCTCAATTTCACGGTCCAGCGACTACGTTAAAGTTTTGGGGTTACGACAGTTCCTCTGTAACTACGCATGGTAGGATGACAATATTTGGTGTATAGGTTGCTGATGACTAGTACATGACTGTCTGGTAGGTGTCACCTGACCTTGACCTCAATTTCACGGTCCAGCGACTACGTTAAAGTTTTGGGGTTACGACAGTTCCTCTGTAACTACGGATGGTAGGATGACAATATTTTGTGTATAGGTTGCTGATGACTAGTACATGACTGTCTGGTAGGTGTCACCTGACCTTGACCTCAATTTCACGGTCCAGCGACTACGTTAAAGTTTTTGGGTTACGACAGTTCCTCTGTAACTACGCATGGTAGGATGACAATATTTGGTGTATAGGTTGCTGATGACTAGTACATGACTGTCTGGTAGGTGTCACCTGACCTTGACCTCAATTTCACGGTCCAGCGACTACGTTAAAGTTTTGGGGTTACGACAGTTCCTCTGTAACTACGGATGGTAGGATGACAATATTTTGTGTATAGGTTGCTGATGACTAGTACATGACTGTCTGGTAGGTGTCACCTGACCTTGACCTCAATTTCACGGTCCAGCGACTACGTTAAAGTTTTGGGGTTACGACAGTTCCTCTGTAACTATGCATGGTAGGATGACAATATTAGGTGTATAGGTTGCTGATGACTAGTACATGACTGTCTGGTAGGCGAGACATATGTATGGGAATCCGGCGGCGGCGGCGGCGGCGTAAACACTTGACATCTTGCTTCATATCTTTGTAAGCCCAAGCCCTAGGTCCATCAAATTTGGTCCAGAGGTAGCTTATGATGAGTACTTGCCAGTCAGTCACCTGTCACCTGACCTTGACCTCAATTTCACGGTCCAGTGACTACGTTTAAGTTTTTGGGTTACGACAGTTCCTCTGTAACTACGCATGGTAGGATGACAATATTTGGTGTATAGGTTGCTGATGACTAGTACATGACTGTCTGGTAGGTGTCACCTGACCTTGACCTCAATTTCACGGTCCAGCGACTACGTTAAAGTTTTTGGGTTACAACAGTTCCTCTGTAACTACGCATGGTAGGATGACAATATTTGGTGTATAGGTTGCTGATGACTAGTACATGACTGTCTGGTAGGTGTCACCTGACCTTGACCTCAATTTCACGGTCCAGCGACTACGTTAAAGTGTTTGGGTTACGACAGTTCCTCTGTAACTACGCATGGTAGGATGACAATATTTGGTGTATAGGTTGCTGATGACTAGTACATGACTGTCTGGTAGGTGTCACCTGACCTTGACCTCAATTTCACGGTCCAGCGACTACGTTAAAGTTTTGGGGTTACGACAGTTCCTCTGTAACTACGGATGGTAGGATGACAATATTTGGTGTATAGGTTGCTGATGACTAGTACATGACTGTATGGTAGGTGTCACCTGACCTTGACCTCAATTTCACGGTCCAGCGACTACGTTAAAGTTTTGGGGTTACGACAGTTCCTCTGTAACTATGCATGGTAGGATGACAATATTAGGTGTATAGGTTGCTGATGACTAGTACATGACTGTCTGGTAGGTGTCACCTGACCTTGACCTCAATTTCACGGTCCAGCGACTACGTTAAAGTTTTGGGGTTACGACAGTTCCTCTGTAACTACGCATGGTAGGATGACAATATTTGGTGTATAGGTTGCTGATGACTAGTACATGACTGTCTGGTAGGTGTCACCTGACCTTGACCTCAATTTCACGGTCCAGCGACTACGTTAAAGTTTTGGGGTTACGACAGTTCCTCTGTAACTATGCATGGTAGGATGACAATATTAGGTGTATAGGTTGCTGATGACTAGTACATGACTGTCTGGTAGGTGTCACCTGACCTTGACCTCAATTTCACGGTCCAGCGACTACGTTAAAGTTTTGGGGTTACGACAGTTCCTCTGTAACTATGCATGGTAGGATGACAATATTAGGTGTATAGGTTGCTGATGACTAGTACATGACTGTCTGGTAGGCGAGACATATGTATGGGAATCTGGCGGCGGCGTAAACACTTGACATCTTGCTTCATATCTTTGTAAGCCTAAGCCCTAGGTCCATCAAATTTGGTCCAGAGGTAGCTTATGATTAGTACTTGCCAGTCAGTCACCTGTCACCTGACCTTGACCTCAATTTCACGGTCCAGTGACTACGTTTAAGTTTTTGGGTTACGACAGTTCCTCTGTAACTACGCATGGTAGGATGACAATATTTGGTGTATAGGTTGCTGATGACTAGTACATGACTGTCTGGTAGGTGTCACCTGACCTTGACCTCAATTTCACGGTCCAGCGACTACGTTAAAGTTTTGGGGTTACGACAGTTCCTCTGTAACTACGCATGGTAGGATGACAATATTTGGTGTATAGGTTGCTGATGACTAGTACATGACTGTCTGGTAGGTGTCACCTGACCTTGACCTCAATTTCACGGTCCAGCGACTACGTTAAAGTTTTTGGGTTACGACAGTTCCTCTGTAACTACGCATGGTAGGATGACAATATTTGGTGTATAGGTTGCTGATGACTAGTACATGACTGTCTGGTAGGTGTCACCTGACCTTGACCTCAATTTCACGGTCCAGCGACTACGTTAAAGTTTTGGGGTTACGACAGTTCCTCTGTAACTACGGATGGTAGGATGACAATATTTGGTGTATAGGTTGCTGATGACTAGTACATGACTGTCTGGTAGGTGTCACCTGACCTTGACCTCAATTTCACGGTCCAGCGACTACGTTAAAGTTTTGGGGTTACGACAGTTCCTCTGTAACTATGCATGGTAGGATGACAATATTAGGTGTATAGGTTGCTGATGACTAGTACATGACTGTCTGGTAGGTGTCACCTGACCTTGACCTCAATTTCACGGTCCAGCGACTACGTTAAAGTTTTGGGGTTACGACAGTTCCTCTGTAACTACGCATGGTAGGATGACAATATTTGGTGTATAGGTTGCTGATGACTAGTACATGACTGTCTGGTAGGTGTCACCTGACCTTGACCTCAATTTCACGGTCCAGCGACTACGTTAAAGTTTTGGGGTTACGACAGTTCCTCTGTAACTATGCATGGTAGGATGACAATATTAGGTGTATAGGTTGCTGATGACTAGTACATGACTGTCTGGTAGGTGTCACCTGACCTTGACCTCAATTTCACGGTCCAGCGACTACGTTAAAGTTTTGGGGTTACGACAGTTCCTCTGTAACTATGCATGGTAGGATGACAATATTAGGTGTATAGGTTGCTGATGACTAGTACATGACTGTCTGGTAGGTGTCACCTGACCTTGACCTCAATTTCACGGTCCAGCGACTACGTTAAAGTTTTGGGGTTACGACAGTTCCTCTGTAACTACGCATGGTAGGATGACAATATTTGGTGTATAGGTTGCTGATGACTAGTACATGACTGTCTGGTAGGTGTCACCTGACCTTGACCTCAATTTCACGGTCCAGCGACTACGTTAAAGTTTTGTGGTTACGACAGTTCCTCTGTAACTATGCATGGTAGGATGACAATATTAGGTGTATAGGTTGCTGATGACTAGTACATGACTGTCTGGTAGGTGTCACCTGACCTTGACCTCAATTTCACGGTCCAGCGACTACGTTAAAGTTTTGGGGTTACGACAGTTCCTCTGTAACTACGCATGGTAGGATGACAATATTTGGTGTATAGGTTGCTGATGACTAGTACATGACTGTCTGGTAGGTGTCACCTGATCTTGACCTCAATTTCACGGTCCAGCGACTGCGTTAAAGTTTTTGGGTTACGATAGTTCCTCTGTAACTACGCATGGTAGGATGACAATATTTGGTATATAGGTTGCTGATTAATAGTACATGACTGTCTGGTAGGTTCCACCTGACCTTGACCTCAATTTCACGGTCCAGCGACTACGTTAAAGTTTTTGTATTAGGACAGTTCCTCTGTAACTATGCATATAGTATGGTGACAATATTTGGTATACAGGCCGCTGCTCATAATTAATGCTATTAACGTAATGCTTATGACGAAATTTATTTTCGTTACTGATGCGGAATTCAGGCGAGACGTTTTTCTGTGTCCACACTTGTTATATTTATAAATATATATAAATAACTAACTAAAACATTGATGTACCACCTAATTTGATTGGATCATAGGTTAGGAAAAATCTAAGATCTGCCATTTGCACTATGAGATAATATACAGATTGTAGATGTTACAAATGTAAATAGATTTTATTGCCACAATTCTTTTTATTGCATCAGCAGCAAAACTCATTTCATAAAAAAAACTAACTACAATTTGATGTTGGCAAATGTAAAAGAAAACTGAACTTCTGAAACTGTTAATATTATTAGATGTAATGATCAAACCTTTCTTTGTTGTTATGTAAATTTCAGGAGGAAAGGTGAGCCACATTGTATTCCAGTATGTGAAACATGGTAGGTAGTAAATTGCTTTAATTTGTTAAGTATTTAACTAAGAATAGTTTGTTTACTTTATTAATAATTCTTAAAAACTGGTTTGTTTTTTTTTGTGACAGACAAGAGAAGAAGCTAAAGTGATATTACGGCATATACAAGACCTGAGATCAAAGAAAGAAATAATTTCAGACAGTAGAATGGATGACAGTTGTGGTTCTATCACAACAGAAAGATTTCATGGAGCTGAACACACACCAATTAGTTCATTATCACCAGTTAATTTAAGATTTACTCCTGGAGACTCTTGCTGAGAATTTTTAAAAAATAGAATATATAAATTACTTTACTGTTATCAAATTGACTGATTTCTATTACTCCATTTAAACAATTTCTGCATCACTAAACATTCTCATTTTTAGCTGATTTGATGAGTTGTGTATGTCTTATTACAGTTCACCTCTAATGACCTTTTACATTGAAAGAGGATTCTGGGAGGAAATGATATATTACCGAGTAATTCAGACTTCTAAGTTCCTTACCAGTTTATGTTTTCCACACCTTTTATTTATAGGAATATCTTTCCAATAACTGGGATTTAGATATTTAATTTTTTCGTAAAAGTTGATGGCTTTTATTAACATACACAAATACTAGTTTACATTCAACTGTGTTTTAGGGGACTCGGTGGCTGAGTGGTTAAGGTAGACATCTAATATTGATCATGTGGTCTGTCATTAGGGCGTACTCAGCTCCAATCTTAGTTGACAGGGATTGCTAGGTTTTCACAGAATGTTGGAGATTTTTTTCCTGGTTCTCTGGTTCCCTCCCCCCTTCCCAAATAAAAACTTGACGTTGTGATATAGCTGAAAAATTGCTGAAAGTGTTGTTTAACACTATTTAAACAAACAAAAAAAACAACTGTTTTAACAAAATTAATCGATTTTAATCTGGCTTGTATTGACAGCAGTTAGATTTATTAGGCTTCTTGTTCTCTGTGCTAGTTTGTTAGTTCTTGAGGTTTCCATTCATTTCTAATCTCATCTGTGATGTAGTGGCTCAAGCAGTCTAGTGAATATTTCAGAAGACTTTCTTGAAATCTTTCATTTCTGTTGAAACAAAATTTGTTTGGTTATAAACGAAAGAGATAGGTACAACATTTTTAGTTCAAATGATTGAAAATTGACATAAAATCATAAACTTCTAATCAATATTTTTTTGCATTTAGATTTTTTGCTTGGAACTGATGGTTCAATTGCCAATCTTGGTGGAATAATGTTTATCAGGTTCTCTACAAAAAATGATTGTGCAGACAAATTGGCCACCATATCCAATTCCTACATTTTTAATGTGTTTTAAGTTGGTACAAATAATTTATAAGTTTGTTTATGAAAAGGCAGAAAGATGGCTTCCATGTCAGGTTTTGTATTTAATTGACTGAAAAATCTTATTCAATGAAACTTTACAAGTGTTACTTGGTACAAATCATGTCTGTGTGTTATTCCTTGTTTTTGATAACCAAGACTGCAGAATGTGTTGCTTACTACCATCAATATTTAAATGGTTCTTTACAAAGATTTCACTTGGCTGTCAGTTCTTCAGTTGATTTATTGTTTGTTATTTTTTATTGTCAAGTATATAGCCAAAATACTAGTACAGCTTGCTAGATGATGGGCAACTATTTAAAAAATGAGTTATTTTTTTCATACAGCTATTCTGTTGGTTGGCTTTGTTATTACAATAGTACATAGTACACAGACCATATATTTAGTGAAGAGCAACTTAAAATAGCTTGACAATTTTAACATTGAAAAAAATTATGATGTAAAATATCAAAATCATTGACATTGAAATAAAGTTATACAATTATAAGATACTAATAGCATTTGAAAATAATATTAAAGTTTGAACTTGTGTCTTGGCACCCTGATTTCAAGTTCTTATTAATGATTAGCTTTCTGTCTTCATATTTTTGTTATGAAAGGTTTGATTTGAAGCGTTTTAATAACAGTTTATTATTATCAAAGAGTTCAATGCAGTTTTAGTCATCCTTATTTTTGCTAGTAAGCAGGGTGACCTGAGGTATTTTCTTGCAATTTATTGCAATAATAATCCCATTTAATGACCTGTGTCTAAAATTGTTTAGTTAAATTTAAAATATCATTCCATTTTTGTCTGTTTCTGAGATGCAATAAATAATTTTGTCACTATTATTAGAACTACTATTAAATAACAGCAACATCTTTCAAGGTAACTTTCGTCACATTTTCACAAATTTGTGTAAAATATCAAATTTGTGCTAGTAAAGTCCAAATACCAAAGGTAAATGTGTTATGAACAATTTACGCAAGATAAAAAGCAAAAAATATAGCATCATAAATGTGTTCAAACCTTGCATCAGATGTTGTATTGGCTGGTTTACACTCAACAAAATAAACATCTCGAACTCCTTTATAACTAGGATTAATAACGGCATTTATTGATGTTTCAGCTCCTTGGAAAGGCGTTTTAAATAAACCTGGAATAAGAAGTTACAACATCCTAGTGTCATATTATTTTGTTTTCTCGTCTTTTGCAGATATCGGGTGATATTTAATATTTTGTATAATCTGATGATCAGAACTGACAAAATGCAATTTTGCATTAATGAGATTTTAAGAACACAAACTGATCCAAGACGAATCTTGCAATTACAAATTTCGATTCAGGCAAACATAAAACGATGCTGGAACGGAAACCAAAAACAAAGCAAAGGTAGTAACCTAAACTGAATATTAACCATGGTTGCACTTAAATGTGTTTTGGATGTCTGCCTCCAATTAGTAACGTCCAATTACTAATTTTTGTGTGCAGGGAAAATCAAATTCTGGATTTGGAAAAGCTACATTGTCTTTTTTAGAGCTGGAATTCTCAATTATGTTAATGATGTCAGCCATATAAATTCCGAAAAAATAACATCCAGTACAATACAACAAACCATAATTCGAGTAGCTAGTTGTCAATGGCAGTGTCTAGTGTAGATAGAGGTATAATCTTCGAATGTGAACACCCTTTGCTGCTGGAATGTTGATATAAATGGACGGAAAGCTGACATTTGGGAGTTCGAGCAAAGACTTTATTGGTGTTGTCTATTATTTTAATTCCAGTAAGGACGATATAATAAAAATAAACATCGAACTTTAGATTGTTCAGTGACAAGACAGTCAATATAGCGAAATGTGAAAATTAAGTTATATTTTCCTCTGCATGGCTTAAAAAACGCGGCTTCATACGAGTACTAAAACGGGTCAACAAGGACAGCAGCACAATTAGTACCCACTGGAAGACGGATAGATGTGGTGTCCATAAAAAACGGACAAACATGTTGTCAATTATAAAATCTAACAATATCGGTGTTTTTTTTATAATCACTGATGACAAAACAATTTCTGTCGTGACTGATCACTCGGTTTTTGTCTCGCCTGCGACGAAAGTCGCTGGAGGCGAGACATATGTATGGGAATCCGGCGGCGGCGGCGGCGGCGTAAACACTTGACATCTTGCTTCATATCTTTGTAAGCCCAAGCCCTAGGTCCATCAAATTTGGTCTAGAGGTAGCTTATGATGAGTACTTGCCAGTCAGTCACCTGTCACCTGACCTTGACCTCAATTTCACGGTCCAGCGACTACGTTAAAGTTTTTGGGTTACGACAGTTCCTCTGTAACTACGCATGGTAGGATGACAATATTTGGTGTATAGGTTGCTGATGACTAGTACATGACTGTCTGGTAGGTGTCACCTGACCTTGACCTCAATTTCACGGTCCAGCGACTACGTTAAAGTTTTTGGGTTACGACAGTTCCTCTGTAACTACGCATGGTAGGATGACAATATTTGGTGTATAGGTTGCTGATGACTAGTACATGACTGTCTGGTAGGTGTCACCTGACCTTGACCTCAATTTCACGGTCCAGCGACTACGTTAAAGTTTTTGGGTTACAACAGTTCCTCTGTAACTACGCATGGTAGGATGACAATATTTGGTGTATAGGTTGCTGATGACTAGTACATGACTGTCTGGTAGGTGTCACCTGACCTTGACCTCAATTTCACGGTCCAGCGACTACGTTAAAGTTTTTGGGTTATGACAGTTCCTCTGTAACTACACATGGTATGATGACAATATTTGGTGTATAGGTTGCTGATGACTAGTACATGACTGTCTGGTAGGTGTCACCTGACCTTGACCTCAATTTCACGGTCCAGCGACTACGTTAAAGTTTTTGGGTTACGACAGTTCCTCTGTAACTACACATGGTAGGATGACAATATTTGGTATATAGGTTGCTGATGATTAGTACATGACTGTCTGGTAGGTGCCATTTGACCTTGACCTCAATTTCACGGTCCAGTGACTACGTTAAAGTTTTTAGGTTACTGCTGTTCCCCTGTAACCAAGCATGGTAGGATGACAATATTTGGTATATAGGTTGCTGATGAATAGTAAATGATTGTCTGGAAGATGTCACCTGACCTTGACCTCAATTTAACGGTTCAGCGACTTCGTTAAAGTTTTTGTATTAGGACAGTTCCTCTGTAACTATGCATAGTATGGTGACGATAATTGGTATACAGGCCGCTGCTCATAATTAATGCTATTTACGTAATGCTTATGACGAAATTTATTTTCGTTACTGATGCGGAATTCAGGCGAGACGTTTTTCTGTGTCCACACTTGTTATATTTTCCTATCAGCGTTGAAGATCTTTAAGCATGGATTAAAGCTGCACACATCATATAGTTTTTTGTCTCACCTGCGACGAAAGTCGCTGGAGGCGAGACATATGTATGGGAATCCGGCGGCGGCGGCGTAAACACTTGACATCTTGCTTCATATATTTGTAAGCCCAAGCCCTAGGTCCATCAAATTTGGTACAGAGGTAGCTTATGATGAGTACTTGCCAGTCAGTCACCTGTCACCTGACCTTGACCTCAATTTCACGGTCCAGCGACTACGTTAAAGTTTTTGGGTTACGGCAGTTCCTCTGTAACTACACATGGTAGGATGACAATATTTGGTGTATAGGTTGCTGATGACTAGTACATGACTGTTCTGGTATGTGTCACCTGACCTTGACCTCAATTTCGCGGTCCAGTGACTACGTTAAAGTTTTTGGATTACGACAGTTCCTCTGTAACTATGCATGGTAGAATGACAATATTTGGTATATAGGTTGCTGATGACTAGTACATGACTGTCTGGTAGGTGTCACCTGACCTTGACCTCAATTTCACGGTCTAGTGACTACGTTAAAGTTTTTGGGTTACGGCAGTTCCTCTCTTACCACGCATGGTAGGATGACAATATTTGGTATATAGGTTGCTGATGACTAGTACATGACTGTCTGGTAGGTGTCACCTGACCTTGACCTCAATTTCACGGTCCAGCGACTACGTTAAATTTTTTGGGTTACGGCAGTTTCTCTGTAACTATGCATGGTAGGATGACAATATTTGGTATATAGGTTGCTGATGAATAGTACATGACTGTCTGGTAGGTGCCACCTGACTTGACCTCAATTTCACGGTCCAGCGACTACGTTAAAGTTTTTGTGTTACAGCTGTTCCCCTGTAACCATGCATGGTAGGATGACATTATTTGGCATATATGTTGCTGATGAATAGTACATGACTGTCTGGTAGGTGTCACCTGACCTTGACCCCAATTTGACGGTCCAGCGACTACGTTAAAGTTTTTGTATTAGGACAGTGCCTCTGTAACTATGCATGGTATGGTGACAATATTTGGTATACAGGCCGCTGCTGATATTTAATGCTATTTACGTAATGCTTATGACGAAATTTATTTTCGTTACTGATGCGGAATGCAGGCGAGACGTTTTCCACACTTGTTTTATATTGAAATAAGTTTAAATGCTGTTACATCGTAAAAGATACACCGGTCTTAAAATGTTTACCAGGTCTTTTGTATATTTTAGTGTTCACATTTAAATTTATTATAATAATGAATAAGCTGGTGTCAGTGAATTTTGGGATTGCTATTTTTATAGCATATTAGTATTGGTTTCTAAAATGGTATGATCAAACGTTTAGCCAATCCTGCTATGAAATGCTGTTTGCATAGATTTGCGTTGAATTTGGGTATCCAGTACAAGGATGGTCGATTACAGTAATTCGATTTCGATGGAAGTTCGGGGGGTGCAGAATTTATTTTGTGATTTTCATAATCTAAATTTTAGCTTAAATGGTCGTGTGAGCTATTGATATCATTTTTGTTTACGTCGTAGTCTTTAGCGACTGTCGGCTTTAATTTCAATATTCTCCCTGAAACCACTGGTCCAATCGAAAATAAACCTGGTCTCATTGTAATTTGATGGTCCTTTAGAAAAAATTGGTATTTTTTTAAAATTCTGATCGGAAAACCAAAATGACCGCCACCAAAAGGCTATAACGCTAAACGAAAATCTTTTCTAAGGCTTTTCTTAATTGAAATTAAACCTATTAACAATATTGTTCCTATGGTTCTCTATAAAGTATATGTTTTTATGCCAATCGGAAATTTAAAAATATTTACTAATCTTCTATTAAATGAAACACATAAATTTTAGTATACAATTATTTCCTGTACGTGTACTTATAATTGCTAAATTAAACTATTTTATAAGGCCATTAAAAAGATATTTGAAATGTTATAATTATTTAAAATCAGTAATAACACCATTAAAAAGATATATCTGATGTAAGAATTATTCAGTTCCATTCAACTTTATGTTAATTTGTAAAAGAAATATTCAGGAAATGTAAATTAAAAAAAAGTAGAACTAGATATTTGTTAGATTATAAAATATTTGTCCTTTAACAAAACGGATTATCAGTTGACGAAAATGACTGGGAGATTGCAAGTTAATTATTGAACTGTAATAAATTGCTGCCAGGGAGCATTTTACTTGCATTTGTTTATATCAGTACTTACTTGAAAAAATGGAGCTGCTAGATAAAAATTAGGTTGTGCTGATTTAAAATTAATAACCATATCCGGAGATAAGGACATGTACCAAAAAAATACAACAATCTATAATTAATTACAGAGTGAAGCAAATGGAATATGGCCTTGGTATACTCTTACCGTTTTCAAATAAGAAAATTACAAGGTGTATAAAAATTTGCCTAACAGAATTTTTAAAGCGTATTAAAAAAGTCATCAGTAAATATTTTTTTAAATGTTGTACTACTAGGATACATTTTAGAACTGAATAAGTATGGATTTTGTGATAATGTATAAAAAAATACAGCACTTTAATATAGTACAGTTCGGGTTTACTGTTAAAGTACATCACCACGTGCAATCGTAATTGTACAAATTTCATTACGTTATTACTTGCTTTTTTCTAACCAACTGTGCAATGACATCATTGTCAAATTCTAAACTAGTGTTCCTATACCCTGATATCTCTGGACTAACTGGCCTTTATACACACTATAGGATAACACATTTTCTTGCGGGTAGCCAATTGCAAACGACAAAGTTCGAAATCAGCATCATCTCAAGTGGAATGATCGCAGTGTAACACAAAACGAGTGTAACTTAGAGGATCAACTCTCGAGATTTGTTCCTCTCGTATTTAACAATTTTGTAAGCAGGAGTCACTTCACTTCTCAGAGACTGCATCCCAAAATACAGTTGACAAGCTTCAAAGTGAAATTCGGGTATTTGGAAATTAGATTCATCTATTTATTCCGAACTCACTTGACACTTGGGCAAATGACTTGACGGAAAAAAACAGAAATTATGTTATTTTCAAATATATCACAGCCAGAAATGAGGTTTTCATTAAATAATATAGATATTCCAGTTACTACTTTTCATAAACATCTAGGAGTCACTTTTAGCAGCGATGCTAAGTGGAACATACATATTGAAAATATTATATGTAGTGTTTCAAGGCACCTAAATGTACTAAGGAAGCTTAAATACAAACTTAATCGAAAAAATCTAGAGAAACTCTATTTAGTCTTTATAAGACCCCTTTTCGAGTATGCCTGTGAAGTTTGGGACAACGTTGGTGTGGGTTACTGTAATAAGCTCGAGCTACTGCAGCTAGAGGCTGCTCGAATTGTCACAGGCCTACCAAGTTTTACTAATACAACTAATATTTATACTGAAACTGGGTGGGAGCCTTTAGCCGATCGTAGGAAACGTAGAAAGCTACAAATGTTTTATAATATACAACATAGCTCTGCACCAGCATATCTGTGTAATCTAATACCACCAACTATACAAAGCACTTCAGTGTATCCCTTGCGTAACGGTAATAACATTATGACCCCTTATTGTAGACTGTCCTTAACTAACGAATCATTCATACCATCAACTATTCGACAGTGGAACAGTTTGGATATGTCGATCCGTAATGTCGATTCTATATTTAAATTCAAATCCGAACTTAAAAACATGAACCCATGTATAAAAGTTCCGAAGCATTATGAATATGGACAGCGTAAATTTAATATTGTCCTAACCCAGCTAAGATGCTTAGCTTCATTTTTAAACTTTGATCTTTACAGAGTTAATATTATTTCTGATCCATCCTGTCGTTGTGGATCTAACCGTGAAGATTCATATCATTATTTCATTGCATGTTCTAAATATACCATCATTAGAGACAGATTATTTGAGAACCTTTCCTGGCTGCCCAATTATTGTCCAATAAATCTTGAACTTTTAACATGTGGTAACCCGTTATTGTCCACTGAGCAGAACAAACAAGTTTTTAAACATGTATTTGAGTATATCAAAGGGTCAGAAAGATTCCATGTTGATTAATAACTTGTACACAGGGCTCTTGAAGCACACAATTCATCACCACCCCCCTTATTCTCTATTTATTCGTTTATCTTTGCTAAATTTTTTTTCTGGTTCATTCCACTTATCTCATGTATTGTAAAGATCTTATCTTACACATATAATATATATTGTATTAAATTTTATGCATGCGCCATAAATGTTCTTTTGCAACATATTGTATATTTGGAGAAGACTTCATAAGTTTGTCTAACTTGTGTCTTATCCTTTTTGCAAATTTGAGCAAATAAAATATGTTTAAACTAAACTAATGACTTGACGACTGATCAGTCTAAGACTGTGAAGATACTGCGTCGTTAACACAAACTTAAAGGCAGTAAACCCTATTATTAATGATTACGTAGACAATCATTAGAGGTTGAAAAAGACCTAGCTTCAGAATAAACATGAGTTGTAGAACAACCTCTTATGCGGGGAAATATGCAGTGAAAAATACACTTCCAATGAGAAGCAGTCCTATTGCTTTTGACGGACACTCCGGAAATCTTCAGGTATGTGTGCAGAGAGAGAGAGAGCTACAAGCTATGACAGCTATAGATCGCATGCAATACTAGAATGTGACACTCACAACCACGGAATACTAATCAGATTTGTTGACCCGGACAGGCTGCTAATGTTTGATAAACCTACCAGAGAATGTGTCGCCATGGTCCCACCCCCTATTCGTCAGTGTCGTCGTGGGTGTGATGGAGGATGCCGAATTTAGGTGTAAATTATTATGATGCAATGAAACGTTAATTGGACACAACTGTTTTTCCACAGAAATTATTTCTGGCGTAATTGGTCAGTTTAAAAAATAAAAAAAACCATAGAGCTGGAAAAGTGCTACACGCTGCATAAACCTAAGCAAACATTTCAAAACAACAATGACAAGCCACTGATTTTTAAATCTGTAAGCATACCTTTGACTAATCTAACTGATGTTGCCAACCAAGTGAGATCCTGGAATCCTCTTGATATCTCTGTATTAACTACACCTGGATGCAGTGAACATACCGTCACATTGCTGCCCTTAAGTCTTCTATTCATAAAATACATTTGCATTACCTAATTAAAGATCATAGTGTGATTCAGTAATAAACATAATCACGGATAGAAAATTCACTAATCTAGAGGGCCGATATTGATCAACTGCGATCAAACCATAAATTCGTATCGGCACCGACGTGTGATTACTGGACTAGTGATACGTGTAGGTAATAACAGTCCGCCAGCAGAGACATCAACTCAGTGAAATGTTGAAATAAGTATATGTAAATAAACTCAATAAATGTTATAAAATGTTCAACGCCAGAAGAGCGTTTCGTCTAATCAAGATTTATCAACTTTCGGCCTTAAATGGCCAAATTAAAAAGTAAAAATTAAAAAATAAGATTTGTAAGATATTTTATAAAGTATAGATGCTGACTCGAATCGTCAATAATTTAATGCGTTACTTACAAGTTATTGTATATATTGTTCCGGACCTGTAGTAGGCCGGAAGTTGGCGACCTTGAAAGACTTCCCAACGTATCGACAGAAAAGTATGCGTAATTAAATTTCCAGAGTACGAATACTTTTAAGATTTTATCAATTGACGAAATGTTACTTATTCGTTGGTGTATAAAATTTATCAATAACTTTACAAGAACTTGTATATAAATAAAAGAACTTGTATATGCGTTTTTGTGAACCAGAATATTCATGCGAATTGGTTTCCCAGGGACATCAATTATCACCGCATTATTGTTTTGCATTTGAATATATCATTATTTTTTCAGCATTAAAAATAAACATTACGTCCTGAATTTAAAAACATATTATTTTTAATCAAAACTTTATAAAAATTAAAGCCGAAACATATGTAGAAACTTCAGTGTTAAAACAACGTATTCTTGTCTTGTTAACAGCAAACAAAAAGATATTCATTAATTTTTAATCGAAATATTAGGTTTTGAAAATTACTATTATGACAAAACGTCATTTAAGTCACATTAATTCAGGAGTTAAAGGAACTGATCCATGTATGTAATTTAACAGAGAACAAGTAAACTAAAGGCATACCTGATATAACTTGGTATTTCCATAATATTTAATTCGGGGAAAGTCGTCCTTTGTGAACTGCTTTGCGCCAATGTTGTCCACGGTGAATGGGGTGGTATATTCGTGACCTTTACTGCTCACTAATACAATTCTATTGTCATCTCCTGATGCTTTCATTAATGGTAACAGTTCTAGTGTCAGAAGTAACTGACTTAGATAGTTCACCTGCAAAATTGTTAATATTAAACACCCACTATAGATGTTAAAACTCAAAACATTGTAATATCGCAATATAGATGTTTCGTCAATTCTGACAAGGCCAAGTTTGTTAAAATCTAACTTATTTCAATTTGGTTAGAAATATGTTTTTTTTTAAGTTTTTTCATCACGCCAAATCTCTTGGTCGTTTGTATTTCAGATTACTCGAAACTGTTGTCAGCAAAACATTTGATATAGAATGCTCTAAACTTTCTCAAATAAAAATCCTTCACCCATATCTTAATATCAAAATGAATTTATATCACATTGTTTTCAATACTTTTTAACACATTAAGGGAGTTATACTTACTTGGAACATCGTCTCATTCCCATCTTCTGTGTATTCTGCAAAATAATGTTCAAAAATCTAAAAGAAAGAAATTTGCTATTTCAAGTACATTTATCTTTTGAATTTTATTATTCTAAGTAATTTTTACTTCTTCAAAAATAATATCACTCGTCGACCCTGTTTTATACAAATGAACACATAAGAAGTTAGTTTTCTTTGCTTTCCATTTATAGATCTGAAGCAGAAATGCGAGAGATCTAGTTGGGTTTCATGAACATACTGTATCTAGCCTTAGTGTTGGTGTAACATATAAAACAAAAATCAAAGAATGTTTTTTTTCGTAAGTAAGCCTTCGCTGAAGTGAAGTTTGTAGTTAAATATAGTATTGCGCGACTATACTGTATGCAAACCTATTTCTGATTTTTGCTTTCTGACACACTTGACGCCGAAGAAAACAAAAAAACGCTCAAGGAAACAAGATAACCCGGCATTACATTTAACTTTCTGTAAGATAATTTAAATGGTGCCAAAAAACAATATAAGCTTCATTCTGGAAGAACTATACATAATAATACAACAAACCTAATGGGACATACGATATTCCTGCGTTACAGATTAAAATATTTAACTTTCTGTTGGACGATTTGAACTTCTCAATAAATACTTTTGTTGATTTTAGGGATGTCAGATCTAACTGCATAAACTCTACGCTTAATTCCTTCGTCTGTAGAACGCCTTCTGTTCCTTTCTCTTTTTCTGTTTGAAATTCTGATCTCATTCGTTTGATGGCCTAAAATATATTAAAGACCATATTATGAAGATAAATAGAAGTATATAATTCATGTTAGTATTGATGTGGAGAAGCACGAGAGATGAGTATGAAACAAAAGTCTTTGTCACGTCGATAATATATTTACAATATTATTTATTATTTTATAAAGAATTTCTGAACAAAGGAGAAACATCTGCGCGTATGCGGCAAAGAAAAACTAGAACAACAGTATAATTCTTACCTCTGTTGCACGTTGTTCTGACCTGCAGGCAATAATGACAGTAGCTCCCAACATAGCAATCCATTTTGCTGTCTCATAACCAATACCTGTTTCAGGCCAAGATATTATCATTTAATAATTTATTAGTACATTATTACGGTAACTGGACACATGATGGATAGAGAAATTTCATTAGTTTTCACTTTCTATAGTTAAATTCATAGATACCATATTTTGTTCGACGTGTTAGAATTTTCTTTTTGTGTAATTAAATTTATAAAGGGAAATAATTAAGAAGCAACTAGGCACTTGAAATCGCTTATTCGTTCAGCTTGTAATATTTTTACTTACATGGAATGCCTTTAGCTCCAAATTCATTGCAGTCAATCATGGAATGATATTGTGATGAAATTGGTGAAAACGGTAAATTGACAAAACCGAAGAAAATACATTTCATGTAGAATATGCACTAGTGGGTTAACGCACTCCATTTCCCAGTGAACAAAATATACAGTGAAACAGTACCTTTAATAGTTTGATTATGTCTCCTTATTTAAATCAGTCTAGTCGGATATTTTGACATTGTTTTCGTTTGTTAAACGTGACCAAGGATACATAAAAAAGACTAAAGTTATTAAAAGTGCACATTATATAATTTTTAAAGACTTTTCAGATACATCACTAACTAATAATATTCATACTACCAGTAGCAACAAGAACACTGTTATTATTAAGTCTTATAATTAATTTTTACATGTAATAACATTTTTTGCTTATACAGTTTTCAATAATCTTAAACACTGTCAGGTTGACCTTTGTTTTAGTGTTAATGTAGTTTCTTAAACATGTATTTTAATAAAGTACTCGCAAATTGTGAGCCAGAAACGATAAGCCACAAGTACTTATTATATATGTCGTAATAATATGTTGTTTTTGCATATGTGATACACAGACAACTCGTTTCACAATGGGTGGATAACGATATCAACTGATATGGATTTCCAATCTGTAGGAAAATTTGTATTTTTTTTTTCTTGTAACATTAACATGTTGGTAACGTTTTGGGATTTTCACCTTTATGTGTCGTCAATGTATGGAATCAAACAAGAACGCAAGGTTTAAAGTTGAAGGGGACGACACATCTTCATCAAAACTTCACAGAAAGATTACTCATGTATTGAAGTTTTGCACCTGCTAGTATGGTAGTGGGAACTTAGTAATTTTTCAGAACATTTGAAGGTGGTACTTATTTGGTATAATTAACTCCTCCTGCAATTTTTAACCCATATTTCTGAAACTTCATAGAAATATTGCACATGAATTGAAGTTGTGCACATGCTATTATGGAATTGTTCTAGGATTTTTACCTAATCTTTCAACCATGATCTCTGAACTTCACAGAAAGATGTTATTTTAATTTTGATGCGCGAGTCGTGATTCGAACATTATGCACACTTATTATAATCAAGAAATTATCATTGAAAGTTATTGTTATTTATTTATTTTTAAATTTCAAGTTCATGTTTTATTATTAACTTCCATACCGTAAGAAAAAACGATAATAAAATTCTCACATCAAAATGTCTATAATATATCACCAAAAAGTTATTACATGGCGATTTTATATCACACCACAATATCTACACTCGACCCATATCTACACTCGGGCCTAAAGTGCCTTTGGTAGATATGCGAGTCTCGGGTTGATATGGGGTGTGATATGAAAGTCGCCATTAAATAACCTCTTTTATCAACCACCTAAAGTACACAAGATCCGTTGATATTGCTTTCATGTTAGTCTTGTTGTCATTTTATTACGTTCAAATAATTCACTGTTTACATTTAATGCAAATCTGTGTATTTCAATATCCCTTAAGCAATGGGTGCATGGCCATGCTTTCTATCGCCAAGTGTTCTATTTCTTATAGAAAATATTGAAAAATTGAAATTGATTGTCCTTAACTCAAGTCTCAGTAATTTTTCAGCTATATCATGGCGTCAAGTTTTAATTAATAGATTAAGCTAGCGTTTCCCATAAAAACTCCGAATTCCAACATGACAACTAATGGTCTGAGGCGGGCACGCCATGTTCACACTATTGCTCGAACCCGCAAGATCAGTGTTGACAGCCACGTGATCAAATGTAACATGACAAAAACAATCAAACAAACCAAATGACTTTGAAACTAACTAGTTTATCAAACTTTCAACTGCCAACACAACTTTCAGTCAGTAATATTAGTAATATTAGTTTGAAATATTACTGAATACAAAATAGTTACCAATACAATATATGATAATGTTGTACTTAGGTAAAAGTACTTTGAACATTGCATAACAAGTAAAACATATGATAGTCTTGGTTGTGCATGTTATGTAGTTAGAAGGTGAGAATATTTACACGTATAAAGAATTACTACTAGAAAATATAATTTGCACACATACACAACACACACAAATCCTACCTGTATTTCCACCGGTTACAATTACAATTTTCTGCTTATTTAACGGATTTCTCGGGAAAGATACCTTGCCTCCCATGCTAAAATTTCTGTGGTTTTATCGTAGTGTCATGTTTACCATCAAGTACGAGTAAATAAACATGTTAGTTAAACAAGAATGAAAGGCCATACGATTAGATAAAGCTATATCATCATCTTACTAAAGTTGATAATGTTTAAATACGAGTTCAACAAGAATGAAACATACATTTACTTAGAGAAAGATAAGCTATGAATTTTCGATTGAAAGGTGGACGACAATAAGATGTTTTGATCATGTTCATACATCAGTTTTAGAAAAAGTTGCAGACTTATTTATAGGCTGATCTAATGGTCTTTAAGAAAAATGTTTTTGTTAATTTAAACTGAGCCTTGGAGTTTTCGATGGATTTGCACCCAAAAATTACTGAAAGGATATAAATAATTGTAAAGAAATAATAAATAGACTTCAACACAGACAAATTTGGTCATGATTATTAATTCATGCAATGAAATATTATATTTTAAAACAATGTTCCAACAAATACAACTAGACGCTCACTAGAGCCGCGAACACCTGTAACACAAACGACTTGGACTATATTTAAATTTTTAGCAATTTACAATTTCGGTCTTGTCGTTACAGCTTTTAATATACAAGGCAAAACTAAACATTTCTTGAATATTTTATTAAGTACAATAACTTCAATAAGGTGCCATTTGACAATTTCTGAAAAAATAGATGGTTTGTAGGCCTTGTCCTTAGGGTTAGTTTAGTAATCTACAGTTTTACTCTAGGTGTTTAAGACTTTAATTTATAACACAAAAACTGATTTTGTGTCTGAATTTATCATTAAAGCGTACTTACTCTTTTATCTTATAAGAATCAACTAACAATTTTAGACGAAGTAATGATTTCCATTGATATCCTACGTCTGAATGATTGCTTGAAATGTAATATGGTTGCAGATAGCCTTCCCAATTTTTTAATTCAGTGTACAGGGAGTGTGCTACGATGGTTACCGGATACATCTATTGCTGTCCTGTGGTGTATGATGCCCATTCATTTTAATCAACAAACCAACACCCACTAAAGTAATGGAAGCGGGAGGTTTGGCATGCCATAAAATTTGGTTAAACCTACCATTTCTTTATGAAACCATTGTACAAGTCAGGACCATTCCTGTAGTTAATATATTTTTTGTTGTCGGTTCTGGAGTTTGCCAGTTTCTCGGACTTTGATTTTTGGATTGTCTTTTTTGATGGAGTCCTCGGTGTTCGGTATTTTCTTATTACCTTCATTTGTGTACGGAATTAGGAAATTGAAAGGTGGTATATCTTTATGTCCGGTATTGTTGGTTCAAGTAAAAAAAACACGAATCGATAGAATTTAATAAAATCGATTAATCAAATGACCAAAGTTTAAAAGGTTTTACATGGGCAAATTCCTATGACGACACAACGATTTAGCTGTTTCCTGCTAAATGCCCTGTTAAACAGGCAATAAAAGAATAGCTTTTGTTTGTTAAAAAAGAAACAGAAAGAATACAATAATGCATCATGAAATGTGTAAAACGTTTTTAATATGTATTGCAAACAAATTTATATGTGGTACATGTACTTTTTTGCTTACGGTTCTTTCGACTTTAGTGTTTGCATATGACAGGCGAGATTACTTTCATTTCTTAATCATAAATTTCCCATTTCAGCAACTTAATATGGCGTTTGTATATAATAGATTATAAGATATTCAGGTCGTGCATTTCCTGTACCGATAATTGGATAATTGTTGCTCACTGAATGACTGATAATGCAACTATTTCTGACAGTGTAGTTGAAGTCGCCCCTAGATAAAGTTAATAGTTATTTTATAAAGAGGACGAATGTCAAATATAAAGCGGGATTATAAACCATCACTTATTTCGTACATGGATTCAGTTTGTTAAATAGTCTTATTTGTGTCCATTTTTTTTCAAAGAAATTGTTATCTTACACTTAATACATCATTTTAGGTCTTTCATATTAAATTGAAATAACTTATGTTAAACATTTATAACACTGATGCCTATTTCAAAACTACAGAACTCACACATGTTGCCCATTTCAAAACTACAGGACTGACACATGTAATTCAATTTAATATTTTCGATCTTACAATTTGTCTTTTTACATATGTTAAAAATCAACACAGCTGCTTGGCTCATACAGGTTTAGCTTTCTCTATATGTGTTTTATTTTGGGTGCGATATACGTCCTTTGTCAGCTCTTCCTTTGGTTTCCAATCATTTTTAATCTCATCTGTGATATATTGGTTCAAGCAGTCAATTGAATATTTCAAAAGACTTTCTTGAAATCTCTCATTTCTGTTAAAAAATATATGCAGTTTATTTTTTATGTCTGTTCTACAGAAAGAAAGAATATAATCTTTGTTACAAATTAAAAAAAAACAACATCGGCTATGGTTTCTATATAGTGATAAGGGATACATTTTGTTTTGCAGTTTAGTTATTTTTTTTAATGTGAAATATGATTCCAAATATGATCTGTCTTTTTTAATTCTTCTTCTTGAAAGAGCTTAACTTAATAGGATAAACCTTTACACTTTTATACAAATAGCACCGAAGGTAAGGTCGCACAACGGTTACTTCAGCTTCCTCCTAAGACGGGCTGTACGCATTATATTGCTAAACATAAGGTTAAAGCCACTCAAAGAAACAAATATCAAGGGCATCTAATGAGACATTTAATGATACCCCGCCAAGTTGCATTGTTTTTAATACTCATGAACATACTTTGCTGAATTATAAATCAGTCTATAAGAACAGCCGAGCAAGATAACAGTCTCCGAGACAAATTTTACCTTTACCTTGGACCTATAAAAATTATTTCAAATTAACTTGAAAAGATGAAAATTCAAATTGATCTTCATTTTATAGTACTTAAGAGCTGTACGAAGTTTTTATCAAAATCCGTTTTCAAGTAAGTTTTTTAATGCCCATTTTTGACATTTTTTAAATTGAACTTACTCAAAAACAACATAAGGGATTTTGTTAAAAATTTACCTTAATCTTAATTCTTTGTAATACTTAAAAGTTGTTTAAAATTTTCAAGTTTATATGTGGAAAGCACAAACTGTTGAACGAAACAAATTTGAATTGGCATAATTCAAAAACTACACATTAGATTGTAATGAAAATTGAATTGGATCAGCATTTTATAGTACTAAATAGCTGTGCAAAGTTTAAACAAAATCTGGTCATGTGTTTTCAAGTTATAACCTGGAAACCACTGACGCACGGAGAGACGAACGGATGGACGGATACTCGTATCCATACTTTGTGTGGCGGGGTATAAAATTAAAATATATCATCAAGAATATGGTGACAGAGCATAATGTAAGATTAACACTGTACCAAAACAACTTATTTGTCAAATTCATCAAATGCCACATAGGCAGATCGGCATGTCTCACAACAACTTTAAATAATGCCGCACAACAATTTTAAATAATTACTGAATTAAATCGTATTAGTTCATAATGATGAACACTTTCATTGGATCAGTCTTCTTACCAATAGCAAAGTAAAATATTCTCGTTTAGTAGTTTGCAGTTAAATTTTCACTTTACCAATTCAGTTTAAAAAAGCTATTTTAATACGTATGCAATGACACAATGATAAGCCTTCTTTTGCCACTGTTTGAATATTATTTTATTTAAAAAAGAAAATGGATTTGCAATTTGTTCTTGGTTTAACCAATTTACTTATTGGAGCCTTTTTAAGATAGATTGGATAAGTTTTTTGCCAATGCTAACAATTTACAAGTTCTTGTTTTAACATATTCGTGTCAAATATAAGAATTGTGCATTTGTGCACAATCAAAGATATATTTACAATTAACAGATCGAAAACTGACAAAAGCAAAACAATATAAATTAATAACTACCTTGCATCAGAATTTGTATTAGCTGTCTTACAGTCCTCAAAGTAAACATCTCTAACTCCTTTATAACTCGGATTAATAGCTGCATTAATTGACGTTTCAGCTCCTTGGAAAGGAGTCTTCATTAAACCTGGAATAAGAATTTAAAGGATGTTTGTATTAATAAGACTAATGGCGTATACATTGTATAACTTAGCATCATTGTAGACTTTGATTTTGCAACCAAAAGTCGGTGCAGCTACCGATACAAGGAAAGAATTTCGGCTTTTTTCAGGACAACACGATAACAAACACTAGATTATTTGGAAAAGGGATGGATCAATGGAGAAGGAATTAAGCACGTGTTTGAATTTTAATTTAGTCGAATGTATAGACTATAAATTAACGCTCGAAATCAACAACACATCAATTTGCATTAATAATGGTTATAACCCCGAAACCAAACAAATCTGATATCTAACATTCACTCTTGACAAGAATTTTCTGCCTTAAACTTGTTTTTATATTTTAAGTCAAAGTTCTGAATGGAAGTCGAGTTTATTCTCGGAAACTTAAGAAAAAATCCTTTTTAACTATATAAAGGAACGTGGCTTGTAAATGAGACATGTTTGATATCTCAACTTGGCGTTCGGGAACGAGAACGTTGACTTTAGCACTAGTCCTTCATAACAAAAATAACTAAGTTCAAAAGAACAAATATACCGTATATAACTGAAGTGTGAGTGCATCTAAAACTTATCACTTTTATGACTTAAACATATCACCCACATTGGTTTAAGTAATATAAAAACTAGGTTTGCACTTTCAATATGTTGTCCATTAATATTTAAAAGCTTTATTTGTCACTAAATATTTACTTCAATGAAGTTCTATTCTAAATGTGTACCGTATTTAGTATAACGTTGGTATATGAATGCAAATGTTTGGTTTCATTATTTATGTTTAAGCGACAAAAACAAGCCTTGAAAAGACAAAACGCGTATCTATCTTTTGTTCTACATAAAATTGTAGCAAGGTGAAGTATTCAAATATTCAAAAACTAAAACAAAACAGCAACAAGAGCACCATGGAGACAAACAGAGATAAACTCAATAACAAAAACAGAGTGATGCAACAAAAAGCAACGATCAAGTATTACATAAATAAACTACAAAAAACTACAGGAAAACAAAAAACGAAAATTGAATACCAAAGGGAAACACTTACAAATAGCAAACATCACTTAGCAAACATTCATCTTGATGAGTTCACACAATTATGCACATCTAAGCTTGCACATTCTTGAATCATGGATTTAGAATCCGGGAAAGTATAGAAAGTATAAATAATGCAATCAATACAATAGTTGATTTTGACTTCATAGAAAAGATCAATAAACAATAATCAAAATCTATTTAAATGGGGTTACATTAGACTGCACTAAATAATTAAGATGTATAAGGACTTATGTCATGTCGAGATTCATGTCTAGATACAAAATAGTAGTTGCCCAAACAGATACAGATTGAGCATATCGTTAGACAAAAACTAAGGATAGTGTCTCGGGTGTACCAAACACCTGCCCTAACTACAAGTAAAAACACAAAAAACACAAAACAAACCGTCTCGTGCATTGCATCCTCAGTCGAAACATCAGCAAGTAAACAGTTATAAACAATTGTAACCTTTAATGATGGTAATATTAAATCAATAAAAGGTTATATTTCTAAGCTCCTCAGTACACTGAAAAATAATTCTTTAGAGATCTAATAATTTGGATATTACATGAAGGTCATATTTGCATTATTATACTGAACTAAAGGTAAACAAGAACACAGGAATATTTTTATGATAACTGAGAAAGCATTTTAAATTTGGAGCGCTTTTGCAAGTCGAACAATAACTAGTTATTTCCTCTTAGAAATAACTAGTTTTTTTTGCGTACGTGCAAATTCCAAGATAGGTTTTTTACCCACTCAGTTTTGAGCTGGAAAAAAAGAAGTAATTGCTCCTAATATCTTATTTATTTTAGTAACTTTAACAATTTGTGAATATCCACTTTGTATTGTTTATATTTGCTGGCAACGACAATCCAGTTTATGGGTTATAAAATCAATAATGTTTTGAATTTTAATTTGATTATGCAAAGTGTAATAGCATTCAGCAACGTTCGATTCGAATGTTTGGGTGGAGATATCAAGATACTGAATGATATCGAGATGACATTTAACTTGTTTTAAGTTAATAATTTTTGTAATCTTTAATTTCCCCTACGCAATAATTGGGCCATATTTTGGGATTAGATCATGCTTACAAACAAGAGAATTGATAAATTTGTAGTTATAATTTAGAAGATATCTTTAAATAATTAATAGTCATATAATTATTAAGTTAGTTTTATTTTATTATATTTAAATGTATACACAAGGTCTTTTTGGGTAAATTTTATTGATCCAGAAACACTTAAAATTAAGCTTATGATTATACAATTTGTGAAAAGTACCTTTAACCATTCTCGTAGCAGTAAGCAGCCAACCCATATCCGTGTATCCCCTTGATATCTCTGTTTTAACTGTACCTGGGTGTAATGAGGATACAGTCACGTTGCTGCCCTTTAGTCTTCTGTTCATAAAATACATCTGCATGACCTATTTAAAAATGCATCAGCATAATTATTTTAACACGATCTAAATGTCCATTTAGAAATTGCTTCGTAAACTCCTTTCCTTTGGGAGGCAAAAGCTGAAAGAAAATTGATTTTGATCATCAACTTAAACTACTTGTTACTTTTAAAACCCCATCTCAAAGAAATTTAAAAGATATATGTCTTGTTGACAATATTTAAAAATAAAGTAAATATATATTATAAAAGCCAGCTAAATTGTAAGAGTTAAAATCGAACACCAATACCTAAGTTTGCACCTAAAATGAAATATTTATTACAAAAACAACTTAGTCAATTAATTTTTGACCACAAAAAAGGGATTGATCAATCAAATTATAGACTATAGTACAACTCAATTGTTATCTTAAATGCTGCTTTACTATTACACCTATGCTGGAAATGCTTTCACAGTAGATGTGGTTATACACTATATTTCCGGCACCTCAAGGGAACACTGGATAAATATAGGCCTTTAGGTACAAACACTATGAAATAAAACTCCCTTGTGAAGTATAATTAATATTCATCCTTGCGTGATGTTCATTAGATCATGCTGGGAGTGTTAAACTCTCGGCGCGTAGACCCTATGAAGCATGCTAGATGAGTAGTCCTTACATGTAATTTGCTATGTTTTTTGTGTGCAATACTATCCACTGTTCCTTCCAGTTGCAATTAATGTATAAGTTTGTACAGCCATTGCAGCATTCTTGAACGTTTCAAGGTAGAAGAGTAGTAAATATTTTGGCTATAGTCGAAAATACTAACATTTCTTCGCTAGTTAGAACAGTTTGAGACGCTCCCACTTTTACATGCACTTTCTAATGCAGTGAGTGTAAAAATTCTAAATTGTTTTAAAAATTACCCCAATTTTATCTTGCCAGATCTAAGAAAAATTTTACCACTTTTTAAAACTTAACTGGCTTATGCACTAACTTACAGACCAAAACTGCACACATATTACCACTATTGACCAAAACAGAACACAACATAGTATTCACTGTATTCACTGTTGTACTTAATGTAGGGTACACAATCTGGTTACCTGTTACTGGTACACATTTACTACTGTTATACCTCAAAATAAACTTTGCAAATAAATAAGGTTTGATGATAACCTGATATAATTTTGAATTTCCATAATATTTAATTCTAGGAAAGTTGTCTTTGCTGAACTGCTTTGCGCTTATGTTGTCCACGGAGAATGGTGTGATATGATATTCGTGCAAAAGACTGCTGACTAATATTATCCTACTGTCATCTCCTGAAGCTTTCATCACTGGTAATAGTTCAAATGTCAGAAGTAAATGGCTAAGATAATTTACCTGAAATATTGTTAAATCAATATGTTTAAGTTATAACTGGGATCTAGGTATCTATATACCCCGTTTATGTTTGGTCCACCTACAAACGAGAGTTACATATTATCATTTTGTACGGTTTCCCTGTTCCTTGATTTTTTTTACTTTATGTATATTTTTATTGTTTGACTTTTTATGTAGGGAAAATAACTGTCGCTGTTCTTTCTTCTATATTGTGCAATTAGGAGATTTGTTTTTATGGCTGTAATACTTATTTCTGTCGTACGGGTTTTACAACAGAAGCGGGAGGATAGTGATTCATTTAACATGTTTTACACAAAAAATGTTTTAAGGACTGTTTCAATCCTGTAGGGCATTCCTTCGATATAGTCTATTTCTTTATTTGAAAATAGCGAAGAAACCCGACCGAACAATAGAACCGAAAGCCGTTATGTTTTATTGATTTGTTGAACTGTCTTTTAGTAGTTAATTGAATAGTGTTTGGTGTATCCCTATATAACTTATAAGAACCAAACCCAGTATAAATTAGAAAAAGAGAACTGTTAATTGGTTTATTTCATTCAATAACATCTTAAATTGTTAATGTAAAGTCAGTACGTGACATAATAATAATAGTTTAAATACACGTGATACGTACTTGAAACATTATTTCATTACCATCGTCAGTGTATTCTGCAAATATCAATACAAATCTACTAATAATATCAATTTACCGGAATAAATCAATTATCAAAATGTGCAAGCATTGTAACAATGTTATCGATATAAGCATAAGTTGCTAAAATTGAGTTCACAATTCGAAATACACATGTATTTGAAAAGGATATTCATTCAATGATCATTCCGCCCTCATGTTGTATATAGATAAACTAACAAAAGAAGTGTGCTTAAGTGGCGTTTCATCGTGGACGCTGACAGATCGAGTTCGATTATTTTTCTGGTTGATGTATTTAGCTAATTATAGGAATCAAATTATTAATGAGTTCATCTTGAACAACAAACTATTGTTTTAAGTTGATAACCACTTGCACGTATCAAAATGTTTAACGCGTCACAAACCGCTATAATCTACAACTGTAAATGTTGTCGTGTATATCAAAATATGCGTTTTCTAACATTTGTTCTTCGGAAACTAACATTTGTGCCATTAAATTAAAGATAAGAATGCTTGATGCAAACAAAACAATGTACACAAATCAGCAAAAATATTTTATATTTAATTTGCCTCACCTAAAGGAACGTGCGCTATCCCAGCATTACAAACTAGAACATTTAACTTTCTACCAGATGATTTATACTTTTCAATAAATGCTTTGGTTGATTTGAGGGAGGTCAAATCTAACTCCATAAATTCTACTCTTAATTCTTCCGTATGTGTAACACCTTCTGTTCCTTTCTCTTTTTCTGTTTGAAATTCTGATTTCATTCGATTAATTGCCTGAAATCAAATAAAGGTATATAATGATTTTTATTAATGGGAAGCAACAGTTAAGAACCTTAAACTAAAGCTGATGGGGTCATTGTCGACCTGGGTACTATATCAGCGTACCCAGGGTACTTAAAATTTGAGAAATGGTACCCAGGGTACTGTCGCTTAACATAAACGTACCCGGTGTGGTAAGTATCGGGAGATTACGTTCATTTCCTTCCCGTGTTTGGTCCACAATTATAAATAGAAGAATGGCGGTTTGTTACAGTTTACAGTTACGTTTGTTTTGATTATGTGCATGTTTATGAACACTGTTGAAAATTAATGGATTTGATTCAACAATATTGGTCTGGGTACGTTTATGTTAAGCGACAGTACCCTGGGTACCATTTCTCAAATTTTAAGTACCCTGGGTACGCTGATATAGTACCCAGGTCGACAATGACCCCTTCAGCTAAACTAAAGTCTAACTCAAATCGATATATTATTTTATTAAGATATGTATTTATCAAAATTTATGTACTCGACTCCAATTTTAATTGAGGGGCCTCGGTGGCCGAGTGGTCAAGGTAGTTCGTCTACTATTGATCACGTGGTCTTTCAACACTGAGATTGCGGGTTCGATTCTCACTGCAGGCAGGGTGTATTCGACTCCAATCTTATTTGACAAGGATTGCCAGTTTTTCTACCGAAGGTCCGGGGTTTTTTCCGGGTACTCCGGCTTCCTCCCCCAGTAAAAACTGGACGCCATGATATAGCTGAAAAATTGCTGAAAGTGGCGTTAAACACCATCAAACAAACAAAAACAATTTATCTAAATTTAGCTAAACTGCACGTGTGTGTGTTCATATTCAATGTTCGGTCACGTGTATTTACATTACCTGTGCATATGCTTATTACTAGTACACATGTATTCTTATTGATAATAAGGTTCAAAGTTGCATTTGTAGGTAGCACGAGCCTTATTTATCGGGAAGACATTTCTTGGTTCACGAAATTCTTTTCGTATGCCATTCGACGCTCGGTTTTTAGCGCAGCTAGACCGCTTCCCACCTATCCCACCCACCCTATTAGTTCTTTAAGAAAAATTATGAATTTATTTATTTTTTTTTGATGGTGTTTAACGCCAATTACAGCATTTTTCAGCTATATCATGGCGTCCAGTTTTTATTGGGGAGGAAGCCGGAGTACCCAGAGAAAACCCCCGACCTGCGGTTGGAAAACTGGCAATCCTTGTCAAATAAGATTGGAGTCGAGTACACCCTGCCTGCACTGAGAATTGAACCCGCAATCTGAGTGTTGACAGACCACGTGATCAATGTTTGTTTGTTTGAATGGTGTTTTAACGCCACTTTCAGCAATTTTCAGCTATTTCATGGCGTCCAGTTTTTATTGGGGGAGAAAGCCGGAGTACCCGGAGAGAACCTCCGACCTGCGGTATGAAAACTGGCAATGAGGCCCTGAATTTATTGTATATACATTTAGATATAAATTTACACTTATAAACTGTTTGCATTATTATATTGTATCAACATGGCGTTTTTGTCCTTGAGAAATGAAGATGATTACGGCGGCATAAGCAGTGTTAATATGTTTATTTTTTATTGTAATAATAAAATTGTTAGCCGAGTAACTGTCGAGCTGTTCCAATATTATATACGTGTTGTGTTTTTATTTAAGAAATAGATTATTGCGAGCGGGCTTTATGGGAATTAGAACATGGTCAGACCTTATATTTGTCAATATTTTATACCGAGCGATAGCGAGGTATAAAATGAAGACAAATATAAGGTCTGACCATGTTCTAATTCCCATAAAGCCCGCTCGCAATAATCTATTTCGATTCTAATATGTCTATAGTCAACTTTACCGTGTCCATACGACGGGTTTTTGCTTGACAAAATTTGAAAACTGCTACCGCGTTTGGTCGAGTTTATGGTTCTTTTGTATATCTCATATTACACTATTTGAAGGTAACAATTATTTTCCACAGTTAATCGGCTTTTTGAAATGCGGCCTTTTTTTCATTTTGCTAGATCGATTTTCCATAGGAAGTCAGCCATTTTTGTATCTTAAGGGGTCTAATGTTGTTTACAAATGTTCGTCTGTTTTCGTAACGTACAATGGTATTTGGACAAACCGCGAGACTTTTCCCGCCTCAACTGCAGACGACAACACCCGAAGGATTTCGAATAGACAACAATGGAATTTTCCTAACGTACAGTTCCGTTCAAAACAAGGTCAAAATTTAGTATGGAAAATCAATCTGGCGAAATGAAAAAACGGCCGCATTTCAAAAAGCCGATTAACTGTGGAAAATAATTGTTACCTTCAAATAGTGTAATATGAGATATACAAAAGGACCATAAACTCGACCAAACGCGGTAGCAGTTTTCAAATTTTGTCAAGCAAAAACCCGTCGTATGGACACGGTAAAGTTGACTATAACAAATGTTTTACAATTTCGAAGCGGTTCTAAGAGGACGCTTTCAGTGGTAATATTTTTTTTTTAAACTAATACGATATATCCCAAAACAGTATGTTAAAGCAAATAAAATTGACATAAACATATTTTCTCGTCATTTTATTGAATGTACGTACCTTTTAAACAAAAATATTGAGCAATCTTAAGGAAATTGCATCGTTCCAGTTTGAAATTTTCAGTTCAGCGTAATATGACGTCGGAATTCTAATTGTGACGTCATATTAATTCGAATGTAGAATTTGTTAAAAAAATAATGTATCGGGAGTAGTTTAAATTAAATAAATCTCAGAATTCAGACTAAAAATAACTAAATTATTAACAATAACGAAAATTATGGATAACACATAACAAACGGCATTTGTAAGTCAGTTTTTACATTTACACAAAACACGCAGTTTACGCATGTGCGAACTAAACTTATTGGAATTTTGACACGGCTTTGTTTACATAGCTAAAGCAGGACGTCATATTAGAATGATAAATATTGTATGGGCGTTTAAGGAACAAATAAGAATATATTTTCAGTCAATTGTGAGGAAACCGAACGGTCAACGAGTATCGAAAAGTCAAATCCATTAAAAGAAAACTTACCCATTCCTCATGTAAACGTCTGATCGCATATGAGAGATGATTTTTCCATAACACTCAACTAAGTCGTATTTTTTTTCCTTGGTACTTTAATCGTAATATTTTTTTCTCTCTAATAAAACATTCCGAATAAGGCAAACAATCAGAACAGTAAAGTTCTTACCTCCGTTGCACGGTGTTCAGACCTGCATGCAATAATCACGGTTGCCCCCAACATAGCAATCCAGTTTGCTGTCTCATAACCAATACCTGTTGCACACAAAGACCTTGTATTACATATGTTTATCATAATATAGTTTATTCGTACGTAATAATACTAATATCTTGTAATTTTTAAATATTATTGCTTGTTCTTTAATTTAAATTTATTCCTTATTTTATACAAAAGGATCCAGAAGCCACTAAGTAATGAAAAACAGCAGCAATATTCATAGTGCTGTTGATGTTTCATTACAAGAAGTGCTTGTTAGTAGAAAGTGGTACAATCATATCTATGAATTGAAGTTTATAAATAGTCACTTTGTAAATTAAACTGAATTATTTGCCCATTTTTCAATAAAAATATTACTGATAATCTTTAGTGTGAAATTTAAGATCAACTGTTATAAGTTACATTTGTTTTAAGACTATTTTTACTACGCCTGTACATATATCCGAATGCTACTGCCTGCAGAAATTAAAAAACGGAACCTCCCTGTTGAAAGGCCGTTGATAAATAGATGAATAACTACCTTAACCGCTTTACCACTGAGGAACTTGTAAACCTTTCATTTTTAGTAATAATTTTAATTTTAGACAGGCTTTTGTTAACGCCCCCCAGCTGTGGGTGTCCCTATAATTGTCACTTTTTAATGACAGTTTTAAAATATCATATAATTTTAAGCAACTGTAACTCGGGTAATTGATACAATCAGAAAATTTATAATATGCATTCAGACGCCAAAAAAATTATATACCGCAATGTTTTGTGGTTTGATTAATTTCAGTCTCTTACACATAGTCTTGTATGGTACATGGGGAAGGGTCTCCTTTGCAACTCAAGATAATAAAATGTTTATATTCAAAATATCCCATTTGTCACAAATAAACGTTATGTTCTTCATACCTAATTGTATAACCTTCCGTTCAATAGGTAAGTGATCTTACAAAGAAATGGCGTATAAAAGAATTATAAATTTGTCAAGAAAAAAAGAAAGAAAATGGCATGTTGTCTGTATAATGCAAGAAATAATAAAGTCTTCTAAATGCAAAATATATTTTCCTTCATATGCTAGTTGTTTAGATGGTAACTTGAATTCGGTATAAATCGGGATTAAATCGACTTACAAGTGCATTTAATGTCCATAAATTTATTTACTGAACTATTTTCACGTACCTTATTTACAAATAACACATAACAGTTTTACATTAATAGTTTGATTATCTTTCTTTCAATCGTTCAAAAATAGTATAGGTAGTAGTCTGATCAGTTTATATTATTAATCCTTATTTATATCGATCGGTCTTAACAAATATTTTGAAATTGTTGTTTATTAAATATGACCAAGAATAATTTGAAAGTCACTTGACAAGTTAATATAATAAATAGTTGATTTTATAATAATAATAATAATAATAATAATAATAATAATAATAATAATAATAATAATAATTGTGTCCATGAACAATTACTCTTCCACAGTATAGTATCGTCGCACACGAGACATATACTAGTATATAGGAATTCGGCGGTGGCGTAAACACTTCAAATTTTGCGTTCTATCTTTATATCTTTGCAGACTTAAGCCCTAGGTCGATCAATTGGGTCCAGTAATAGCTAATGTTCTCGCCACCTGTCACCTGACATTGACCTAAATTCACGGTACATTGACTATGTTTAAGTTTGTAGATTAGGGAAGCTCCTCTATAACCATGCATGTTCAGATGACAATATTTGGTATATAGGTTGCCGATGAATAGTACATGACTATCTGGTAGGTGTCACACGACCTTGACCTCAATTTCAGTCCTGTGACTACGTTTAAGTTTTTTCTATTGGGTCAGTTCTTCTGTAACAATGCATTAAATATTTTAAATGATTACAATTTAATGCTATTTACATGCTTATGAAGGAATTTATTTTGCTACTGAACCGGAATGCAGACGAGACATTTTTTCTGTGGCCACACTTGTTTAAGTTAAACAAATATGCAAGACAAGTAAAACATGTGTGAGCCTTGTATATGTTCGATGTACATAGATGATCGATCATATTTCTACCTGAAAAATATTGCTAAAACGCAGAAAGCAAGATTAAAATATATTCCATATAATGCTGTTTTTTTTTTCATTTGCACACACACACATACACACACACTCACTCACACAAAACATTATCCTACCTGTATTTCCACCAGTGACTATTACAATTTTATCCTTATTTAATGGAATCCGCGGAAAAGATATCTTGGCTCCCATGCTAATTGTTTTTTCACGAAAAATGTGGCTTCATCGTATCGTACCTATATGGAAGTACGAGTAAACTTTCTTTGGTTAACCTAGAATGAAACACTAATTCAGTTAGATAAAGGCACGGTACAATGTTAATGTGTTTATCACATATAAGCGTCAGTAAATAAACATTTTAGTTACCCAAATATGATATTGCATAAAGTCAGATATAGATATATATTGTAAACTTCCGGCTGAAAGGCAGAACAAAATGAGATATCTCAATCTTGTCGGTTTTAGGTATACATGTACTTATGCATAACGCTATGGGGGCTTAACTATTTTATGAGCAATATAATGCATGAAAACAACGATCAGGAAAAACGTGATTGGTAAACAAGAATTATTAGAACAATTTGGTTGGGACATAAAAAATAAGGTTTTAAGGAATATGGGTGAAGAAATTGAACTTTGAAGAAGTAAGAAAAATATTTTGACCCCTCATTTTTTAAGAACAGCTATGAAAATGTAGTTTTAAATATACAAATTAACGTCCTATTATTAAGCTTATATGAAACTTGCTATCCTAGTAATTTGGTGAACGTATTATCTCGAAATAGCTACTATCACAACAGTCATTCTCCTCACGCACTAGACTTTAGAATCAACTACGAGTTCACATAAGAAAATATCCACCGAACAACAAGAGGTGAAAGTCAAGGACAATTACAAATCTAGACAAACATTTACAACTCCTAACAAAAACCAAAAAACAAAAACAGAAACCCGTAACAAATAAAACCATGGGTGCACTCAGGTGCTCCGGACGAGTAAGCAGTGTCTGCCTCTATTTAGACACCCGTCGAGTTACTCATTGTCATGTTTAAGAACAAATCAAATCCAGTAATAGGAATGACTACCATGACCCGGTAAAAATGTCAGAACGTATTTGAGAGATAACATGAACATGGGTACAACAAACCTTTGTTTGCGTAGCTAAGTAGTCAACAGCAGTGAGAAGTCTAGAATATCGGAGTACCGATCTCACGGTCTAGGGTAAATTGAATGCAAAAATTCACCAAATGTAGCAGTAGCATTGTTGAGGGACAAAATATCGTCAATACGGCGGAATCTGAAATTAACGGTCTGGGACAGTGTCTTTTCTTTCTTTTCAGACAGGCATTCTAGGAACTCAACCGCATAAGAGTACAAAAACAAGTCGGCGTGGAGAGAAGCACAAATAGTACCCATTTAAATACCTACGGTCAGTTAAAAAACATGTCGTCCAAACATGACGAATATGTTGTCAATCAGAAAATCTAATACTTTACACATTTTCTTCAGTATATGTTTATTTGGTTTAGAGTCCTCGATAACGAGGTTAGTACTGTAATTTTCAGATATTTCTTTACAAAAATTAGCTTTTAATAAAATCTTAAAGCCTAGTTTTAAGCTGGATATGAAGGACGGCTGTGTAGAGTATCGAACAATCAAATGTTTCAATGCTGTTACCTTAGGGAAGAGATCCAGACCTAATTTTTCAGAATTTTTTAATATTCGCATTTCATTTATGCCACTCCTGTAATAGAAATTGTCACTGTTCTTTTGATGTCCCGTTTTTATTGTTGTTCGAATAGTGGTCAGGAGTTGTGATAGTGTTATGGTGGTACACTTAGACGATCATACCATTAACGCTGTTTGTGTGGATTTTTGTGAAGTTTAATACCGGTATCTAATACAAGACGGGGAGATCACAATCTTCGACTTTGATTTAGAGACCAAAGAATGTCGACACCGATTTGTGATTTTCAGGAATCTCCTCTTTTGAAAGCGTAGAAGATGTATGAGTAGGAGTATCAAGTGAACTCTTCATGAATAATTCCTTTATTAAACATTCTATATAATGTTTTGTATATAAAAATAGTGTTGTTATGGGCCTTATCTGCATGCACAACAACATATTTGTCAAAATATTGCGGAGTCTTTCGTTGTCAACAACGTTAAGATCTCGGTTATCACGTGACCTGAAGCACTATACATGAATGGGGAATTAATATAAAATTCATTTTTTTTTAAGAAATACTTGAGAAAATCACAAACCCGTTCAAAAATACTTTTATGTGATATTACATGTAAGAATAACAAGTTTGGACACAGCAAAATGTCTCGCCTGCATTCTACATCAGTTAAAATATGCACTATATGGTTACAGAGAAACGAACCAACGTAGGCAATGGTCCGTGAAATTGGGGACATGGTCAAGTGACACCTACCAGACACTCATGTACTACTCATCAGCAACCTAAATACCAAATATTGTCATCCTACCATGCATGGTTTAGAGGATTTGCCCTTATCTTAAAACGTAACCGTAGTCCCTGGACCTTGAAATTCAAGTCAAGGTCGAGTGAAACCTACCGGACAATCACGTACTATTCATCAGAAACCCATATTTGAAATATTGTCATCATGCCATGCATGGTTACAGAGGAACTGCCCTAATCCAAATACTTTATAATGTAGTCGCTGGACCTTCAAATTGAGGTCAAGGTCAGGTGACACCTACCGGACAGTAATGTACTATTCATCAGCAACCTATAGACCAAATATTGTCAACCTACCATGCATGGTTAAAGAGGAACGTGCCCTAATCCAAAAACTTCAGCGTAGTAGCTAGACTGTGAAATTGAGGTCAAAGTCAGGTGACAGGTGACTGACAGGCAAGTACTTATCATGAGCTACCACTGGACCAAATTCGATGAACCTAGGGCTTAAGCTTACAAAGATATAAAGCAAAGTCCAATGTCTAATTGCTTACGACGACTCCGCCAGAATCCCATATGACATACATTTTATATATTCGTTTATGCTGATTTTCCTTTGTGATTATTTATTGATTTTTCCATTCATGTGCGGTCTTAATTTATCAGTTTTATTGATTGTAATATATATATTCTCCGAGACTTGTATAATACAACTTGTTTATTGTGCATCATCATGTTTGTCGATCTGATACTTAGTAAGTGTGCTGGTTAGTAAAGAAAAGACGCGGGTCCAGACCTTTAATTTAACATTTCGCTATATTGATGTTTTGTCCCTCAACAATACTAAATTTGGTGACTATTCACATTCAATTTACCCCAGCGAGCTTGAAATTAAAGAAACCACCAATACACTAAGGTTAGCCGCTTACTTAGACCTACTTCTAGAAATAGTATCAGGAGAACTACAAACTATACTCTACGACAAACGTAATGCCTTCAACTTTCTTTCCAATTGTCAACTTCCCGTTCATCGACAGCAACATTCCTGCAGCTCCAGCGTATGGTGTGTACATTTCACAACTTATAAGTTATTCTAGATCCTGCGATCGATCACTGCTGTTGGCTGCTAAACTACTCAACAAGGGTTTGTTGTAACTAGGTTGATGTTATCTCTCCAGAAGTTATATGGTTGTCACCATGACTCAATTTTTCGTAATGGGAAGTCAGTGCCTCAAATACGATCAGACATTTTCGCTGAGTCGTAGGTCGTGTTCCTATTTCTGGATTTGACTTTTTCCTAGACATGGCATTGAGTAAATCCGGGTGTCTAATTAAAGGCAGGCACTGCTTACTCGTCCGGAGCACCTGAGGGGACCCGTGGTTTTTATTACGTACGGGTTACTGTCTTTGTATTTTTTTTTGTTTTAAGTGGTTTTTTTTGTTTTTGTGTTTCTTTTGTCTATATCCAGATTTTTAACTGTCCCTTGACTTTTGGCTCTTGTTGTTCTGTCGGTTTTCCTTACTATTTTTTCTTTGAGACTCTGTTCAAAAGCGGTATCTTTAATGTTTAGCTATTAAGGGATACATACGTTTTTGTTTAATGTTAACATGAAATATTAATTTGAAAGGGAACTATTAATTAAAAACTGTTTTATATTTAAAGTATATAACTAAAGGTGGTTTCCTTAAGCTTGTCTGTAGAGTTAATCACACTGTATGTTTTATTCATAGTAACAACCGCTTTGTTGATATGATTATAAACCTAATTGTTTTTAAAGAAAACAGCTAATGGTGGTTAACGATAATCTTTTGTATATTTGCTAGGCTACAGATTTTTAAAATCTGAGACCAATAAGTTATGGGGATAGTTTACCTGTGACGTCTAATAAAAAATCCATGTTTGATCGATGTGATTTTATCAACTAAGAATAGATGGACATTACACCAAATCACTCACCTGATGAAAAGTGACTATTGGCCATTTGAGAAGTTATCAATTTATTTCAGTCAGCGACATATTAGCATGTTATTCAATTTGGTACAATGTTTTAATTTAAGTTTTGGTATATTCAAAGCAATCAGAAGTCATGTCATGTTAGATGATTTATAATATAATGTGCTTTAATTTAATAAAGAGAAGGTCTGTAAAAACTTAGAATTGCATTAAAAACATGACTTCAATTTATCACAATCAATAAAGCAAGGATTTCTACCATACAAGTTGAAACGTAAATTTTATAATTGTTATCGCTATTAGGCCACAGATGATGGCGAATATTCTCTGTTTACTTACTGGTTTCTATTCTCGTTCATGACCTAGAAAGGACAATATGGAACATGACATGTTACACTAGTAAAACAGGACATTAATATCATCAATATTATTTTGCCATTAACTCTTGGCTCGTATTGTTTATTTGCATGCCTAGTTTTCTGTTAGGGGTAGCTTTACAATTTTAGTACCGTTTTGTTCTTGTTAATACGCGCCGGTTTCTCCTTACACTTCCATTCTTTGAAACCATGTAATTATTGTGGTATTTTTTAAGAATTAAAGGTCAGATTATTTATATGTTAAACTTATTTCACACTGTTGAGATAAGGCTTATAGAAATGATTTATGAGTTTCTTTCACACAAATTCAAATAGTTATAAAAATAGTTTATTAACCTGCATACCTTTTCTTCCATTGGTATAAGGAATGTATTTCCATTTTACCTGAAAAATGGATTATTGTTTCAGAGCTAGAAGAATGTCGCTTTTTATTCACTTTGTCTCCGCACATTAGTAATATCAATACAACTGCGTGGCTTATACGGGTCTATCTTTTTCTTTATTAGGTTTATTTTCTGTACGATATAAATCCTTTTTCGGCTTGTCTTTGGGTTTCCATTCATTTCTTATCTCATCTGTTATATAGTTATTCAAGCAGTCAATTGAATACTTTAAAAGACGTTCTTGAAATCTTTCATTTCTGTTGGATAAAAATTTATATTATGGTGAAAAAACAAATTATACGTATCTTCGTTACAAATAATATTATGGTTTAATAAATATGGGCAAGGGGTTTCAATTTTTTAAGTATTTAAAGTTTAATATCATTTTATATAATATTTGTTTTAAAATTCCTCCTTAAACGTGTTTTTGAGTTTTAATTTATTACTGAATTAAAATCGAGTTGTACATTCAAAGACAAGTATCAATATGTGGCTCATTTCTACAACCTTTCAGTTCTTTTTTCGACATTTCTAACAATAACAAGTTCATTACAGTTGCCATGAGGCCAACTGCAAAATGTATATTTTGGGTTAGCCTATTCTCAGTTTCAATGACTACGTTGTATTTGACTTTTGTAACAAGTAAATAGAAAGATTTCTACCATTTGTTTCAATTTTGTTTATTTATAAACAGATAAATATATTTTTTTATTTGTTGCTTTTTATTTTTAAACGAATTGAATGTACGGTTGTTTACAGTTAACTTGAGAAGTTATGAACTAATTCGTCGTAATTATTGCATAAATTCTTTCAAAAGTTGATTCGATTAAATGATTCCAATATTACATTTGTCCCTTGCAAAATGAAGACATATTTCTAATTCTTATTTTTAAAACAAACTGGTAACATATATATACACTTTGTGTTGCTGATGGTATTAAAACAAAAGAAGAATTTCTTGACCACGTTAACAAAAAGCAAAAACAAAGCATTATAAATGTATTACTACCTTGCATCAGAATTTGTATTAGCCGGCTTACAGTCATCAAAATAAACATCTCTAAGTCCTTTAAAACTCGGATTAATAGCTGCATTGATAGAAGTTTCAGCTCCCTGGAAAGGGGTCTTTAGTAAACCTGTAATAAAAAGTATTTAAAGATTGTCTCGGTGTTAAGTTCATACTTAATATATTGTTTTGAACTCTTCATGTTTTCGTAAAGTATTGAGTGACAGTCTTTCAATCTCCTTAACGAATTAAATAAAATATGTACATTTTAAATAATTTACGCCTGATGCCTTTTAAAATTCGTTGATATAACATCCTTATTACTTTTCCTTTCAATATTTATCTTTTAAAGAATCACTGAGCATTATTGATTCCACAAAATACGCGTTTACCTAATTTTTAACCCTGAAATTGTTGCGTCAGTGCATATCCCGGCGGACTACAAGTGGACGCGCGTATCAACTACTAGACGGTTACACTTTAATGCTGACATGAAATATTCAAGATATTCAAGATTCAACTATTTAGATAGTATTTTTTCATTTTACAAAGTAAGCAACATTTACCTTTACACCCTTATCCCATTGTCGGTAAAAAAAATTTTGCTAGGTTTTATTGAACCTGATTATGTGCCTATAATGTCAAACCTATAACAAACCTGTTAGAGTTTAATGTATCAAGCTACATTGGAATACACCCAAGAGCAAGCTGTTTAGACAATACGTGGTTTATAAATGATCACCTTTAAGTTAGATCTTCACAAAAAATTTTACCCAACAGCCGAGATACACTTTCACCTTTAATGTTGATATTTTCAACTTGTATAAGTTGGACTTTACACAAAAGCTATGTCAACTCATCATCCATACAAGTCTTTTTTTTTAAATAAATTTAATCATCTCACAACACACAATCTTGCCATCAGAACTGTTATATTTACTTACTAGCACAAACTGACCAATGTCACTTAGTACCAACAAAAATGAGTTAAATAGATGTTTGTCTGAGTCATTAGAACAAATAAAACATTCTGCTAACACGGGTTGACAACATGTTTTAATGTTCATATGCAATAAATATAGGACTTAATTTAATTGTCCTAAACCAAAACAAGCACCATTAGCACTGACTTAGGTTATACAATTCGGAAACAAATTATTGTGTTATCTTTAAATGCAAACGTGATCTTTATTTCATTTGTCTATAGCTAATTTTGAAATCTTACGTCAAAAGGATAATACAAATTCATGTTGTAGCAGTTTTTCAAATATATTGTGACGTCCAGTTTTTATCGAGGTTAACTGTATATATATATACGTCTCATAAATACGTGGATTTTAACACTGTCATTTTTTGTTTACCCTCAGCGGGATTCGAACTCACACCGTTGTGACACTGTGGCACCAATTCGCCTGCACTATGTCCAGCGGTCTAGACCTCTCGGCCAAATCCGCTATATAAAAAATATAGCTTCATTAACCAGGGTGAATCGTCGACATAGACATAGTACATGTGTACTAGCGTGTGACGATGAATTTATTTTCGTAACCAATACGTATTAATCTGACAGTAAACTAATTCAGCATTTTTGTATATATTATATAGGATGACAAAGTTACTTGTCATACAGTCACAGTAAGTAAATTATATACAAACGTTGAGGTATCGTGACAACCATATAATATATCTATCCAGCGGATTTCTGAAACATAGTGCAGGCGAATTGGTGCCACAGTGTCACAACGGTGTTAGTTCGAATCCCGCTGAGGGTAAACAAAAATTTGACAGTATTAATAAACTTATTCTAACAGTGTTGGGCTTAACGTTGTAGACGTATATATAAATATTTGATATTAACCCTGTATTTCTGAAGTTTCAGAAATCCGCTGGATAGATATATTATATGGTTGTCACGATACTTAGACATTTGTATATAATTAATTACTGTGACTGTATGACAATGACTTTGTCATCCTATATAATATATACAAAAAAACTGAATTAGATTACTGTCAGATTAATACGTATTGGTTACGAAAATTCCATCGTCACACGCTAGTACATATGTTCTATGTCTATGTCTACGTTTCACCCCGGTTAATGAAGCTATATTTTTTATATAGCGGATTTGGCCGAGGGGTCAAGTTCGCTGAACATAGTGCAAGCGAATTGGTGCCACAGTGTCACAACGGTGCGAGTTCGAATTCCGCTGAGGGTAAACACAAATTTGACAGTGTTAGACGTATACGTGTGTATATATATATACACACTCATATTAATGTATGAGGCTATATTTTTATCTCAGAAAGGATCACTATTTTTCAATATTTGTGTTGAATAAATTATGTTAAATTTATCACGTCCTGAATATACATGTAGCTGACATACTGCTTGCTGGACGTGAAACATCAATCAATCAATCAGTTTTTTGGGGAGGAAGGTAACGTCCTTTTGCTCCCCTTTTATCAAGTTCGACTTTGTCGTCGCAACTAGTGTAAAAATGTTTAGAAAACCGAAGTCCTAAAAATTATGTTCAATGATTACTAAGGACCAAACATACCAGTAACTGTTTACTGTATTATGATTAGTAGCTGTGTGCTTTCAAAATGCTGTCCAATGAAATTCAAAGCCTCGTTCGTTAGTACATTTTAAGCGTCAAAATTACCATGACGCAGATTTAAATTTATTTTGGTTTAAATAATAAAATTTTAAGTAAGATTAAGTAGAAATTTTATTAATTTTTTTACTCCAATATAATATTAAAAGTACATCTCGTGTCTATGTTTAATATGACGTACATATTTTAATTTATAATTTATACATGAATTAATTTCCCATTTTCAATGTCCCATAAACTTTAAGAAATTTGACAGAAAAAAGGTTAAATTTTCTAACATTGTTAACAAGATACACCTATTGCACTTTTGAATTTCCTATTCAGTGATAAAGTATTTGCCTTCATGGTAGGAGGGTAACATTTAACCTAGAAGCACTTCTAAAGGAAGTTTAACTTAATAAACCAAAGGAGTTTCGCCTTACTAAATTACTTGCATTAATCAAAATGTGGAGAATTGAATTGTAAGAGATCTTTTACCCACATTTGTGTCGTATTTTTATTATTTTGATATAATAGCAAAGTAAAGGACGAGTTAAAAAACCAGCTGATGTCTGGAATTCAATCATGAATTTACGTTCGATTGCTTATTCCAATCCCGTTTATTTATTGTTTGTTACCATGTTCACATCCTGACTAAAAAGCGAATTTTTGATTGGTGGAAATTCAAATTCAATAAATTCAAATAAAAAAAACGATTATTACAATTCTCAGTTTAGATAAACCGAAATCTTTCACTCGTGACAAATCGTCAAAGCTCTTGTTCATGCCTAAATATAGCGGCTACAAACTTTAGGTAATGCTTCAGTTTGGCGGTTTCTTTTTCAGTGATGAGACAGCAGCCACAGTGGATGATGTTGTAAACCTTCACCGTACGCTGGCTTTCCACCCAATAAAAACTGGACACCATGATATAGCTGAAAAAAATGGCTGAAAGTGGCGTTGAACATCATTCAAGCAAACAAGCAATCAATGTAAACCTGGTACTAAAAATATCAAAAGACTTTTGTATGACAGAGTATTTATCAAACATCCATAAATTCTAATTTTCTATGGACAAAGGAAAGTAACTCATTTTTTATTCAGACAAAGTAAACATGTTATTAAAGGTGGAGTGGAAGGAGAGGAACTGATCAATATGCAGATAATTTTAGATGTCACGGTAAAATCTGTGGGTGCTAAAATAACGGTCTTGTATTTGGCAAAAGTCATCCAGGTTAAGAACCCTTGTGTACTCTTTACTTCGTAGGTGACCTCTAATATCGCAATCTAAAGTTATACTATTATAATTTAGAAATTATTATGAATTTTTATTTAATAAATTCTAGATAAAGTAATATTTAATGCAATTTTAAAAAAAAGTATACGCCAAATGAGAAATAATAAACTAATGCCCATGATTATACAATTTGTAAAAAGTACCTTTAACTAATTTCATGGAATTTAAGAGCCAAGTCATATCTGTAAATCCTCTTGAAATTTCAGTCCTTACTACACCTGGATGTAGGGAAGATACAGTCACATTGCTGTCTTGGAGTCTTCTGTTCATGAAATACATCTGCATGACCTAATTAAATATGTGTAAGCATACTTAATTTAACATTACATAAACTCGGTGCATATTTACTATTTAAATGAAACTTGAACACTTAAAATGCTAAAAAACATAGAACTTGCAGGCTTATAGTAACTGATATTCCTGCATTTTTTGTTCCCGGTTGGTTATCGTCTTAGAATCGACGGGAAATATTGTTGAAGTACTTGAAATTCATTACCGATTATGAATCAGCGACTCGAGGGTATTCAGTTTGTAATTTTTTTTCTGTTCAGAATCACTGTATAAGAAACTCGCATCGTTATTTTTGATTATTTTACTTAGAGTACTACAGAATTGTGACGGAAATTTCCGACATCATCTGAATATACTTGTTAATTAACAATCAGTTCACTGCTGCAAATAATTTACGTACTGATGACACTATTAAAAATATAACATTGTTATAGTATTTAAAATATTATTATGTTAAATTATAAGTGGAAAACTTAAATCTAGATACAAACTATAGGTGATACTTTCTTGTAAACGTGTTGTTTAAATCAACTTTGAAAACTGATTGATTCAATTAATACTACAAATCATGCTATTTTAATATTTCCGATTAAAATTTATGCCTCCGCTGAGAATTTTTTTAATTTCAAATGTGGTTATACAAATTATTTTCAGACCAAATATTCGTGGTGGGGAAGCCCAGAGTGAACCAAGCAGGATGCAAAAAAAAATGTCCAGCATCCGTCGGATAAAGTAGTTAAATTGTGCCGAGAGTTCCAAATTTTCTGCATGTAGAAGTTCCTCTTACGTTGGAAAGTTAGGATGAGGTTAGTTGCAAGACTACTTTTTCTGATCCTAACCAGTGAACTTTCCTTTCCCGTTGAAATCAATTTCCCCACTCATTTATATGCCCCGTCCATGCGCATAATATTTACAGTTTGTTTATTGTTAGCATATTTTCCTTCCTGAATATTTATCAATCAAAATCTGTTTAAGCAATGGTTTACTTGTTTCTATTTCTCAACATAGTTTGATTTGTTTTTTGAAAGTAAACTGTTCAATGATATGTTTGCGGCATACCTGATACAACTTTGAATTTCCATAATATTTAATTCTAGGAAAGCTGTCTTTACTGAACTGCTTTGCGCCAATGTTGTCTACGGAGAATGGTGTGGTATGATATTCGTGAGCTTTACTGCTGACTAATATAATCCTACTGTCATCTCCTGAAGCTTTCATCACTGGTAACAGTTCCAATGTCAGTAATAAATGGCTAAGATAATTTACCTGCAGTTTTAATAATTTTTATTATTATTTTTATTATTTCTTTGTCTACACTTTCTTTTTTCCATTGTTAAACTTTTGTGTTGTCATTTTCTTTAATTTAATCCTTTACAGTATTAACTATAATTCGTTATTGTCTGTTTATTTTTGTACAATAATCAAGAGATCTAGACGCCTCGGACTAGGCCTGACATTCCTATTTTCTTTCTGTGTCTCTCTATCTTTTGGATCATTTTCCTTGTGATATTTCGCGATGTATTTATTAACTTTACGTAGTTGTACTTGATTGTTTTGTGTTTCTATTAACGTGTTGTCTTTAAAAATATGAGTCTCTTCTGGTGATAGACAGGTCGTTAAGTTTTTTTTTTTGATTTCTGTTGGTTATCTCAAGCGTTTCGGCACGTTATTACAATAAACGAGTAAGGTTGGGATCCCTTCAACCGATTCAGAAAGTATACAGAAAGATTCATCAAGTGCATTAAAACATGTTTTGACCGAACTTTAAAGGCCTATGATTATCTGATAAAATCACAGTAGATTTTCAATCAGCATCTAGTTCAGATTGCACTCCCTTAATATTTAACCCGCAACAATTTCCAATGTAACAATTAATTAAGAAATAATTCATGAAAGCTGTGCTTTAACACTGATTAACCACAGACTTCGTGAATTATTTCGATTCAACGTCGGTACATTTAGGATATTGACGATACCTATGGTGGTTGGAGTACCGTTTGTAATTGTAAAAGCTCTCTAAGACAAGTTTGTTTTAGAAAAACTAATTTGACAACTGTTTTAGAGTTAAGCATGTGACAAAATCGGGCTCCTAGTTTATCGAATATTATAATAAAATGATATTGTAAACAATAAATGCGTATTCATTAAACATGAACAAAAACATGAACACGTTGTTTATTTCAATAACATATTTCAGGATGCAAATATCGATATGCATAATTTGATCATACGGTTTATATCCGAACTACAAATGATGTGATACTTACTTGAAACATTTGTTCATACCCATCCTCAGTATATTCTGCAAAATATAATTTTAATCAAACAGAATCTATTAATTGAATTGAAAATTATAAGCAACAGTAACTACCATAGTGTTGATGTTATGTCAGAATTAGCCGAGGTTGAATGATTTAGTTCATGATTCAGGATAATCGACATCGAAGCAATTTCAGTTATCATCCCACTTACTCAAGACTACTGATCAAAGACAACCGAATTTTTTTCTACGGACTATTGCTATAATGTGCTGGCTTAATTTGCTAGATCGTCAGTCTAGTAAACCTCTTCTTTAACGTACTTCGTAATCCTATATAATGTACATCTGCACAAATCACTAAGACTTTTTATGATTTTTAAACGAAGCAATTGAAAAAAAAATTTAAATCACTAAGACTTTTTATGATTCTTAAACGAAGCAATTGAAAAAAAAGTTTTAAATCACTAAGACTTTTTATGATTCTTAAACGAAGCAATTGAAAAAAAAAAGTTTTAAATCACTAAGACTTTTTATGATTCTTAAACGAAGCAATTGAAAAAAAAAGTTTTAATGTTGTCAACAAACTGTGTGTAAATCTGCAATTACATTTAATGCTTTATGTAATTTACCTAATGGAACATATGCTATCCCGGCGTTACAAACTAGAACATTTAACTTTCTGCCAGATGATTTATACTTTTCAATAAATGCTTTGGTTGATTTCAGGGAGGTCAAATCTAACTCCATAAATTCTACTGTTAATTCTTCCGTATGTGTAACGCCTTCTGTTCCTTTGTCTTTTTCGGCTTGAAATTCTGATTTCATCCGATTGATTGCCTGAAATAAAATTAATTTATATACTAGTATGTAATTAATTTTGGTAGTGTTATTCAAGAGCGTGAAATCAAATCAGTCCTGTCAGACCTTTATGCCGGATATATATCTGGGACCATACTGGGATGGTTCCCACAGCTAGATCCACAAAGCAACTCGGCGCTTCCCCGGGTGGCGGAGAGGAGACACCCTCTCGTTTTTTTTGAAGGGGGGGTGTTGTCCGGTCATAATACGGAAATTCTGGCCGCGAACCGTGTTATATGCTTTTTCAGTGGTCACAATTTTGTTTCCTATCTGCCTTCCCCCTTTCTCGTTGATCTATTGTTTGTTAACTTGCTCTCGTCCTACATATAGCTAAAATACTGCTCTCTAGACACTAAGAAAACATCTAATCAATCAATCGGATATTTAGTACTTATAAAGTATTTACTACTCACATTACTTTCATTTTTATATAGTCATTCTCTCCAATCAAAGACAAAAATTCGAATTGAAAAGAGTTTTTTTAAATAAATTTGTACATTTTATACCTCAATAGCGCGTTGTTCTGATCTGCATGCTATAATGACTGATGCTCCCAACATTGCAATCCATTTTGCTGTCTCATAACCAATACCTGTAAAATGCCAAAGACTTTGTTTTGAATCTTTCACCATTTGTTTAACCAGGAACAGTCTTTACTATTAGTATAGACTGTCCCTTGTTTAACTAAATGTTTATCTGCTCTCTTTGTAAGATTTTAATCAAACTGCAGTTTTTCTTAAGTTCTTGTGTGTAAGGTATATTTATTAACGCACTTTGCATCAGCTCTTGAATGGAATCCATCTACTTGTATTAAAAGACTGAAAGCTAGAAACTAAAAGTTTGATTTCTTATCTGCCTCATACAATGGGTTCGATATCGAGAAACAGCTTCCTCTAGCCCTTAAATCGTGCATGAAGAAACTTAAGCCTCGATGATTTGTTAAAGGATGTTATATCCTCTAGTATGTATCCCTAAAGACAAAAACTGCAGTAACTGCATTTTTTGCTACTACGGGTAAATTTTCCGTTTACAATAAACCGTTCAGATGATTTGTTCTAGAATAAATGTACTATTACTCATAATGTTGGTTGTAACGTCTTTATACGTAGATCATAACTATGCAGTTTGTTATATGCAATTTACGCGCCAAAAATAGGGATCTAATGTTGGAAGGTCAAATGAAGTAACTCACTGATATGGCATGAGAGGCTTTCCAGTGCTTGACCCACGGTAGCTTAGCGCGTCCATAGGTGGTGAATTGGGGAGGCCATTTTTTATTTGTTTGTATATATTTCTGTTTTTATGTTTTTTTATTGCAAGGTCAAAATAGGAAAGCCTGCTTATGGACCGTAGGCGGTTACGTGTTTGGAGAGGGCTACGCTTATTATATGATACAGACCCCTTTTGTAAATTTAAAAAAAGAAAGGATTCATTGTAGTCGCTGCAAAAGGCTTTATTATCCGTCTCTACCGAATGCTCCTTAGTTTTCTAGTGGCACGTAAAGTTATTTTCTGTTCGTCCAACACCCTCCCCCCTCCCCGGTCGATTTCTTGTTGTTAACTTGTTTTCGTCCTAAATATATCAACCAAATCAACCAACCAATCAATCAGTTAAATTATATGTCTCGATCGTGTAATAACTAATAATCCCATTTATCTTATTAGTGTTTCGTGATTTATTTTATTCTCAAATGGATCAGTTTAGCTGGCACTGTCTTGATAGGAAAGGTATTATCTAAATTATTATTTAAATCAAGTGACTATGAATCACCTATTATAATGTTAACTACATGTATTAACATATTGTGTAACGGTTTTACGTATGTATATTTTTGTCTACCTTTTAAATAATATCCTACCTGTATTTCCGCCTGTAACGACTACAACTTTGTCCTTATTTACTGGAATTCTCGGGAAAGATACCTTGGCTCCCATGCTGAAATTTACTTACAATAGAAAAGTGTAATATCATTTTACTGTACGTTTATCTTATTTCAAGTATGAGTAAACATGAAATGAGATATGGCCCGAATGTTACACACATAAATATCATCTGTGATTTACTGTCAGCGGGTAGTCTCGTTCCTGTAATAATTCAGGGAAATTTTAGATGGTTTTTTCATATAGAATATAAATTCATTTGTAAAATCATTGAGTAATAGTCAAAACAAACACATAACGGAATGCCACTGTTACCTCGTTATATACATGACCTGTTTACTGGACTTGATTTAGGATTGAATAGTTGCCTATAGTCCATCAACCAGTGTTTCAGTTGTATACAGGACGAGCACGCGAGAATATAATGTGAAACATCTGGTAGTCTGGCAAGTTTTTTTTAAATACAACTGGGACTATTATGCAAGTATTCCAAACAAGAAAGGAAATCTTATTTTTCAAAAACAAAAAATCAGTAAGGCCTTGTACTGATAGAAACAATTTTAGTAAAAATTTGCAACTAAGTACCCTCAGGATGATTGTGGCCATGTTTGAAAAACAAATTGTCCATGTGGTTTCAGAGAAAAAGATTGGTTAAAAAGTCTTCGACGGTCACCGGACGACGGACGCCGAGAGATGAGAAAAGCTGACCTGGATCGAACCGAAATTCCGGTGAGCTAAAAACATATCCGTATTTTAAATGTGATGTTGATATACATTAAAGCGTTAAATGTATATGACAACATATAAACATATTTATGTTATGTTTACAATATTTCAGCAATATTTCAAGACGAGTACATGTAACCAAACAACGGTAAAAAGGAAGGATCAATGGTTAATAAATTTGTTGTTTGCCTCTGGAAAAGGATGGTGCATTAAGTAGTGACGAAGAATTCAGCCTTTTGTAACAGCAACAATGAATCTACTCGTTTTCTAAATATACAAATGAGTCCTTGGTGTGCAAGGAGTGTGGCACTCACCAAAATCATTAATCACTATAGAACACAAGCAGGCCTCCCGCATTGTACAACCTTAAATTAGAGGGCATCTCTTATCTACATTTGAAAGCGCTGGACAGCTCTGTGTGTCGAGCACTGAGAATATTTTAACTATTTTTGTTGTCGATATGTATATATTTGTACAGGACCTTTGGCCATTTGTCAATTTTTTTATATAGATTGCATATTTCCTAATCGATCACTTTAAAAATGTACATAAAATAAAGCACATAAACACTGTGGTCAGTCGTTTTTAACAAACAAGATTATAATAGTTTAGTGAAAAGTCTATTCATAGATAGCGTCTAAAAGCTCCTCTTCTCCGTCTAAGACCGCTGAACAAACAACCAGTTAATAGTCCGAAATTTAGCACAGATTTCGTTAAAGTTCATAGAAGTTCATGAACAGTTCAAACCAATTAATAATGTCTGAAATTTATCATTAAACGTAAGCAAATTATTCCTCAAACTGGAACAACATTTGCTTAAAAATATGTGACAAATATTGTATGTTTATCTCATATTATACAGCAAGCGATAATAAATATAAAGAAACCCCGTACGTGCATAAATAAAAATAACTAAGAGGAAGAAAAACTATAGAAAAGCCCACAAACAAATGGGGAATAATATCGGGCTCTCCTCAATGGTAAGTAGTTCCAGATTCCTATATGGCAACCAGCTAACATTCAAGGCAAATGCAGTTACGGTAATGTATATGATGTATCCGGCATTTTTTGATTCTAAATTATGCCACTTTATTGTGGACAAAATATTAATGTTTCTTATTGATTCTGTCTATTAAAAGAAAAATGTCATGGAATTTGGTGTGCAAGCTTTGAACACAAAAATTTAAAACTTTAATAGTAAATTATTAGCTAAAAAAATAATGAGGAGGTATATGAAACGGAATTCTCACTGTATATTCATTAATCTACAGCCTATCATTATAACGTTTGCAAGCAAAAAAATGATTAAATGCGAAACGAGGAGAAGGGGGTCATAAGTCGCAAATTTTCGTCCACTTGGCACTCTTTCAGATGAATATTGACATAAAATTAATCATATAAGTATATTTTCAACATTGTTTCACCTTCGCATAAAACGAAACAAAACAGGTTGCTCATTACCAACGATCTTTTTATTTCTATTATTTAGAATTTTTGGTTACAAAAAATTTTGTTATGTTAATATTAATAAATAAAACTTAAGAGTTTCTACATTCAATTGTTGATTTTTATATATGCCAAGATGTTTTTTTCTGTTATATCCCATCTCTTCCTCTAAATTAAGGATAATAACATTCACTGCAATTAAAATGTTAATTATCAATATTCTGTTCATATGCCTTAAAATATATCCCAAGTTAACTTTTATCCTTGAAACCTATTATGTCTATTATAAAACACAAATATTTATATAATCGTGATCTTAGGCCTATATTTATAATGTAATAACCAGCCATGCATACTTGATCGGCAAACAGTCCATAAACTAGGACAGTCATAGTTATGAATAAGGTTTCTTAGGACGGAAATTTTTTAAGTTCAAGAACATTTTTATTAGACGAAGAATTTGATTGATTGATTAATGGTGTTTAACGCCCGAGCAGCAATATTTCAGCTATATTCAGGCGACGAAGAATTTGAATCGCATATGTAAAACATATTTTAAAGATATTGGGTAATATTACTTAATACCTTTCGTCTCTCGAATTTCGAAACCCTGCAAAATTCAGCAGGAGCAAAAATTAAAACATAATTTGCTGCAATTCATTTTGATAATAAAAACGATGAATAAACGTCTGTATAAAATAGATATGTTCATATCTTTTAGACATTTTGTGGCTAAAGATTAACGATCGCCACTACATAATTAAGTTCTATGAATTGATTGACACGCAGTGGACGTATTTAATTGTCGTAGCATTATTCGCGTCCCAGTTTTGTCCGAAGTCTTTCAGAAAAGACCGCGGACAATACGTCCGTTATGGTGAAAAATCAAAATTGTTTATCCTTTGGAACTCGTTGTTTTATTCTGTCCTTTTATTGTGATCAAATTTTTGCCAAGTTGTTTTAGTTTTTTTTCACCAACCTGTTTTTTATCATTTTAAAGATATTTAACAGATTTATCTAAGAAACACGTAAAATATACGTCAAAGAATTTTTTTCAATTATGAGTTTTGTCGGATATTTTTAACAATAAACAATTTCGCCAAGTTTTCTATTTATCTGAGATTAGCAATTAAACAAATATTGTTTAGCTTTAAAAATATTGTGATAATGAGGTTTATTATCCATTTGTGTAGTAGTGTATTAAATATGTTCTTATTTGGTTTAATTGGTTCGAAAATTTTCCATTCTTTGTTGACACAAAATGTGTGTACTTGTAGTTATACCCTGTGTTGGTATAGTGTCACCGGAAACTGTGGTCCTTGTGTTAACATGATCCTTTTCAAATTGCAAAGAGAAGCTTACGTCCTCACATCTCCGCGTAATAAAGCCCAAATTTAATAATGACAATACCACCACATTTATTCAGCCTATTTGGTAGTTTGTCCTACTCAAAGGCTACGTTTGCATTAAAGTACCCGCACTGATCCCGGATCAACCGTTTAAGCCAGAAAAAACAAATACATGTTGTGTCAATCGTGAACGGTCAAAGCACCAAGTGAAGCGAGTTTTTACAGTCAACCGAGTACTGTACTGTTTGCAAATAATTTAATATATGTTCTTAATTATTATTTGTCATTATTAGCATTAGAAGAAAACGGCATTAGAACTTTGTTGAAACTGTCCAAACTGTCCAGGAAAATGAATATAGTGAGCGTAGGATGCTCACTGAACACTTCTGTAAATGTTGAATTGAAGATCATCTAAGCCTAATTAGTTTACTGTCAGTCCAGTCAAAATGGTTAATGCACAGTTACATGTCATATTTATAAACAACGAGTATTGACAGAGCCTAGTTTACCAAAACTGTTGTTCCCAGGCTAAGACTGACTCAATGACAGTCCGTATGGAATACGCTGGTAGAATCTGCTTTGCAATTGTTCGCAGAATAAAAATATTCCCTTTGTATTCAACCCGGGGAAACAATCATCCAAATTAACGCTGTTGAAATAGCGTGAAATAAATACTGCCACATGAGAAGAGACTACTCTTGTTCCAGTATCTGCAAAACAAGCGATACCTTTACATCGTACATCATAATGAAATGACAACACAGAACGGATAGTCGACCAATTTTTAACATTTCTATCGCTCAAGTAGAGTGTTCGTCGTCATCGAGTTGAACTTATACCACGCCTACAAACATCGTTACTAGACATTGATTTTTACAACGAGTGGACCCAGACCATTTGCAGGTGAAAGATTCCTGTTAATGACGATACAAACGACAGAATACTCGTGTTTGAAAACAAATAACGACAACAACACAACTAATTTAGAAATATTATTGTCACTGTACTAAATCATCCGTGCTTTACATTTGCGTTTAGTGTAGAACATTAAGTAATTTATTTTTGACTTAAACTTTCTGACACTTAAATATTATATATATATATATTTGATGCGAATTAAATTGGAATTTATGTGACTTATGAAAAATTATCTTTTTAAAAGTTATTATACCTCTGCTTCTTCAAAGAGGGGGTGTACTGGTTTACCCCTTTCCGTCCTTTCGTCGCGCCGTCCCTCTGTCCGCAACATAACTTTCGTTTTCCCAGCAACTACTTATCACAACCATTTGAAATTTTATATATGACCTTACCATGAGGTCTTATATTGCGAGTACCGATTTCAGGTTTGTCGCATATCTACTTCCTGTTTACCGACAGTCAAATTTAATGACGTGAATAGCGGGTGTATACTGAGTGAGCTACTAGTGAGCAGTAGATCACAAGTTACCAGTTTGACAGTGATTGATTACATGTGATTATCTGTTATATTTGCATAAAAATAATCTGATTGTTCACAAACGTCTGTCCGAATGTCCCAAATATTTTCTGTAAAAAGTAGGACAATCGGAAGGATACCGTTTATTTTTTTAATTTAAAAAAAATTGATGTCAGAGATGGCATTGTAGTTATGTGTTTTAAGACATCTTCATTATATTATTAAATATAACTAAATTATTAATGAAAATTGATAACTTAATTTCTACTACAGATGCACTGAAAAATTAAATACAAATACATTTATGAACAATATATAAATTAAAAATATATTTTAATACATGTGTTGATTTTAGGCAGCCTCCACATGATGTTAATATTGTTATGAGGGAGTTATAGCAAAGTGTAAGCTCTCAGTATATTTCCCGTACTCTGAAATGGTGCCAATATTGACAAAAAGTATTTAAGTCGTTACACGCATGTTCAATCGCGATACGTTTTAAGTCAACATTCCGTGACTGCTAATATTTAAAATGAATTAATACGTCAGATAGAATAGTTATAGGAAAACTTTTTTGAAGAGTCGGTAGCATATCTGGAGGTTAGTTGTAAGTTGTATTTAAATATTAGTTATGACGAAAAGCATCAAGTTCTTATCGATAAGTTATTTTGTAATTGTAAGTAATCTGACATTTGAATTTTGTTTGTAAGTCAGCCCGAAAAAATGTGAATTATTTTCTGTGTATATGAAGATCAGAATCGGCGTGTTATTAATAAAATAAGGTCATGCTATTACAAAGTAATTAATTGGGAGTAATACAATGAAATAATAGCAAAACGCAAAAACAATACACAAAAAATGCATGTTTTTTAAATTGAATACATTAAAAAGCAAAAATTATTTTAAAGATGGATGCTCAATAAGAAATAAATGAATATTTATACTTGACACCCATCAACCTGTCACGATTTCAAAACATCGAATCATAAAGTCCGATCACAGAATAGCCCAGTATTTCAGTGCTGCAATTTAGATGTTCAATTTTTATTCACCATTTCCTCTAAATTTTGTTTATAAGTTTTACTTACACTAACATGATATTTTCTTAAACAGTTAAATTATTTAATTTAGTTGTTTCATCATCATTGATAAATCATATTCATTTAGCGAGTATTAATAACGTTTTTTATCGATTTGTAATTTCTTTGGCTGGACATTCTGAGCGAATTACACAACAAAGGGATAAGAAGTAATTATTATAAGCCTTGTCCTGCAAATAATGCAAAATATTTATTTTTTCAAGTTCTTGACGTGTAATTTTGTTGGAACAGGAAAAATTCATGTATAAACATTGGATTCGTTCGGATTATGCTGTAGAGATATTTGATCAATTCAATTCAATTATATCAACTTACAGAAATAGAGGTAAAAAAACAAGAAAACATCAAAGATTAATGTTTTATTGTAAATGTAATTTACCGGCATATGTCAGAAGGTTCGAAGACATGCACAACCCAGAGGGTAGTCATAGGGGACGTATCTCGAGACGACATATAACATGGACAACATAATATTATTGTCATTACTGCTCTTTTGTCCTAAGGGATTTTTATAAAATAAATGAGACCAACAGGCATTAATTAATCAATTAGTTTTGATATTAAAAAAAACTATATATTTGAATAACATATAAACATACAAAGTTTGTTTCCACGCAGCGGTCAATCATATTACGTCTTCAACCGATCAGAGGTTTCTACCCGGATGTTACCCTTAACGTTACCGACTGTTATGGATTTTGATGACATCATTAACATAATAGGGGTATGTTATAGGTTTTCAACCGGGACGTTGCGGATACATCAGCCGCCGCGCTGTTGTGTATTTCTGGTATTCAGTCAGTATCACATATGCACAAAATCCACATTTTATACTAAATAAATATTTAAATAAAAGTATAATGTCCCTGATTCAGTACACACAAAGTGACCACTTGTTTCCAGTAACAGATTCCTATCAAGTATGCCATTCAAACTGCATTGTAAATAAAGGCAATAACTTTTTACGAAGCAAACTTTTACCTTGAAATTGTACAGAAAATGATGTCCAAATATGAAAAAAAGGGAACAAATGCAAATCTATACTTTGTTGGCTTTAATTTGAATTGAAATGTTTTGTTCAAAATATATATCACTAAAATACAAAATATATTTTAAAACAAAAAGTCTTAACTGTTTAACCATTTTAGTTTTATAATGCCATAACGTTGTTTCAAACGAAATGCCATGTCTTAATAAATAAATGTAAATTGAGCACTGCTTTGTTTACCGAGTTTATTACGCAGACATGTACACTTGCATATTTGTTACACAAAAAATATTAGAATATTTAGGAAATGAACTTTGCTCAATGTAACAATATAACAACAAACAAAAAAGCGTTCAAGGACGCGTAAACATGTATTGGAATGAATACACATTGTTTACTCGAGTATCGAATTCGTGTGTTTAGTTGTCAGAGAACCAGATGAAGGGTACACGAGCTATATTAGTTTTACGTAATGCGTAATTAAATCTCACTGTTCAGAATAATACAGTTAAACTGGTAAGTGGGAGTAACTTATTCTTTTGAATAATGGTGAAAATGTAATTTTGTTTTCATTGTATCAAATTGCGCATGTAAAAAAAACAGGGGTCGAAGAGTAAAATTTTGTGCAAAGGGTAAGTTAAAACATTTATCATGGCATCCTTGTAAATAAAAAAAGTTCCATTAAATCTTAATACTCGTGCAGTTCAATAATTATATTTGCTTTATTGCGAAAGGTAAATACCATTTGTTTGAAGTGTTTAAGGTAGGTCTAATCAAACACGCTATGTAATACCTGTTCTCTAAAATACAATATGGTATAATGCAGTCTAGAAAGATTTTGTGTCTCAACTTAATGCCATTCAACTCCAATCAAAAGACCTTTCCATCATGTATTATTTCTACTATGTGTAATGTAATGATTTTGTACCTTGACATATATATATATAGTCTGTCAATATTTTTATATTCAAATTGTTAAAATATGAGATTGATTTTGTTATGACCTAAAATTGCAAACTTTTAGACAAGTAAACAATCAACTGCATTATTGTATCCGAACAAACATCTTGTATGTAGTAACCGGCTATGATCACTATTCATTATGAGAGAATTCATATATTAGCAATCTATTAGTTTGATACAATTATATCTGACTTTTTGCATACACATTTTTTTTTATCTGTTGTCAGTTTGTGTTCGAGTTTGAGATAGCCGTATGACTCACACTATAAAAACGAACCTTTCGTAGATAATACACGACTACCGCTTAATTTGAGTAAACCGGTGGATAAATTAATAAACATTAATAAGTTTTTTATATGTTCCGTCAACGAAGTTAGGTTACATATAGATTTCCGTTCATTCGTCCGTCCTTCTATCCCACCTTAGGTTTCCTATGCGTTGAAGCTTTTTTTGTGAAAGATGACTTCACATCTTCAATGGTTACAACATGGTAAGATTTCCTCACTGTCAAAACTGTGTAGGGCTGCGCCAAATACTTCAGTGAACTTGGGAAAAGGGTGGTGCCTCAAGTTTACCAATGCGTTGAAGATTTTGTTTATGAGACCTTCATATCTTCGTTAAACTGGTACACAGTTACAACATGATGATGATATTTCATGCTTGGGTGAACGTGGAAAAAGGCGGTGCTACCCAACGTGTTCCAGCGGGCCATGAGAGTGGATAAAAACATTTTCTTGATTAAAATAGACAAATATTTAGGCTTCTGGCTTTGTTGTATATCACATCTTTTTACTTCCATCCTGGTTTACATGTTGCTTAACACTTTAAGTAAGGAATAAACAGTTCAAAAACAAACACAACGACGGTACTTCAATCTTTTCGAAATCCACGCTGAATTCGTTTTGAGTATGCAAATAAGGAATAAATATAGCTAATAATTGCCTACGGTTTGTTATAGAAAAATGTTGAAGTAAAAACTTTGACTGGTTTAAAACTATTTTCATCAGATTATTGTATATATCTCATAAGATTGTTTCAGCTTCATATTTTACGAATGAGATTCATCCTAAAACATCTAGTATATCTAGTTCAAGATTGTACTGAAATAAAGGGAAGATTATAATACATTTAAATTTGAACAAAGCGAAGATGAGCCTTTTAATGTATGCACATGCCTCGTGTTATGTACTAGTTTTTATACTTTCCTTCAGTACTTACATTGTGTGACTATCAATATTTTATGAAAGTAAAATGTATCGTCCCAAGTATCTTTTTATTTATAAACACAAGAAGAATTAAATTAATTATTTTTTAAGATTATATGTCGTTTCAAGCTAATAAATTCTATTTTAATTTCATCAATACATTAGGTATACCACCAGCATGTTATCAGATTGCGTCTTCTTCATTTAAGAACACAATTAATACCCATGTTGTTCTGATTAGGTCAAAAGTGTGAACATGTAAACATTGTATTATTGATTGATTGATTGACTGATTTATGAATTGATTGATTGATTGATTGATTGATTGATTGATTAATTGATTGATTTATTGATTGATTGATTGATTGATTGATTTATTGATTTTATACCAGCGACAATAGGTCTAGACAACGGGAATAAATATTTGACAGACATTGGAAAAGTATACAGTATTTTTTACGGACAGACAATATACAGTTCTAAACGGCAACAATGATCCTACTCGTTTCTAAACAATTACAAAATGAATCTGTATTTTGCAAGGTGAATGATTCTTCAAAACACGTTTCCCACTATAGTCTGTTTTATAATTTAACAAACGAATGTAATTAAAAAATAGAACATTATATACATGGGTGAAGGTACTAAAGGTATGATTTGCTCCTGTCCATCTGAACAACGTTCTGATGTCGTCATGATGATGTAATGGTCGAGTTGTTTTGAGAATAATGCATTCATTGAAGTTTCATCGTTGGCCTAAGCGCATTTTCAATTAAACGTGGTAATTCTTCATGTTAAAAATGTGTACACGTTTAACGCTTAATTTCATACGTTAATTAAACTCCAAAATGCATTCAATTCTTACATTACATTTAACATTATTTCATTAAAAATCATTTTTATTTTATGGATTTTATTAATTTTATTAATTTATTTCATTCTAACAACAGGCGATCAACCAACAAACACATAGTCCCGGCAACTGAGGACGTGGCTAATCGTTTCATTGAGAAATTAACGAATGCTTCTACACATCTGTAACGGTTGAACCCATAAAAATCAATATTATAATATAATCATATTAAGACAAGACATAAGTTATGTAAATATAATAAATCAAATGTATTTAACAAGGCTAAGGGTATGCTTTATTAAATCAGCGAAGGTAAATTTATTTCTTTATTTTGTAGTTCCATGTATTATGGCTACTGTGGATACAAAACCGGCTATGTCAGTCTTCAGTGTAGATGTTGCGCAAACGTGTACGTATGCTACATACATAGTTTTTCTTTGAATTATTTAGCTAATGTAGTTTTAGTTAACAGAATAAGTATTAAATAGATGAGAGTGCAAGAATAGCTGTCTGATCATTACATTATACCACATTCTCTATTACCATGTACATAATACCATATTCTTTATGGCGATACAAAGTTTGTGCTTGCTATTCCTACCACAAAAGCTACTATAACACTACCAATTTATTCTTCATATTAAATTTGTTCATTTGACTAAATACTAAATTTACAGTAATTGTTTATTGTACATTTCTTACTTAATACAGGCTTATCATTCAAAGTCAGTTAAAGTGCGCCAATTACAAATATTGTGGTCACAGACGTTTTTTGATGACCAATAGTATAATTGTTATGGGAATTTGACTTTAATTTAACTCGTAGGTAATTACGTGTTGAAAAAATTAACAATAATGTTCTGTTTGACTCATTAATTGGTCAACACTGACTAATTTTGAAGCCTACATAGTAAAAACCATTATGTCACAAATTTGGAGTACTAAATTTATTTACAAAGAAAGAAAATTTATAGCGAAATAAATAAGTGAAATATGTTTTCTATGATAGAGAATTGTCAGAATTTGGATAAAAACACTCTGTTTTTATGTCAGTATATTTGGAAATAAAAAAAAAGACAACACAGTATTTGTGTCCCATAAAATGCTGTGAATTACGTTACAATTTCATGATAGTCGTATTGCAAACAAATTTGATTAATACAGTAATGATTCGTGAACGAATATGTACAAAAATGCTTCAAAATATTTATAAATCATGATTAAAAGGTGTATGAATAATTTTGGCCTAAAAACTAGTCTTTGATTTCAATTTTTAATTTTTTGCATTTAATTGTGAATTACGTTACGGTACCTTCCTCATAATAGGTATATGCTATAAGCGTCAAACACTGTGAGTAATAAACACACTGATGTTAACCATAATTGCCATATAAACATTGTTTTTAGCTGTTAAAACATTTCTCATATATTTGCAAATGCTTATGTCCGTAAATTACGTTGCAGTGAATTACGTTACGGTATATTCAGTAAACATGCTTTAAAACTTATTTCCTAGGAACAAATTACCTGGAAACTTTATTTTTTGACACCGCTTAAAATAAGGGCGTTTATTGAAAACTAAGTTGCCAAGCGGGAGACATTTGAAACATTTTCTTGTGTAAACATTACCATCACTCGTAAGTACACATTTATTTAACAAGAACACATATTATATAGCATTAATTGTCAGCGAAAATTATTATTAAACGACACAATATATAATATACTGCAGAACTGTGAATATGGAATATTGATTCCATTTGTATTTACGTCACGTGAGGGCACAAAGTTTAGTGTAACGTAATTTACGTATTGTAACGTAAATCACATGCACATTTATGTTATAATTTGTTTCCAAAAAATGGTAAAAGTTGATAAAATGATGTGAAAAAAATGTTTAAACACTAACCGAAGATAGGCATACAATTTAGAAGGAGTTAGGCATTTGGAAACGTTGACATTTCCTTATCGATACTACCAAACACCAGTTGGATATATCATTTTGTTTTAAAATGGCACTTTCATTTTAAATTTTATCTTGCTATAATTGAAAGCATTTGCAAAAAAATAAGTATAAATTATAATACAACACCATGACAATAAATAGTTTAGAAAATCATGTAGTAAAGATCTATCACTCTTACTTTCTTGTGTAACGTAATTCACTATTGTGTAAAAAGACAATTGTCAATACAACAGTACTGAATACACAACCATTTGTTCCAAAACATTTAATGGTGTGAAATGATCATAGCCCATTGTTTATCTTTAATCAAACCGTTGTGAACAGCACAATTTCATTTGTGTAACTGGAGATTTTTTTAATATTTCTTCGCATTGGGATTTTAATGTGACATTTTAAAAGATTTTATGTTTTATGTGTTAAAATCGTTGCAAAGATATTGCAAATCATTGTACCAAAAAAATAATCATAACCCAAAAGCTCTTTTTCTATAATGGTTCCAATTTAAACATAAGATAACAAGATTGTATATATTTTATGGACTTCTGTGAATTACGTTACACATGGTACTACTACTGTAAAGTGTAATAAATATCTGTTTGATAAAATTTCAAGTCTTTTAAATTTGTTAAGTATTATCTTTAATGGTCAACAAACGAACATATTTATTTAAATGGTCTTTAGACTTTGAAAATAAAAGAGTATCAACATTGAAAAATAGACACTTTTTCTTTAAAGCGTCTATTTTCCTTTTTATTGTTCAAGTATCAAGGAGTTGACTGATATCTTTTAGAGTTGGTTAATGTTGGGTTTCTTAAATGTTTTATTTGGTAAATCAATCATATATCTATCATATAAATGTGTTTTATATGCAATTGTGGTTCTTTTTACGATAAAATATGTTTGATATAGTTACAGTAGACAGAAGTAACGTAATTCACCATCCAAAATACCACCACATGTATATTCATGTTTTTCTTGATGTGAACTTGTTATTCAAGAGCTACCTTATTTGTTTTCTAATTGTTCAAATATAGTTCTTACAAAATAAATACATTTGTCTTGTTTTCAAAGCCGAAAATCTTCAGCCGTTTTTCCTGTGCAAATGGCGCACTTTAACTGACTTTGAACCTTATACTGCATGTATAAAACATATTTAATTTAATCTGCATGTTTATTTTAAGAAATAAATGGTACAAAATTGTTTCGATATTTTTCTGCTAAATTAAGAATGGTCTGCCTTACCATTTTAGAAAGGAATCTTCCTTTCACCATTTAAAAATAAACTTATTGGTTGGCAAATCATGCCACTGCTCCCCTTGTATGTAACTGCTAGTACATGTACTTTTCAATAATTATCTCTTATATGAAGTGCTACAAAACTTATTGCATTTAAAGTGTCAAGGTCCTATCTTAACATAGTGCGCATCTATATATATATTCCTTATTTTAGACAGCTTATTAATATTTCAATACATATGACAATTCTATCCAATGTGGTATTATTTATTATGGTATTATTATAATTTGTCTTAAACTGTTTGTATTTTACTCACTAGATGCCTGCCTGCTTTGTATGCTTTCTATATAAATTATCTTAACCTGCTGTATTTTACTGTCTAGATGTATTCATGCTTAGCTGTCTGTGCTGTTTGTATGCATTATGTTTTAACATATATGTATTTTAATATTGTGTATCTATTGTTATTTATATATGTTTGTCTGGTTTCATAGCTCTGTAGAGCTTGTATGTGTTGTTTATATGAACCGACTATAAATGAAGCTTTTTGTCTTTGTTCTTTGACATGTTTAAAGTTTTCTTTATGTCAAGTTGTGTCACATAAAATATCACTCTATGGCTCCAATTAGCACATATTCCCAATCTGAGCAAAATTTGTTTACCCAATTGTTAAAGAAAGACACCCCTTGTTTTATAATCCACTTTCTTAGACAGAAAATAAATTTAATATCGTGTGTCGATTTTTTAGCACGTTATGTTATAATGAAACAAAAATATATATATCTTTATATATGTAAGATAATTCAAAGTCTAGTTTTGAAAAGGTGTAGAAAATCGCGGCAATATATGCTAATGATGTTTATATAGTAAGGATTCAAAATATCACGGATTGTTATCTAGAGTGATTAAAGGAGAAGAGACAGTAGCTCTTTTGAATCGGGTCCCGAGGGAACACTAGTGCTTTTATACACTTTTTTATGTAGCATTCTGAAAAAGTTTTCCCGCAACCTTTTAAAACTGATAGAACTATTTGTTCTTCATCCACCGAAAGCAGTAAATTGCAATTGTTTAAGTTCAAGTATGAATTAAACTGAAAATTTATCGATTATCGAAGGGAGATAGAATAAAATGTCTTAAATTAACGATAAATCTAGAATGTCTAAGTTAAACAAACGCGCCTGTCTAATTAATTCTACAGCTTATGACTGAAATAAGGAGTTTGCTCCCAGTTTGGAGAGAACAAGTAAAACACTTACCCGAGATAAGAAAATGAAATAAAAGCGGCATAATCATTATTTCATAAGTTAGAAGCACTCTTGTATGACTGATTACGTTTATCATTCATATTTCAGATCAAGCGCCACCACCCAAATCGAAGTCTGGATTGGGGAAAAAAAGATTTTCGTTTCAATTGCTGCCAATTATTAAAATTAAACGCAGAAGCAAACGTACGCAATCCATGAGCGAAATGAGTAATATTCAAGAAGATTGTGGACTAGAATCGGACAAGGTAATGCTTACTGACGATTTTACTAGCTCTAGCGAAGACGAACAGGAAAGTGGACAAGTTAATTGTTCATTTGACGCGGAAGTCAACAGTAACGCAAAACTGTACAAAGCATTTGGAAGACGTCTGATGGCAGGAGGAAATCTAAAGGATGGTGCCGACATTCAGCATTTAGAGCAAGGTAAATGTGTAGTTGCCGATCTACTGAATTGTCGCCTTGTCATATTCTCCAAGTCAGGCAAAAGTAGTGTTATTCTGCAAAATAAGGACATCGTCGAACCTTGGGGTCTTGCTATACACGAAGATTTAATTTTGGTTACTTCTCGGAGAAAAAAGTGCATAGTGAAGATTTCCCAAACTGGGAATAAAGAAGAAATGTCATTTGGTGAATCTTGTTTTCAGGATCCATGTGGAATAGGAGTGACAAAGGATCACCGAATTATTGTTAGTGATATTCAATCGAAAACGGTGTCCGTACATGAATGGTCTGGAAAGCGGTTATTTGATTTGCGCCCACCTAACAATAAAACTTTTCAGCTACCCAGATATGTTACTGTTTCACCAACAGGAGATATCATAATATCAGATTCTGGAAATCACTGTATTTACTTGTATTCGGAAAACGGGGCTTTCAAAAAGACGTTTGGTTCATTTGGTTCGAATGACGGACAACTGAAGACACCATATGGAGTATGTTGTGACCCGTTTGGCAATATTTTTGTGGCGGATCACTACAACGATCGAGTATCATTTTACACTAAAGATGGCGATTTTATTAAACACGTATTAACAAAAGAAGATGGCATTTTTCATCCACAAGGAATTTCTTTTTCCGCTGATATGAAAATTTTCGTTACTCACGGTTCGCTCAAGGCATGTGAAGTTAAAGTGTTTAGTTTATTAGACACATCGGGAACTATTCCTATTTTTCATGTTTAAATATAACTAGTGAAAATAAATATTTACAGATAACAAACTAAATCATCCTTTACTATACTGGATTCCTACTGTTACAGAAATGTTCTTGCAAACAACGTTGCTAATTTCTTAACTAAACCTTTTTTCTTTACCTTTTACATCTATTTTGTCAGCAGTAAAAAGCTGGTGGTTTTGACTTGCAGCCAGGTCACTCTCTTTATTCAACAACATTACGTTTGACTTTTTAACTCTTTATACTACTATTCCCTATAATAAGACAGAAGAAAAATTATCAGAATTTATTCGACTGTAGCAAGAAAGGCATTTTAGATACAAATATTTGGTTTTAGTCCAAACAAACAAAAAGGACCACTCTAATTCTAACAAACGTATTTTTGTTACTAAAATCATCAGAATGTTTGCATATTCTGTCATCGCTTATGAAAGTTCAACATTCTAATGGGTATCATCTGCTCCCCTTCTAGCTGACTTTTTCATCTGTACGTATGAGACGGATTTCTTATCTTAAAAACAAGGACTAAGACTTAACCTTCTCCTTCCGAGTCACGTGACGCTATATAGATGACGTGTTTTTATGAAATGTTCCAAAATTCGGTGACTATGGTGATCGCATCTAAAATTGAAATTAGCTAGGTCTGCCTTATTATATCTTAACCTGCATTTTGAAATTGACAATGAAAGTCGGTTGAAAGCCAAACAAAACTTCTAATATCACTATTATTAATTTTCCATCTTTGTTTGATAACATTCCAGCAGCACCTGCATAAATAGTATTCATTTTCCCAATTGATCGGGTACCCAAGAGCTTGTATTTCCTATCCAGATTTTCATAATAGAGGGTGTCTGCTGACAGAAAAGCTACTTAACCATGGATTCGCATAAGCAAGATTTAAATCACCACGTTTTAGGGTCACCATTATGACTTTGTTGACCGTTACGGATTATCTGTGTCGTAAATAATAATTGATTTGTTCCATTTGTCGTAACCACTTCCCCGCCTTTCTTTTGGATTATGACCACCCTGGGATATTAGTTACTACCCTATTTTAACCCGAGTGACATAACGGATGCCATGCATGTAGCAGGAGTCGCTTACACTTTCGGAGCATCTGGACTTAGCCCCGGTTGTAGACACGTTCGTGTTACTCATATATTTGGTGTGTTTTGGTCTTTGTCTGTTTGTTGTGTTGTTGTTCCCCTATTTGTTTAACCATGGCTTTGTCTGTCATTTGATTGTTTCAGGAATGACCTTCAATATTTTCTATTCTTGTTCTTACAGAAAGTATGAACTTACTTCTATTGTATAAAGAACTGCATTTAAGAATAATAAGGAGTTACACCTTTGTCTGTTTGTTGTGTTGTTGTTCCCCTATTTGTTTAACCATGGCTTTGTCTGTCATTTGATTGTTTCAGGAATGACCTTCAATATTTTCTATTCTTGTTCTTACAGAAAGTATGAACTTACTTCTATTGTATAAAGAACTGCATTTAAGAATAATAAGGAGTAACATGTTATTATGCAACAAATGCCATTACATAAAAATCTCTTCCTTAACCAACACCGACTAAAAATGAAATAATCACAAGATTATATTACACAGAGAACACATACAAATACAAGCAAGCATGATGCCAATGAACAGTTGCTGACAGTGATGTATTTTCGTCTCGTGCTAATGGCGGATTCCTTTATGCGCTCTACACAATAGGTGACTCGATATTCCTTACATCGATCATGCGAATTTACTAGAACGAATAATCGTACCCTCGCTTGTTTTGGATTTATTTTTTGTTTATCCGACAAATCACAAAACTACAATCGAATTATTACGGCAGTAAAATTTTGCCTTACGAATTTACTTGTCAACTATTTCTTACTTATATTTCAATTAACTTTTTCTGATCTTATTCTAAGGAAAGTGTACCTACCAGAAATTTTTTAAATTGAACTATCTGAAGGAAGTTTGAAAAATGTGAAAGCTAATGTTATTTGACCGATTGTAACAGGAGATGTAATCGAAACAAGTTAGTGTAACGTAGAAAAGTGGAATCCGAAATGTGATGTTCGCTATTAAAACACCTATCTAAATTGCATGGATATAAACTAATTTAAACATATTCACTATTGAACATTAATGTGAACTTTGAAATGTTTACATTTGGGCTTACCTTCAAAACCATCTCTGCCAAAGGTCGAGATTTTTTACCAGTCTAGATAGATTCCTCACACCCTAACGTCATACGGCTGCAAAAATTTGCTGAATGTGTAGTAAACCCCAATTATTTTCACAAACATTAGAAAACCTTAAAATTCGTAATTTCATAAAATATACTTTAGAGCATAATCAATTAGGACACGATTAAACAGACTTGAACCAAAGCCACATTTATATCAGCATGAATTGATTAATCGAACAATGTATAACAGTATTTTCTTAATAATTGATTACTTTAATTTCAATTTAATTGACGTATGAAAACGTTGACCGATGTACATTTTTAATGAAGGGTTTATTTGTACTCGACTCAAAACTTGAAGGAAACACTCGGAATATCATTGCATTTCGTGATTTTTTGTAGCTATTTTTTATGTAAGTTAGGTAACGGTAATAATATTACCTAGTGTAATTCTGTATTCTGTAATAGAGGTAGAGGTCAATTTACGGATCTAGAACTTACAAAGTCTGACCTTGTAAACTTGCCTCAGAATCTCAGACTGTTATGGAACAAGATTGGCTCCTTGTCACAAGAAAGTAGTATATGAATATTACGTCTTCATTAAAAGCAGCATATAAACATTGCGTTTAGTTTCCGTAGTTCTAGGAACATGTGCCACTTGTCACATATCCCCGGTAAAATAATGTAGATTAAGGACATATGTTGTAGGAGCATGGGTCGTAGTTTTATATCATGTGCGTCATTAAAATGGTTCTCACAATTTAATATAGCAAGCAAATATCCATAGAGGAAGTGTTGTGTCATTTTATACACGATAAAACAATTTTTCTAAATATTGTATAACATCAAGTTTTTTAACCAACGACTAGTTTAGATGATGACTTGAATCAAATTGGTATGTAATACTGGTTTCACAATTGCAATAGTTCATACTTTGATGCTTGCTTTAAAATTGAAACCTCTGGGTAAGTCATGGTGATCTTTCTCTGTATAAAGAGTAAGGTGTTAAGAATGTTGAAATTGCAAAAAATAATATTGCAATGTCTGATGCAAAATAGGAAAAAAAAACCTACCAAACAACAAGAGCCAAAAGCCAAGGGACAGTTACAAATCCGGGTATAGACAAACACAACACAAAAACCAAAAACATAAAACACAGAAAGAGAGTAACCCAAACCCAATAAAAACCATGGGAGCACTCAAGTGCTCCGGACGAGTAAGCAGTGCCTGCCTCTGATTAGACACCCATTGTTACTCATTGTCATGTATAGGAAAAGTCAAATCCAGAAATAGGAACACTACCTACGACTTAGCGAAAATGTCTGATTGTATTTTAGACACTGGACACTGATTTCCCATAACGATCAATTAAGTCATGGTGACAACCATATAACTTCTGGAGAGATGACATCAACCTAGGTACAACAAACACTTGTTTGAGAGTTTAGCAGTTAACAGCAGTGATCGGTCTAGAAAATCGGAATACCGATCGCAGGATCTAGAATAACGTATAAGTTGTGAAATGTACACACGAATTGCAGGAGCTGCTGGAAAGTTGCTTTCGATGGGAAGTCATCACGTTTGTCGTAGAGTCTAGTTTGTAGTTTTCCTGAGTCTATTTCTAGGAGTAGGTCTAAGTAAGTGGGTGACCTTAGTGTATTGGTGGTGTCGTTAATTTCATGCTCGCTAGGGTAAATTGAATGTAAATAGGTACTAAATTTAAAATTGTTAAGGGACAAAACATCATCAATATAGCGGAATGTTAAATTAGAGGTCTGGGCCATTGTTATTTCTTTCTTCAGTATGCATTATAGGAACTCAGCCTCATAAGAGTACAAAAAAAGGTCGCCGAGGAGAGGAGCACAATTAGTATCCATTGGAATACTGACAGTCTTGACGAATATGTTGTCAATCAGAAAATATAACACATGATATATTTGGTATTCAGTAAATTTAGTATAAGATTTAGAGTCATTGATGACGAAATAAGTTCTGTCATGACTTATTACACGGTATTTATATAGTCCCTTCCCTTTTTTCTTGATAACTTTTTCTTTATCCGTTTTATAAGATCTTTAAGACTTGTTTTAAGCTGCGTATGGGGGATGGCCGTATAGAGTGTCGAAAGTCTAATGTTTTAATGCTGTTACAATGGGAGAGAGATCCAGACCTTAAAGGTCGCCAATGCTTTAGGAGTGGTTTTACAAGGTCGCAATGCAGCGAAAGATACTTCTAGCATTTTCAATCATATTAATCACATTTGCGCTCATATTCTTTAAATTGGTGATAAAAATGCAAAGGATAATACTAGTAGGCATTATTAATTTCTGCGCATTTGTAAAATTTGATAAGCACTAGACACATATCGCCGGTGAAATAGATTAGGGATGGTCATTGACATATGTTGTAGGAACCTTGGTTAGAGTATTATATCATGTGGGTCATTAAACTTGTTGCTAAAATTTAATATAGTGAATATAAATATTGGTAGTGTTGTGTCATTTTATACAGACTAAAATGTTAATCAGCAACGAACAAGTTCATAGTCCATGAACAAAGAATATATTCACTGTCGGATTCGTTTAAAAAAGAAAAATCAGTTTATCAGCATCGATGTCAAACTACGTCAAAATGGTATCAGTACTGATTCCTGATGTTATATCTAGGTATAACCAGCTATATGAAGCGCTGTCAATTACAACGAAACGAGAGGAAATCAACTATTAAATTTAAACCTCTTTAAATATTTTGAAATTTATAATACTGTAAATTCAGAAATTTTTGCGATGTTCTTATTATTGCGAATAATGCGATCGCTCTGTGATCACAATAATTAAACCTCGCAATTCTGCTTTCATTTATCCATTGACCAAAATTAATGCTGAGTTATTATTTGTTGTCATTGCATATTTTGATACCACAGCAGATCGCAGAAATATGAACTCGCATTTTTTGAGGTGGTCCCCGAATCGCAATAATAAATGCACGCAATAATTTCCGAATTTACAGTATTGTATTTTAACAAGTTTTCTAACAAAAGACATCACTATTATAGATTAAGATGACGACTTGTTTCCATTGTTGTTGAAATGCTGGTTTCACAACATTGCAATTTAACCACGACTTAAACCACATTTTTGATGTGGTAAATGTCCCGGACGGCCTTCTGGAACCGGGCTTACTGAAAGCATTAGAAGTACTTATCAATCAAGCCTGTGTTGCAATTGGATGTTTGCTCAATATTTAACTGCTAATAGAACATCTCATTCAGCGGAAATTGGTACACAAATAGAGTTGAATATCTTGAGATTTTACAGAAAATAAGAAACACAGCCGCCATTTAGTGAACACGACCATGTTACCACACTCGACGCCCCCCTACCCATAAAAAACACAAAAACAAATACAAAAACCAAAAAGAATCTTCAATTTACTAGTAGGTGGATATCAACAACAACGGTAGATTTTAAACTACTAATTTTGATTTAAAAGAAATTGACTAGATTGAAGATTAATTTAGGAGATTTTGTGTTATTACAAGGTTTTTTGTTATTTCTATTTACACAAGAATTCAACATGTTTTAATATGTGATTTAAGATAAAGACACAAAATCGGTAAAAGGTAAACTAAATTGTCATTCGTACTGATGTTGGCATTAATAATACTCCACGCACTTAAAATTTATAATCTGAATGTATAATAGCGTTTAATAGCAGCACACAACAAATAGAGACTGGTATGCTAGCAAATCGAGTTTTGTTTTTAAAAATAGCATTCTAAACTGACCGAACAATAAAGACGAAAGTCGTAGAACGATTACAAATCCTGATTTCAACAACTATATACTACACGAAAAAAAACAAAATACACAAAATCAAAACCCCAATAGAAACCAAATGTGCACTACGGTTCCCCGGACGAGTAAGCAGTGTCTTCCTTAGATACCCGTCCATTTATATCATGTCTAGGAAAAAGTCTAATCCAGAAAAATGTCCGATTGTATTTAAGATATTTCCCATAATGATTAATTTGGTAATTGTGACGATAATAAACTGAATGGATAACATTAACCAAGGTATAACAAAACCTTAGTCGAGTAGCTTACAAGTCAGCAAGAGTATGTAAATAAAATATTATTTATTACATGGTGATAGATCATTTTCAAATGAGCTCAGTTATATATTGTATGTAACATTTTCGACAATTTGTGTAAATCAATACACAATATGATTACACATTTTTCTTACATGTTGTATTACATATTAATCTTCATATTTATTCAGATAATTTAAGAAGAGCCGAGCCTGTTGTGTCTATGATAACTCTAGTTACATTGTATCTCTTTATCAACTATGTTCCTTGTCAGAAGAAGGTAGCTTGCATATTCACTGCCTGTTACCCAATCCCCTTTTCTAACTATGTTGTTAATAAAATATGAAACCCTCTGCCTAGTATTATTACCCTAGTAAGTGGTTTCCCTATTGTATCGTTTAACTTACGTGACTGTATAGTTTTTGGCTATGGAACCATGTGACGGTTTCGGAAACTATGACCTATTTTAAAAGTCAACTTTAACTCGCTTTGATTGGCTGTTAAATTCTGATAATACATTAAACAGGTACACATAAAGGCTAATGCATACAAATAAATGAGATATATCGTTTTTAAAAGTCCTATGTACAACATATTAACAAAAATAAGTAACTGGGTATATTTTTATAGATGGCAAAAATGGATAAAAAGTCGTCAATGTCAGTCTTTAGTGTAGATGTTGCACAATCATGTAAGTATATAATATTGAGATTATCTTAAAACTGAAGCTTATTATTATAGTTGTTTGATTTTTTGTGAAATTTAAAACTATAATAATGCCATTCTAATACAAAACAATTCTCAAACCTACCTACAATAAGACAAAAAAACATTGCAAGACAGATTGAAAACAATATTTTACTTCGACAAAGGTAAATATGTGTTGATTTACAGCGATAGACGTTAAATTATTTTTCCTATTTAAAAATGTATTTGGGTTGTATTGAACTAGATAAGATAATACAAAGGCGTTTTCAAATCAAATTACAAAGCCATTAGTAACAGAAAACTCCTTTTTGTTTGTTTGAGGGTCGAGCACGCTCCAGTTTCTGGTATTACACTTTTGAGTATATACTTTATAAATCTGTACAACTAAGTGTAAAAACCGATCGGTCAACATGTTAAAAAGTGACCGAATCTGAAAGCTGACAGAGACATTCGACATAGTGTAGAATGTCCCAAAAGAACAACAAAATCCATAATAAGTAACCAACTTAAATAAAAAAGAAAAATATGGGTACACCAAAGTTATTCGGACAAATCAGTATTGCATGTCTATAATTACACATTAGTCAATTACTCCTAGTAATGGGTTTGGGTATGGGCAGCTTCGTAGCGGGTATACTCTTAAAAAGTATCTTTGTCGTGCAAGGAGCGTGGCACTCTCCAAAGACGTTAAAAACTGTGGTCTGTGGTTAGGCTTTCCGTATTATGTCCTTAAACCCCCAAAACGAAAGGGCACCTGGGGACGCTATGTGGGTCGAACATTGTGAACCCTCACAATGTGGTCACAGACGTGCAAAACGCAAATTCAGGACAAGAAAAACCTACCCAATGCATAGAACAAATGTCCGATATCATTGGGAGATGGATATATCATAACAATAAACTGTTAAGACGACGGCTAGCAGTGTCCGGTCAAAAAGTCAGAATATTGATCACAAGATCTAGCATAATGTATGAGTTGTGAAATGCAAACACTGTACGTAAGAGCTGATGGATTATTGCCCTTAATAAACGGAAAGTTAAAAGTATTGATGTTAAAGTCATCACGTAGAGTTATGTTTGTAGTGTTCCAATTAAGTATATTCTGCGAAGAAGGTCGGGGTTGACACATTAACTTTGTGGCAGTCTTTTTAGTTTTTTTATTCTTGACATGAAAGTTGTCTAGTATTAAATTTTATTAAATATATAAGAACATATAATTGTGTATAATCGGTAAATGTTCGACACTTTCTACATGATTAGAATTCTTATTACAAATTTAGTCATCAAATTCGAGTAACCATGGAAACTTTTTTACTGTAGAAGTTTTTCTATTTTATATGTTTACCTTGCATTTTTCAGTTCAGTTGTCAACTGACTCGAAAGCTGGAATGGGGAAAAAGACATTTTCCTTTCAACTGCTACCAATCAGAGGAAAACGAACCAACAAACGTTCCCAATCACTGAGCCAAATTATTGATATTAAAGAAGATTGTGAACTGGAATCTGCTAACACAATGCTACCGGACGATACTAGTAGCTCTAGCGACGATGAACAAGAATGTGCACACGTAAATTGCTCATTTGAAGCGGAAGTGAACAGTAATGCACAACTGTATAAAACATTTGGGAAACAAAGTAGGGCAGGTGGAAATCTCAAAGATGGAACTGATATTCAGCATTTAGAACAAGGCAAATGTGTCGTTGCCGACCTACTTAACTGTCGCCTTGTTATATTTTCTAAGTCAGGCAAACACAATGTGATTTTGCAAAATAAAGCTATTGTCGAACCTTGGGGTCTTGCATTCCACGAAAACCTAATTTTAGTTACGTCGCGCAGAAAAAGATGCGTAGTGAAGATCTCTCAAACCGGGGATATTGAAGAATCATCATTTGGTGAGTCAAATTTCAGTGATCCATGTGGAATAGGTGTGACAAAAGATCACCGAATTATTGTCAGTGATATTCAATCGAAAAAGGTTTCCGTACACGAATGGTGTGGTAAGTGGTTATCTGATTTATGCCAACCTGACAACAGAAAGTTTCAGCTACCAAGATATATAGCTGTTTCTCCGACTGGAGATATCATCATATCGGATTCTGGAAATCACTGTATTTACTTGTATTCGGAAAACGGGGCTTTCAAAAAGACGTTTGGTTCATTTGGTTCAAATGACAAACAACTAAAGGCACCATATGGAGTTTGTTGTGACCCATTTGGCAACATTTTTGTGGCGGATCACTACAACGACCGGGTATCACTTTACACTAAAGATGGCGATTTTATTAAACATGTATTAACAAAAGAAGATGGCATTTTTCACCCACAAGGAATTTCTTTTTCCGGTGATATGAAACTTTTTGTTACTCACGGTTCTCTCAGAGCGTGTGAAGTAAAAGTATTTAGTTTTATAGATAAATCTACAAACATTTTGCATGTTTAAACATAAACTATAAAACATATCAAGAAGTGTTTTGTTTTATATTAATATGGTCTTAATTAACAAAACTATGTAAATCATAATAACAACCGTGAATGCAAAAAAATTAATTATTCAATTTTTTAAACATTATATTTTACGATCTATTTTCAGAGAACACATTTGCTTACTTAGTATAACATTGACAAGGCCCAAGTGCTATAAACATTTTAGCTGAGAGTTATTTGTAGACCAAAGAATTCTTTTATTGAAATGCCGCCTGGACAACTGTGTCCATTTATATATATCATTTTTGGGAAGTTAAACTGAAACATTGTTATGTTGCACAATGATATTTAAGTATGTAATGAATCAAAATAGAGAATAAGAAATCATAACATTCTAAACACATAATAATTGGTGTGCATGATCCTAACGTGCATGTAGACCGATTTTTGCATACAAATGTTCTATCGCGGGTTGGCAGAGAAGTTTATGAGAAAGTATGGGGTCATTTCAAGCTTTACACATGACTTTGTATGGTAGTTTTAGATTGTATACAATTGCATCTGATAACACTTTGGTGGAATATACAGTTGCTTCTGTGCAAGTTCAATTTTTGAGTACGAATGTGTACAAGATATGTCTGAACACCACTAATGTGTGAATTAAAATCTGACAACAATAAAAAGCCTTTATAGGTTAATAAGCCATGTTTAGGAGAATTTTTGGATGGTATGTCTGAATAAAACGTTGTCAAAAGAAAGTTGCATAGAATGCTTATGAATATTTTTATAGGTTTTTGTTTATAGAAAGTTTGTGCAAAATAAAAAGCCATTACTTTATTTGATTAACTAAAACTTGGTAATATATTTTAAATCTGTCAATCAAGTATTGATATATGTTTTGATATATAAACAACGTCGTTCAATAAGAACATAGATAAATAGATTTTATAAAATATAATAGAAACAGAAGTGTTTGCTAACGTTTACAGACTCAAAATCAAATAGTTGCAAATCGATTTTTAGTTTAAAATTTACTTTAATATATAGAAATACACAATATATTTCCATATATATATTACACTAAGAAAAGCAAATAGATAACTAACAATAGTTAATGAAACTGAATTAATGCATTTAAAATATCCAGGTTTCGGTTTTATTGATGTTCTATGATGTTTGGTAAATGTGAATTATAAGTTAAATATGCCAGAGCTCAGAAAAGACATAAGAATTACGAGATTGTATTGACAATGCAAACTCCAAAATAATTACGCAATTACAAACAGGGTCATGCATATGAGCAGTTTCCTATCAACAGGAAAAATGTATTGACTTAATGATAACGTTGCGAACAAAACACTTAAAATGAAGCATTCATATATTTAATGTCACTACAGCACGATGCTATTTTTACACCCTGTCCCAAGATAAAAAGGTTCACTCGTTTTAGTATGACAAAGTAATGTTGTTGTATAACGAAACAGGTGATCTGTTGAGTTTTCAAGTATTAATATATAGTATTGCATTGGCAGAAAAAAAACGTGGTAAAGCAAATGTTGTTCGACATGAGATACGTAAAAGAGTTGCTAGACCTGTAAACATCACGACGTTTCAACATGTTACGAAGTTGCAGAAATGGGTAGAACTATGATCAGATCAAACAGTTACCATGATTTTGCCACTGGATAACAGGCTAATCCACTTTTACCACTGATAGCCTAATAGTAAAAAATTGCTTAATATCATCTATGTTTATGGAAAATTACAGCTGAAAATGGGGCTGGATAATATAAGTTGACTTGAAGTTTTGTTATCTCAAATGATTTAGGAAACAATTTCAAATATGAACGTTTTTATCAATCATCGGTTTCTTATTATTTACTTTTACTGTCATTCCTTCAAATATAAGACAGTATATACGCCTACGTTGTTTCAAAAAAGAATAGCAAAGAAACCGGCCAAACAACAAAAGCAAAAGTCAAGGGACAATTACAGGATACAGATAAACATATAAAACACAAAACCAAAAGCAAAAACTCAAAAACAGAAAGTGAGTATCAGAAGCCGAATAAAAGTCATTGGTGCACTCATATGCTCCGGACAAGAAAGTAGTGTCTGCCTCTAATTAGACACCTTATATTAGTGACTACCGAGGTTCAGTGTACTAAAACATCGGTTTCTAAGTCATCGCTATATCTAAAATATGTCATGGGATCAGACCTTATTAAACTGCATCAACGTAAACAAATATATAAGGTTGGAATATCAGTTTATTGATAAATGTATGAATTTATGATAGCAAGAAGTGATAATAAAGACATAAATACAAAGACGACTTAAAAAGCAAAAAGAGTACAAAGTCTAAATATAAACAAGAGTGGGTCTAAATTCACGAGGCCTTGAAAATACTCAATGTGTGCAGGTAACATAATTTACCTATTTGTACTTGAAAAACAAAGATAACAATATAGCATGATAACAGTTAAGTTCATTTGTACTTGCTTATTTGGGTATAACGAATTGGAACATATTAAAAGTACCTAACAACAACAAACAAAATCATCAATCATAAATATCTGTAATGATTAGATTAACCTAAAATTAGATTTGGTCGAATTTTCAGATAATAAGGTGTCTTATTGGGCATTTACCGACTTATAACACCGATCAACCGACTTGTATCATTTTGGTGAGAAGAAGTATGACACGATGAAAAAAAGATATAAAAAAGTTAAGACCTATACGTATACAGATGACTTTTTTCAAATCGCTACGTTAAAAACTCACTGTATCAAATATAGTGTAGTAAAAAATTATTTGGCATATATTTGTCCATCAACATATTCAATCGTTTTAATTATTTTTTTTCATTTGTAATCTGAAAATATGTTCCATAGGTACTGGAATCACAAATTTTAACAAAAAAATGCAAAATTTACGCTTCTGAACGATATTTTTCTGTATCCAGTGTTTTTGTTCAATAGGTCATTCATCCAACTTTTTTCAGAACCCAAAATTGTTTTTCCAATTGCAATTTATTATTAAGTTTGAATAATTTTTCTTTACGCTTCTAAAGAAAAAATGATACGGAAAAAATCAGCTCATCTTTTTATAATGGCACGATGAATAAAAGTCAATTGACACGATTGAAAACAGCCACGTATTTCTTAATTGATTAGTTTTATACTTCCACATGGGGCATTTCAATGACTTTTTACAACTTATGTCTGTATATCGTTAAATATTATACAAAAAGTCTACAATTGTTAATACAATAGGACTATTATGTACACATTCTTGACACAAATCAATAGACATGGAAAAAGGTAACAAGCAGCGGATCAGCTTTGTAATTCAGCTTAAAACCATATTGAGGAATTAAACATAGAGTAAATGCTCTCATTTAGACAATCCCAGAGCAGGGCTTAAGCGGAAATCTGTGTTATATGTCGATAAAACTCTACATATGAGTTCTCACCTATCAACAAATAACACAAAACGAACAAGATTTTGTAAAAATATTTCCTACTTGTACAAATATTTCCTACTATGTCGACATTAAATAGTATAAACCTTTTTTTTACAAATTATAAGGTATGAATTTAGGCAAACATTATCAAATGTGCTGCCTACAATCAGGAACCTATATACTAGTCCAGCTTCAATTTATAATAAAGACGAAGAGCGAGAAATTTAAGGTTAATTAGCGTACAAATGAGAGTTAAATCCCAAGAATTAATACATCATATTTGACTGTAACACGAATAATGCATATGTCTAATAATGTTTAACATTATCGGTTGCAAATATTTTGAAAATTCCACAGTAATCTTTTACATAAAAAAAGAAAAGGAAAACGTGTAAGACATGTAGTTACTAAAGGCAATATTATATCATTCGAACAGACCATGAGATTTACCTTCATTGACCGAATTATACACAATTTTCATCGCGTATTACGCCTGTATAGACACATGAAGATACACAGAAAAGAATTTACGAATCTGGTTAGAGAATACAAACACAAATGTACACTGTTTCATTACAAAATTATTTATCTTTATGGTTTAATTACCCGCATTCTTTCATTGTTAATTCTAATGAGCGAATAATAAATAATGATAAACAATCAAACAAACAAAAATAAAAACACCCTGCCTTTAACGATGTATAAAATTGTCTTTATTTTTATGTCAACGCCCCAAATGCGAAGGCCACCTTCGCCTTTAGACGGTGACATAAAAATTCAGTTTTGCAGAAAGTACGAACGTCGACATTTATTTTGTCACTCTTTTGTGTTTTCTTCAATCACAATATTTTGATGATTGATATGGTGATTTGTGCAAACGAATAGTACGTTATAGGCTGTTATCCGACAGAACCCTACTTCTTATTGGCCGATGTGCATTACAATGATTTTAGTTTAACATTTAACCCCTTCTGGAAATTGGAACGGTTCGATATTTGGCGATTCGTACTAATAGGCAGTAAGTTCTGCATAAATCTCACAAGATGTCGACCCTCTACTTCCTTATTGCAGCTTATACGTATTGAACAATTTCGCCAAACGTTTCTCATGTTTCGTTTATCGTACTGGTTGTATATTCATATTAAAACGTCAATCAAACCAAAATTCGAATGAACTTGTCAAAGTTCAAAGTCTAAGGTCCACAACCATGATAGGAGACCCATTGTCTATTTCACCGAAGGTCGGGGTTTTCTCTGGGTACTCAGGCTTCCACTCCCAATAAAGACATCATACAGCTGATAAATTGCTGAAAGGCATTAAAAACCATTCATGCAAGCAAACAAACATCCAAACAATTATTTTAAAAGTTATAACCGGGCGCGAAGCAGTCACTCAAAAGGCAATGATGTGACCTTGGGGGTCAAATTTTAAATTAAATGTCAACACCTATGGCATGCGACACATCGATAAGTAATAATCTACCCACATACCAAATATCAAAAAGCCTACCTAAAAGGATAAAAGTTATATCCCGGACAAGATTTGTAATGGACGGACGGACACGCAACAATATGTCGACCTTATTTTGCCTCTTTTACCAAAAACCCAATATAAACCTCCTAAAAATGAAAAGTGGAATGTAGCACTAGATAAAGCTATTTTACATATCCTAAACGTGTATTAGTATGCGATTTGCAGTGTCAAATAAATTTGGATGAAAATATGAGCCCTACAGGAGAAGAAAAGAAAAAAGAAGATGAAGTAAATTACCAGACAAAAACAATATGTCACCCATTTATCTTCGTTTGGTATAGATAATAAAATAAGAGTTGCATACAAATACAAAGTATAGTTCGAAAGCTTTTCTGCAAATGTTATTGTGTGTCGCAATTTGTTCATTTCATATTTTATGTACAGTAATCACAAAAAAATTTTCCCCATCCTCCTCTTCATGCTTGATATTGACAAGAAAATACAAAAATTACATATATCATTACGTTACAAACTCTTAAAGTGCATACTTATTCAATCGGTTAGCAGAATTTAATAGCTTATACAAAGTCATATTTATTGTTTTAATCATATCATTGAACTGATTTACATCGTATCGTAATTTCTCTGACAGTGCAATTAAAATCAAATTAATATTGTTAATGCATTATGTTAAAGATACATTTTTGGCACCAAGCAAAAGCTAAATGAATATTCTTTATATTTAAACGGCCGATTTGAAATAAAATTATATCATAAAAGATCATTTTAGCATTTAAATAACTATATATGCATTTTTTCGTTTAATTTATAAGATAAGTAGGACAAAAAATAAAAGCAAGACATTAAAGGACTGAATATATCTATTGCAAAATCTATGCTAAATTGTGTTTTCATATATTTTATTCGCTACAGTAAATTTAAAACATAAAAAATTGGAAAAACTGACCTACGTTTTCATCGCTTCTAACATGTTTATATCGTTTTTTATCGTGTCATACTACTTCTCACCAAAATGATTTAAGTCGGTTGATCGGTCGAATTAAAAAAACAAGGTTGTATCAAAAGATTAACAAAGAAATGTGTAAGAAATCGGTAAAGAATAAAATAAGTTATGTTTAATAATGTTGCACAATTCCGTCAGTCTATTTAGAATCAGAACCTTTGACAAGGAAGGATTATTTGGAATAATAAAACAAAACATTAAATACAGGGAAACATGCAAACTATCCTTAACAAGTTAGGATCTAAAATTAAAAGATGCGACTTGACTTACCAACATGTCATTTCTGGTTAACAGATAAGAGTTTCTTCAGACAAATATACAATTTAAAACATCGCATTAAAACATTGATATAGCTGAAAAATTGCTGAAAGTGGCGTTAAACACCATCAAACAAACAAACAAAAAAACCAATTTAAAACATTGCAATCGAAAACTGTGAGTCTTCATAACATATTAGTTTCAACCTACAAAATTGGGGGGGGGATTACTCTTTGTAAGTGCTAAAAATAATTATAAAATGGGTTATACTTCTTCACGAACCGCTTCTTTATGCCTGTACATATTCTGTAAAGTTACATCATCTATACTATATTATGCTTATTAAGAATAAGTATATTAAACTAAAAAAATCAAATGAGCATTCCTGGATTTATACAGTATACACATACTGAATTGTGACAGCTCCAAAGTATTATAGAGCAAAACCTTTTGTTTAAAGTTATCAGTATAATTTAAACAGAAATGAAAATTTGTAAGTGATAGACATGTCAGATTAACCATTACAACACTAACAATGTTGTTTCTAGTCCGAGAATCCTGCCGTCCACGCATTTTTAGACTTTAATGGGAGCGTTGGACGGCAGAGGATTCACGGACTATGTTGTTGTTCCTTGCAGCCTACTTCATGAGAACAAATATGTTTTCCCTGACGTATCTTTGCTATTATAAATACGAAAGCATTAAATAATTAAAATTGTTCATTATATAGTTAATGTATGATTGTAACCCGATCTGCCATGCAGTACTCAACGCTTGCGAGTGTGACATCACATGTAAATAGGAGTAAACACCATGATAGCGTTGTATTACAAGATTTCACGTAAAAGTCAGTAAAAGATATTGTTTCATCTGAGAAACTCTGCCAAAATATGTTCATCGTGAGTACAAAACCACCATCTGGTGCATCGTACTGTTGGTGCCTATTTACAAAGTGAGTTGGTGCTGGAAGGTCCCAAGGTGCAAGTTAAAAAACGTATTTACAGTGCAGCTATAAAACGAGGATGCGATGTATATCTCAGGGGGGTGAACTGTAACTCACTCTTGAAGGAGTCCAGTGAGTTACAAGCAATGACAGTCTGCATGAGGTAGCTGGTTCCATATCCTGATGTAGTCTGAAAAGAACGACTGTTGCTAAACGGAGGATCTGGCAAATTGCACCAAAAACCGCGGATAGTGGCCTCTAATGTTGGCAGCTGCTGGTGTTAGGTAAGTGATGGGTATGTCTACCAGGTTGTTGACAATCCTGTACATCATTACAGCCTTGGCTTGTGCCCTACGCTCCTGCAATGTTGTCCAGTTCAAATTGTTCAGCATGGCGCTCACACTGCTGGTCGTTTTGTAAATCTGGCTGTTCTACGTTGAACCATCTCAATACGTCTGATGTTTTGGGCTGTATGAGGATCCCAGATGACGCTACCATACTCCAAGATTGGGCAGACCAGTGTTGTGTAGCATAGCTCTTTGGTCTTTTTCGGACAGGCATACAAGTTTCGTTGAAGAAAGGCACGGGTGGAATTTGCCTCCTTCATCACTTGCTCGATGTGTCCGTTCCAATTCATTTATGATGAATGTTCAGTCCAAGGTATTTCGCTGTTTATACTTCCTCAAGCTGGTGTACATGGATTACGTATGGTTCTTTTATTGGTTTTCTCTTCTTTGTCACGTGTAGTATTTAACATGTCTGGGGATTGAACTCCATTAGCCAATCAGTTTCCCATTGTTGCAGGGCATCCAGGTCTTCTTGGAGCTTTGTGGCATTATTAGGTGTTGAGATCTTTCTGTACAACACACAATCATCTGCGAACAGTCGTACTTATCATCTGCGAACAGTCGTACTTCTGAGTGGGACACGTATTCAGGCAGGTCGTTGATGAACAGCAGAAAAAGAAATGGTCCTAGGACGCTGCCCTGTGGCACACCTGATGACACTGGTGCAGTCTTGCAGGAGCATCCGTCTAAGACTACTTTCTGTTCACGATCATACAGAAAGTTCCTAATCCACTTACATATTGTGCCAGTTATCCTGTAATGTTGGAGCTTGTGGATCAGTCTTTGATAGGCACCTTTTCGATGGTGCATATCAGTTGGATCTCGCAGGATCTTCGCTTTCGAAAACCGTGTTGTGCGTCTGTAAGGATCTGGTGGTCTTCACAGTGTGTCATGATGTTGCTGCACACGATGTGTTCCATCAACTTACACACTTTTGACGTTAGTGACACAGGGCGATAGTTAGTTGCACAAGTCTTCTTGCCTTTATTCTTGTAGACTGGAGCTACATCTGCCTTTTTCCAATCTCCTGGGAGTGATATGACTGATGATTCGAGGCAGCAAACTATAGATTTCAGGTTTCTCTACGGAAACCCCATGTTGTCATTGTTTTATGAACGCCCGGAGTTTTTAGTAATTATTATCTTATTTTTTGACAATAATTGCTGGAGACACTATTGTAAATGTTTAAATTATCTACATCAATATAAAAAATTTCAATGTGCAATGATAACATCTACCTCTTTTTCGACCGGGTGTGATTTCTGTATTCTCTGAGTGTGATGTGGAACTTAATGTTCTTGTACAAGTTTTGAATGACTGTGTTCATGTAAAACAAAGCTGAACAATAATCCCACTGTAATTGTTAATAATTGTCTTTAATGCTGTCAGTGTGATATGTTTGAAGTGATGTTAGTATATATTATAGTAATTTTGTGTTGTTCCCCTTTTGTCTTATCACTACTATTATATAGTGGTCCAAGATATTGTTAATAGTTTCAAGGAACTTGGTGCATAGGTAGATAAACAAAATAATTCTTATATACTGAATTCAATAATTTCCCAAGGTAACGTTTTTACCAAGTTTTCATCGAACATTCAACTTTTTCTTGTATCATATACACCGATTGAACAAAGTGTAAACAGTGTATAAGATATAATCTTCAGGTGTTTTCTATAACAAATGTGATGGCATAGTACACAAGAATTTGAGGCCCTACGCTGTGAAATACATAATATTTTAACCTGACAGAAAGATATGCATTGAATTTAATTTATGTAACCCTTTTACAATAGGGCGGTAAAATGTACACTTAATGACCATTTGGAATGTGATTAACTTCTCTTTTGATTTTTTTTTCATTAATTATCACCCCTCTATACGCTCAGATTCCAATTAGTAAATTTGAATGTCATGTGACAATAGGCAAAACACTGCAAGTGCAGGTACTTATCAAGTTAAGTTTAGAGTGATTTATAATGAGAGCATATGAAACTGTAGCTACACTTGAAACGGTATAAGAAAAATGATTAAAAATAACATGTGATAAAAGAAAAGTGTACTAACTTTTTAGGAAGGAATGATTATTTACAGTTGTTCCGCATATTTCAACCTTGACATGTTTATGATTTAATTCTATATATAAACACGTAGGTAGTAATTCTCATGATAAGCAGAACTAAAAATAAATCAGTTATCTAAAACACCTGACCTTATGAGACAAAACATTAAATTATTCAAAAGCTGCTTATAAAAGGGGTATTGTAATGATATCTTGTCTGCACAAAGGGGAGTGGTACTGCCTGAAACATTGATAATGCCAAAGCCAAAGGTGAGGGTATCAATGTTGAAGATAGCATGACAATGCCAGCTATATAAGCAACTAATAAATTTTTTTCATTGAAGATTAAGAAACGACTTGATTTAGACTGTATTATTGTATTTGTAGCTGTTTGCTGTATGATTTGAATATGGGTCTCATGATATATCTTCTGTATATAAATAGTTTGTTCTCTAAACTTAATACGACATTATTTTCTTCATTTAGTTTGTACATATTTATATATTTATTTATACAAATTACAAAAAAACAGTTTGAGTTTTAGAGAGCATTACCTTGATGTCAAATTGCTGTAGATTAATTAATACCAGCCTACCTTGTTTTAATCCAATTGAAAAAAAAAACATAACTTTACTGATATGGAATGATAATTATATATGCTTTATATGACTAAAGTATTGCTGTCATAGTTTACATTAAATTCTGTCCTTTCATTCTAATTTTCCCCGAAGACAAGCGATAGAACTTGTACAATTTAATGTCAAATCTACACATAGAGGAAAAATCAAGAATAAGATCATGGTTTATGGCTATTTTGCATTATTTTCCTTGTTCTTTATGTGTGGAATCAACATTTGCACTTTACTAGCATGAGATGGGCCCATCTCACCTCACTGTAAGGACATTGCTTAGTAAATAATGTGACATCACAATGTTAACTTTGTAATTGCTTAACATCCAGTGAGCAATATTTCAGCTATATTCAGGATGAGAACAAGTTAACAAACAATACATTAATGTGGAACAGGAATTGACAAACTGGAACATAATTTTGAATGGCACTGGAAATGCATGGAGCATAGGTTGGGATGGAAATTCAGCCCTTTGTAGCTACAACAATGAACCTACTCTTTCAAAATCTATGGGGTCTTTATCATGCAAGGAGCATGGGAATCTCTAAACACCTTACCAACCAGTCAGGCTTTCCATACTATGATCTGACAACTCCCAACAAGAGGCCTAGTACGTGAAAACAAAGTTACTAATTATACTAAGAGTACTGCACATAATGCCCAACTTAGAAAAATGTCTTTCACTCATAGTCTTTTATTTTTATTTTATGTTTTTTTTTTGAAAAAGCAATATTTAATTATAAGCAGCATACTTAATCAATAGAATACACATGACAGGTATTAACTAGTTAAATTTAAATAAAATAAATATAAACCAATTATCCAGTATAAAAAATCGGCTTTCTTGTAAACGATCAAGCAATGAGATTGATACAAGAAGTATTCCTCTACTTTGTAAAGATAAGCAACAACAAAAAATGGAATGGATAAAACAAAAAGTATAAATAGCATAAAAATACAGAAATCCTCCAGAATAAACAAACAGACATGGACAACTTTATTTATCTATAGTATTATCTATAGGTTTCATCCTATGTCTTAGTTCTTGTGGTCTATTAATGTTTAACTCTGTTTCTGTAAACTCATCAACAACAGAAGGGGTTTCTTCAGATATCTGTATAATTTCTCCTGTTTCTTTAGTATTCACTCTGACACTTTTGTCCTTTTCCATAAGTGATACTATTTCAGAACATGAGATTTCTTTATCATTTTCTGAAAATGGTATTTTGTTATCTGAGAACACAATTGGCTCTGAGATTACAATATTCTTACTGTTTGTAAAAATGTCTGGATTGACTGAACTTTGTTGAGATGAATTTCTAGTATTAAGAGGGTTTAAAGTCTTTCCATCTGATTGCTTACTGTCTAACTCTGGTCCTAAACTGTCAACAAAACTAGATTGTGTAAAAAATTGAGATGAATCTGAAGATATATCTGTTTTTTCGTTTTCTTTCTTTTCTGTCTTGTTTGGAGTTTCATTTTTTGTTTCTTCTTCTTTGGGCATGTTGCTGATGAGATCATAAGCCTTTCCAAGCACTATTATGCTAGTAAGAACTTTAAAGGTCATCAAACTGGAAGTAAAAAACCATAACTAAAGATCCTAATGTGCTCAGAGCAGACAAAACTGATTCAAGATAGCCACCACCATAATGCACAAATATTGTTGAATACGTTTATATCTGTTCTTTTCACAATCCCTATCACTAAATCAAACACAGTTTTAGCATAATGTGGCATTAGCACTACCACATTAACCTTTCCATATTTGCCATTAACAAGGTGGCATGATGCCACCACAATGACCCTTCATATTTACCACTAAAAGGGTGGTACAACACATTGACCTACATGATATATGGCATTAACAGGGTAGTAAGACACCATTACATTGACCTTTGTGACACGTGGCATTAACAGGGTGGTACTACACCACCACATTAACCTCTATCACATGTGGCATTAACTGGGTGGTATGACACCACCACATTGACCTCCGTCACATTTGGCATCAACAGGGTGGTGCAGTAAAATAGTTTTCAATATTCATACTGTACAAATGTCAAACATGTAGATCATTTATAAATGATTTTCAGTTTTTATGCTGTTAAAATATAAATCATGCACAGCATGTAAACAGTAGTGTACAATTAAGATTTTATAACCATATTTAGTTTGATACAAAAGGCTCAATTTTCCTTATTAAGTTAAGTTAAGGGCAGTATTTTCGGTCGCTAGCAGCCCACTTGAGGTTCTCCCTTATCTGACTGCTTTCTATAGATAGTAACATTTTAAAATTATAGTGTTTAATCAGCACTTTATATTCTAAAATCACTAACCAAAAATATAAAACGATTATGATGAGAAAACCAATCACACCGGAGATCTTAAATGATCTTGTACAAATTCTGACCAGTAGGCAGGCCAATGGTAATGGAGTAAAACCCATCCTTCTGGCTAACAAATCTGAGTAATCAATGAAAGCCTGAAATATAAAAAGAAATGTAGCACTGGCTAAAAAATCTGAGTAATCAATGAAAGTTTTTATTAGTAAAAGTAATGCAGCACCCGTCTGTCTGGGTAACAAATCTAAGAACATTAGTTTTTGTGGATTTAAATACCCAACAGAGTATAAAAATTTGAACCAGTTCAGATTTTCAAAGTTTCTGTTAAGTAACTTAACACAATTTGACTTACTAAGAACTCAACATGTGAAAATAAATGACAGTATTTTGTTTTTTTGCTTTATTTAATTATAAATAATATATCATTTTATTTTCATCTTTATATTTATAGATTATTTACGTTTTTTGAAACGAGATGCACTTTCTCGTCGTATCTCATCGAATGGGCGACAGCCCTGAGATGAGATGGCGAGAAAGTGCATCGAGTTTCAAAAGACTTGAATAATCTGTTTATCGCTGTTTTGTAACATTGTGACGTCACAGTGTTTACTTAACGACGTCTTGACAGCAAGCTGAGATGGACCCATCTCACGCTAGTAGAGTGAGATGGAGTAATATCGCACATAAATATCAAAGGAAAATACTGCAAAATAGTGATAATAATACATATTATAAAAGTAAAGTCTCTACACAATTAATCTAACAAGATGCTAAGACAAGCCTGCAATAAAGAAGATATATATTTCCCTCATGTTTAAGTGAGTAATGTAGTAGTGGCCATTTACCATTTCTAAATGACAGAAACTATAAACAGGACAATCCAGTGAATATTGCTGTTTTGGTCAAGACTGCAAATATTAAATAACTGTTTCTAATGTGTTTTGGAATGTGGTACTTCAGAAATACTTCCAATGTTGTAGATATTGTACAAGTTGGAATTGTACTTAAAATTCAAACTGGATGAGATGCTACAGTACAATGTCCAATATGGGGAAAGAGTTTGGATTGAGTGATTCAGTTATATTAAGTTAACAAACAATAAATTGATTTGAAAAAGATGGACCAATGGGCAAACATTTTGAAAAAGTAAGGAGTATGGGTAGGGGCAAAAAATTTAGCCTTGGCTACAATGAGTCTACTTTTATCAACATCTACAAAAGAGGTCTTTATTATGCAAGGAGAGTGGCACTTTCCAAAAACCTTACCCAATGTGGTCTGCTGTCAGGCTTTCCATATAATGACCTGACATACTCAGACATATGACAACTGGGGACGTGCTGGGCATCTCTGGGGATCAAGCACTTTTAACCCTCACAGTATGGTCCGATAAAAAGATTATGGGCAAGTCTGTATTGTACCAATACCGTTTTCAGTATAATACAGACAAGCACAAAATCTTCTTAATTTGGATGTTTTACTGTACAATGCCTTATTTATTACCCGGTATACAGCTAAACCAAATTGCAATATATTTTTTCAATAACAATATTAACAGAAATTTAAACAATGATTAATAAATTTATGGAAGCAATAAACAGTAACCAATGACAAAAAATAAGTAGAGTTATCTGCCTTAGTAATATTATAAACATCTGCACTGATTAGACATAATCACACCTATGAATATCAAGAATGACTCAAAATTTAAAGAAATTAATTGAAGCTTTCTTTTTAAAAAATCCCCCCTTTTTTACAAACAAAGTATATAGTCTATAAAAATCTGAATCTGACCAAAAATGAAAGGAAGCCGTTTTGAGTCATAATATAACAAAACAAAATATATCTCCCTTTCTTTATAAACAGTCCCATAACTCTATGATTATTAATAAAAATTTTATTCTATCAAAAATATTCCCCAAAAAAAAAAAATTTATGAAAGTGTTTTTGAGTTATAGTCTGAAAACTAAAAAATTCCCTGTTTTTTCCACAAACAAAGTCCCATTACTCTATAAATATTAATCGAAAATTTGCCCAAATTTATCAGGACCATGAGGCTATCATAAGTAACAACTATGTGCAGTTTGAAGAAAATAGGTGAAAGCATTCTCAGGATACAGTGTGACATGTGGACAAAAGACAGACGGACATTTGTATTAAAAAAATATTGCTTTTTTTATGTTTCCGTTTTATACAGTTTCTATATAAAAGATGTAGGCATAAGGAAAAAGATATGGCTTTTTTACAATTGTATATTTCCTGCTGTATCGTTTTTTTAATTGGTTTATAAATATGACTGTATAATAATTTATTTTATGTTACATATTTTTAATACTGACAACAATAAAATATTCAAAATAAAATTTGCTTTGGATTGTATGCAATTGTGTTAATGTCAAACCTACTGTATTTTGTCGGTTTGCAACTAGGTCTTTTGCTAATTTAACTGAAAAGGAATGATACACCTGCAAAAAAACATTATAGTGATCAGAAAAATAGTAAACATTTTTAAAGTTGATTTTGAAGCCTCTATGGCCGAGTGGTTATGGTAGTTAGTCTACTATTGTTCACATGGTCAGTTAACACTGAGGTTAGGGTTCAAGTCTCAGTGTGGACAGTGTGCACACGACTCCAATCTTAATTGATAAGGATTTCTCCATGTACTCTGGTTTCCTCTCCCAATAAAAACTGGATGCCATGATATAGCTGAAAAATTGCTGAAAGTGACATTAAACATGTACATCATTCAAACAAACAAACAAACAAAGTTTATTTGTGTATAAATGGATCTATGGTACCATTGTAAAGTCATATAGAAAGTTTTCATACATTCACTACTTGAGCATCTAGGCATTATGATTTCTATTTCAAAATACTGAATATATAAACCTAGTTATTACTCTTAATTTAAAGGTTGTTACACATTAGGTATGTTTTCATATCACTGACCAAATTGCTCTTTCTAGGATTTTTATAGTGCAAAAACAATGAAGGAACACTTCAAGCAGTTGTTGTTCCATCTACTTAATACAGAATGAAGAAACCTCCAAGCAATCATGGCTTCATCTCATTAACAGAGAAAAGAGCAACCAATGTTTTGTTTTTTACCACAGAATAGAGAATCCATCATTTCATTGGTTCTAACTCAAAAACACACAATAAAGAAACCCTTAAAAAAATCATTGATCAATTTCATTAACTTAGAATGAAGAAATCCTCAAAGCAACCATTGTTCTGTGTCTTTAACGCTGAATGAAGAAGACACCTTTTGAGCAATCCTTGTTCATTCTTCTTATCACAAAATGAAGAAACCTTTCAAGCAATCATCACAAAGTCTACTAAAGATGAAGCCATCCTTACTCTATCATCACAGAATACTTACTTACATAAAGTATCTTTCTACAAATGTTAGATTAACATTTAGTACTTTACCCTAACTCTTAGTTCTGAATAAAAAATTGACACACATGTTCATGTTTCAGACAAATGTCATGCTAAAAATTAAGAAAATCATTCTCATAATTTAATACTATAATCTTTGAATACCAGTTCTATCTCTTTTTTTTTGGTAAAAAGATATTGTCTAACATGTATGAAACATACATACAGAACTAAAAACATTTCATCAATAAATGTACATCATATAAATCAATAAACTTACATCAGCTGGTATTTCATTAAACTTTACAATAAATGCATGCTTGATCCAGTCAACAAACAGCTCAGCTACTAAAACTAAAACTGCATCAGGAATAATTACCCAGATATGGTCTCAAATGTAATGTAAATTGGGTACATTCAAAACAATTTGTACCATAATTGCCACTGATAAGTCATTGGCACTCAGGAGGAGGTATCACTCACCGGATTTATATAGGCAATGAAGATGACATTTCCCTTATGCTAAACATGTCCTGTTGGTTTTGTTTTAATTGGTAAGCTGGTTTAAAGAAGCCTACTAAAACCTTTTTACCATCGAGTTCTATGTCATGTGGTTGCAGCCATCTTAAATTTCCATTTTGCATAACAAAAATAAAGTTCAGTAAAGAAGCCTTTTTAAAGTTTCTACATAAGGTCTTCTGTTAAACACATCTGCAGTGGTGATCATTTGAATTTGCGATTAGATAAAAAACTTTGTAAAAGGACTATCCAATGAATGCTGGTGATAAATTTTGTTTCAATTGGTTAATCGGTTTCAGAGAAGAAGTATATAGCTGCTTACAACAATGGATGCAAAGCGATGACAAATTCCACATGACTCTTCAAGTCAGGTGAGCTAAAAATCTTAGGCCTGAATGTTTTGCACTGATATACATATCTTTAAAAACTTTATACCTTACAATTTCTTTCTGACAGTTTTTGTTTTGATATGTAACTACACTACAGTGTAATGTAATTGGCATTTCTATGGTGCACTGGTCTGATGTTACATTGAGAATTGAAAGATCTTTTGTTTTGATTGCGTGACCGAATTCGACAAATGAAAATGATGGATTCTAATGTAATGCATACAAAATCAATCAAAGTCAGAAATGGCCGGATTTTGTTAAGTAGGAAGTAGGTGAGTGACAGACCTGAAATCGAATCCCACTTTATGGGAGGCCATGCTGATGCAGCATTCCAAGTTTCAAGAGAATGTGATTAGTAGTTGCTGAGAAAACTGTTACGAAAATTGTGTTCCCCGCCCCCCAACAATCACCATTTTAATACCCATATTTTCACTCAGTGAAATCTGGCCAAAAATGTAATTATACAGAAATACAATGGAATTTTTTTTAAAAACAGTGTATGACCTGAGTTATTGTGTTTACACCAAAGTAGGTATGCTCTTCTCTATAGTGTGCAAGTATAAACAATTATATACTTGAAAGTTTTTTTCCACAAAACCCCAGATTCTGAGAATTTATTACAAATGATTTTTTTATTAAATATTTTTTTTAAACCCAAAAGTACTCCCATAAAGTTTTTACAAAGTAACTCTGTGATTTAATACCTGGGTTCCATGAGAATTCTGTCATATTTCTAATAAAGACAACACCTAACAGTATGACATAGGTAAATCTTTCTTTCACATCACTACAAGCAATATGGTACAGAAATCCTTTATCAATCTTTTTGAACATGTTTGATTTTATTTCTACAAACTGAAATAGACAAATCATTTATTTTATAATAACTTCATACACAGTCTAATTAAAATAATCTTTCACTTGCTCTCCCATTTTTCTAGTGTCATAATGTGGCTACAATGGAAACTTTATGATAATTTTAAAGTTTATAAAGAACTTTACAAAGATGACTTTAAACTGGCATTAAACATTTGTCACGTATGATTATGAAGTATAATGGAATACAAGATACAAACAAAAAATTTAGACTATCACAGAAACTTAAACAACTAATGGTGATACTTACGTTGTTAGACATCATAATGGTCAGAAGTGCCTTGTTATGGGAATTGAAGGCTACATTTAATACTGTAGCTTGAAATAAAATTAACAAAGTATGAATAACTGAAACAGGAGTTAAGGTAATTAACATGATGCCAAGATAATCTATACATTGGTATTCCCTTTTTCTAATAAAGAATAATTATATGACTCTGACTCATTTAAAAATATTAATGTTTTTCATCCATTTCAGAAAAGGTTTTTTACTTAAAAAATTTTGTAGTACAATGTATTTCATGCAAAATGATGACTGCAGCAATGCAGACAACAGACATTGGTAATAAGTGTGTCAAATATACATCAGCTTTTATTAAAACTCCTTTAATGTCCAGATTAACAACAGGCATAAAGAAAAGATATGAAAAAAAACAGAACAATAAAAAACAAACATTATTTGTGCACCATATCAGCATTCATCTCTATATCAAAATCTTTACTTTTATAATATTCAGTTGGATAGCTGGAAAAAAATTAAAATACATTCCAGCTATCCTTATGATCTCATGTGATAACACATTTATACCATTGTTTTCTTACCAATATTGATTGAACGAAGTGGAATGTGGATGAACATGTGTTCAATCACCAATCTGGCAAACCTATTTTTATATTGGTATGTACGCTTGACCACAAAAGATGCATTTATGTTAGTCTTATCTTGTGCTTTGAAGTTTCTTTATCATATTGCTAAAAAATTGCTCATCAAGCATTAAACAACATACAGGTATGTTCTTAGTCTTATAAAGTTAAGTGAAAATAATTAATTCAGAAATACTAAAAGTTCTTGTTTTTTCATATCAGTATACAGGTACTTTAAGGATACCGACATATATAATTGCAAGAATAAGATGTGGAATTACACCAATATGTTCCCTCTTTTTATCCTTAGGTTCTGTAGCTGTCCAGAATAAGGCTTCTAATATGTCTTGTCCAAAACTAGAAAATAATTTATCTGCCATCTGAAATAAAATGATACACAACTACAGTGTGACTTCATCTTGATTGTAAATAGCACTGTCAGAATTGTCAGCATATTTTATTTATTTTAATTAAATATATATGCAATGTCTTTGGAATAAGACACACAAAGTATGTCTTATTTTACTGTTTTTTACGCATTGTTTTGTATAAAATCTTCAACCATAAAAGTAATACAAACTTAAACTTTAAATATGTGACTACAGATATAAATATATCAATTCATACAGCATTACAGCAGCAAAACAGTCACACTGCAACCAAGCAAAAATTGTAGCCAAAGACATCATGAACGGCCGATAGCGACCAAATGCCCGGAAGTAGTAAGACCAGATATCTACCAAGAAGAGATATGGAACGCCATGACTGCCTTATGTATGAAAAATTCTTTGTATACGGTTCTAACTACTTTATATGTAGTGTTTTCGACTTTATATGCGGTGCTAACTTCTTTATATGCGGTGCTTACGACTGTATATACGGTGCTAACTACTTTATATGTGGTGCTTTCGACTTTATATGCAGTGCTTATGACTTTATATGCGGTGCTTTCAACTTTATATGCGGTGCTTACGTCTTTATATGCGGTGGTTACGACTTTTTATGCGGTGCTTACGACTTTATATGTGGTGCTTACAAACGACTTTATATGCGGTGCTTACGACTTTATATGCGATGGTTACGACTTTATATGCAGTGCTTACTACTTTATATGCGGTGGTTACGACTTTATATGCGGTGCTTACTAACGACTTTATATGTGGTGCTTACTTCTTTATATGTGGTGCTTACGACTTTATATGCGGTGCTTACTTCTTTATATGTGGTGCTTACGACTTTATATGCGGTGCTTACGACTTTATATGCGGTAGTTAGATGAAATTGTCTACGGTTCGTTGGTCATGACCTTTAAACGCTAAAAACACGTGATTCTGTTGATTGATATATTGCTTTGTTCATCATATGTTACACACTGGAATATTAACTGGCTTTCGAGAAAAATTGTAATTGCCCTTCTTAATTTTTATTAGTCATATATTTATTATTGCTGTGAGTCAAAGATTTCAGCAGTCAAAGAAATAAACGTCGTGTGTATTATTGTATTAATTTACTAAAATTTAAATAAATGAGCGATTTGTTGAATGTTTTTGGATATTCCGGCTAAAGAAACAATTGTAATAAATTTCTTATTCTTTATGTTTGTTTATGAGGGGGAGGACAACCTATTGGAAGACAGGGAGAGAGGAGGAGAAGGAGTAAAGGGAGGGAAAAAAGAGCAAAGGGTGGAAAAGGAGCAACGAGGAGGGAGAAAGGAGAAAGGGGAGGGAGAAAGGAAAAAGTAAGAAATATAAAAAGGCAGAACTAGTACAAATATACCCTTTAATTTGTACATGAAAATCATTTCAAAAGTGCAAATTCGTTGATTTGATTGAAAAAGGCTAAAACTATTTATAGAAAACTCCAGTAAAGAGATAAATTGCATCATTCTAAAATGATGCGAGTTTTTACTAGGCTATCTGGCTACTATGAAGTAATTTTTTAAGCGCAAATCTCTCCCCTCTACATTCCGTTATCACCTATTCACTACGTATCCCTCATATGTCGTCTGTCCGTTGTAAACTCTTTAAACAATATTCTTCTCGGAAACCACTTGGCTAAACCAATTAATTCTTTTTTTTCCAAACATGGTAACAGACATATTTAGGGTACCTAGCTGGATGTTGATCTATGGATGTAAAAACATACTAAAAAAATCAAAGTACAGTTTGCACAACTGTTAATGTTTCCTTCATGTAGTACGTAATCCCGTAATACCAGTACATTATGAGGCAAATTCTTTTACACTGAAAAATTTGAAAAAATCCTATCAGTCAATCTATATTCATAATTATAATTGTCGAAATATCCTTATTTCTACACATGGAAAGCCTGTAATTCTGACATGATTTATCACAAACTTCAGTTTAATTTACATGAAAATTAAACAAATTTTAATAAAACTTTCCTAATACTTAAATAAAGTTTTCATTCAGCACCAAAACTTGTAAATAGTAGAGACCTGATCTGGCACTATTTCTACATGATTTGTGCTACATAATGTCTGGGGATATGTTCCACATTGGTGGCCATCTTGAATTTAGGATCTGCGCCAAAATCTTAATTTTTTTAGAGAACAATTTCGGGTACATTTCTACAATATCACAATTCAATTTTCACACAGATTTCTGTCTGAGCATTTCAATGAATACAAATTAGTAAAGTGGCAGAAAACTACACTGATATGTTTGTATGAATTAAGTGAAATAGTTTCTGAAAACCTGCTGTTTGTTCTTCTTGCCACTGGGGTTCTATGGTCCCCTATTGTGACCATCTGGCTGTTAGCATCAGCACCAAAATCCGTGAGACTTTGTAAAGGACCATATGAGTTACATTTCTATAAGATAACAATACAATACAATACTATAGAGGTTTGTTAAATTGTTTGACAATTGCAACCAGACAGCCGTATTGAATACTGGACCCGGAAACAATTTGTTAAGTACCCATAAATGAACATTTCCAACAAGCTGGATTACAATATGTCAAGTGGTTTTTGAAGTACATATTACAAAATGCGAGACAAGTTGGACTGGACTCTGGAGACATCTATAGGACAATTTACTTTTAAGACGAAATATAATCAGTCCATCGGGAATGTCTGAGAGTTCGGCCCGACTACTTACTAATCCAGACCGTCTAAGAGAACCGTCTAAGAAACAAAAACCAGTGCAAAAACAACCACAATACATGGTGTATAATAATATACTAACAGCAAAATAAATTCTATTAAATTATAAAAGCACTAAGTAATTACTAAGTAATTTCTTGAATTCCCTTTTTTACCTATCAGAACATATGAACATGAATGAATTTTTTAACTACTTTAAATTTTACCTTAAATGTAAAAATATTAAATGCTGCTTGTATAACCTTTAGTGTTAATAATACATGCACAAGTTCTCAAAATGTTTTTAAATACAAGGTTGTATTATTGTTAAAGAATTTCTAACATGCTTATTCAAACTACACAGTTAACGACCATTAAAACATTGATTGTAAGAAATACAATATGTTTTTTTTCTGGGGTTTTGAGATGGAGAAGTGTAAAGAGGGGGAGAAAGGATCAGAGGGAAGGGAAAAAGGTACCCCTGTTCACCCCCTCGTTTATGTGTGAAAACAGAAATAAATTGTATAAATGTTATAAATCGACGTATCTTGATTGGTGTTTCATGGTTTTTTGTTTTTTTTTTTTGGGGGGGGGGGGGGGCGGGTAAGCCGGACTACCCGGTGAGAAAACCCCGAACTTCGACAGGAATGATGGCAATTCTTATTAAGATTGTATCGGGTCGAGCACACTCACCGCAGTACAAAATTCGAACCCACAACCTCAGTGTTGACAGGCACGTGATCAATAGTAGATGATTTATTAACTTAATCACTCGGCCACCAAGGCCCCATGACCGGGATGCGAACTAGTACAACATTGAACACATGTTCTACTCCCTTAACAAAAGTCATATGTTTTCATTTGTTTTATTTAAAATTTCATCATATGCTGTAAAGGGTTGCAAATGTAGACGATTGTGAAAGGCAAGAAATAATCATCATGATTATAATATCTCAACTTTGAGAAGAGTACTTTAATTAAAAAAGGCAAAGTTTTGGAAAGACAAATGTTTACCAATAAAAATACATTGATCATAGTCACGTGGTTCTGTGTGGGGGAAAATGTGAATGTAAGATCGGCAGTTATCGCGTCCTCGGAAAATCCAAGAAAACATACCGACAAGTTACTATTTCTATTGATTTAATTTTACTGTAATTAAAATTGTTTCAAAAGATTTGCAATTAAATGTATTTCAAACGTCAAACTATCATGTGCATAAACATGGCTAAGAACTTTATAAAATTTTCAGAATTTAAAGTTAAAAAACCAATTAGAAGGAGAGTCTTATTTTGCAAAACAATTTATGAGATGATTAACTTCTATGATGTTGATGACCTTTATTCGAACGTAACTGAATTTTTTTTCTTTTGTATTATTATATATATATATAACTTGCTTCGTTCATCAAAATTTGTAAATCTTGAATTAAATAAAAAATCTATATATTTTGTGCTTTTTTTATAATTGAGAAATTTCTTTTCCCTACTAATTTCTACGACATTTTTCACTGATTAAAACATCAATTTTTTTAAATAACATGCCTTTTTGAAAATCTAATTTTCATATAAAAATCATAATCTAAATTTGCATTTTAGTGGCTTATTATGCGAGTCTAATTGGTCTTTCATTTTTACCTTTCGTCAAAGTTCAGTGTCAGGTAATAAATAAACAAGGCACATCTAATATACAATTACATCGACAGAAATATCTCTGCCCCCGACCTAAAAACCATCACTACCACACAGGAACCGTTCACGAGAGTTTGGGATTTCGAAACCGTCAATAAACAAAACCCAGAGAAATTAAATTTAATGTTCAAGATTGATTAATGTTCTACGTAAAGGTTCCATTTTCTACCTTATAAATTATGAAATAATCCAGAAATAAGATCAAGGCTTTCTGGATGAGTGCTCACAAGCGCGTTAAACAAAATATAAAAATGCACTTTTATTATCAAATTATAAGTAACTAATAAAAGAAACAGAAAAAAATATACATTTTATCATGTTATAATAAGAATGCATAAACAAATTACGAAGCTTACCATATAAATCATGAAATAATCCAAGAAATACAATTGATTTACATTACGTAATATAACATAACAAAATTTTAAAATGCCTTTTTCGTATCAAATTAAATAACTAATTAATAAAAGAAACGTAAGTATATAGATTTTATTATGTCAAGAATAGAATGCATTAATAAAAATACTAGGCTTACCCTACAGATAGTAAAATAATCCAAAAATAAAAATTGAAGCGATACCGAGATAGACACTGGTAAAGCGCGCATTTATATGTAATTTTGTACATCTTTACTTCTTCTTATTAGATCGGGACAACAAAATGTATTTTAAAGCTGGAAGGATTTAACAAATACGAAAAACTGTAAATAAAATATTTTCTTTAATATTAAATTAGCCATTTTATCACTTACAACTTGAACTATATTGTAGAGTATGGTTTTTCACCTAACTACTCAATCGTACCTGAAAACAATTATATATCATTAAAAGATAATAAGAAGAGATCGAACATATGAAAATACGAGTAATAAAAATTATGAAGGACAATTACAATTTTTCTCGAAAGCCAGTTATTTCCAGTTTGTAACATATGATGACGAAAGCAATGCATATATATAGAATCACGTGTTATCGCGTTTACATGTCATGACCAACGAAGCGTATACAATTTCTTCTAACCACCACATATAAAGTCGTAAGCACCGCATATAAAGAAGTAAGCACCACATATATAAAGTCGTTAGTGAGCACCGCATAAAAAGTCGTAAGCACCACATATAAAGTCGTAACCAACGCATATAAAGTCGTAAGCACCGCATATAAAGTCGTAAGCACCGCATATAAAGTCGTTTGTAAGGACCGCATATAAAGTCGTAATCACCACATATAAAGACGTAACCACCGCATATAAAGTCGAAAGTACCGCATATAATGTCATAAGCACCGCATATAAAGTCGTAAGCACCGCATATAAAGTCGAAAGCATCGCATATAAAGTAGTAAGCACCGCATATAAAGTAGAAAGCACCACATATAAAGAAGTTAGCACCGCATATAAAGGCGAAAGCACCACATATAAAGTAGAAGGCACCGCATACAAAGAACTTTTCATACATAAGGCAGTCATGGCGTTCCATAATATATGAAGTCGTTTGTTAGCATCGCATATAAAGTCGTAAACACCACATATAAAGTCGGAAGCACCGCATATAAAGTAGTTACCACCGCATATAAAGACGTAAGCACCGCATATAAAGTCGAAAGCACCACATATAAAGTCGTAAGCACCGCATGTAAAGAAGTTAGCACCGCATATAAAGTCGAAAGCACCGCATATAAAGTCGAAAGCACCACATATAAAGTAGTAAGCACCGCATATAAAGAAGTCAGCACCGCATATAAAGGCGAAAGCACCACATATAAAGTCGTAAGCATCACATATAAAAAAGTTAGCACCGCATATAAAGTCGAAAGCACCACATATAAAGTAGTAAGCACCGCATATAAAGAAGTTAGCACCGCATATATAGGCGAAAGCACCACATATAAAGTAGTAAGCACCGCATGTAAAGTCGAAAGCACTACATATAAAGTTGCAAGCACCGCATATAAAGAAGTTAGCACCGCATATAAAGGCGAAAGCACCACATATAAAGTCGTAAGCACCGCATATAAAGAAGTCAGCACCGCATATAAAGGCGAAAGCACCACATATAAAGTCGTAAGCACCACATATAAAGAAGTTAGCACCGCATATAAAGTCGAAAGCACCACATATAAAGTAGTAAGCACCGCATATAAAGAAGTTAGCACCGCATATAAAGGCGAAAGCACCACATATAAAGAAGTTAGCACCGCATGTAAAGTCGAAAGCGCTACATATAAAGTTGAAAGCACCGCATATAAAGAAGTTAGCACCGCATATAAAGGCGAAAGCACCACATATAAAGTCGTAAGCACCGCATATAAAGAAGTTAGCACCGCATAAAAAGAACTTTTCATACATAAGGCAGTCCTGACGTTCCATAAAGAGATGTCAAACCTTAGAGATGACGAGCGGCGACTATTCCAGAGAAGTTGTTGAGAAGATATCGACATTCAACTCTGCAAAATTAAGCAGACACCCAAGTTACCCACTACCGTTACAGACATCCAGCTTGACTACTGCAAACAGCAATGACTGACAACAACTTACAGTTCTCCACTACTACAAGTGTACATGGACTTCGGGTTAGCAGCATACAATAGTATATTCAACAAAAATAGAAGACTCTCTTTTCTCTTTGAATATATTATACAAATATCTATTATTTATAGTATTTGTATACAAAATATTTCTTAAAATATGTTAAAAAAATATAATTTTGTTAAGTATTTATTGACTGAAGAATTTTTTTCAGTGCAAATACTATCACTCAATATAATTCCTTACCACAGTACTATATTATACAATTTTACCTTTACAGTTAATTAATTACCCTGTATGGGTGACCCCTAATCCTCACTAATGAGAGCCTAAAATGTTCTTTGATCTTTCAAAATGTTGGCATTCGGCATTCGGCACACAGCCGTTTTATACCTACAATTTGTCCTCTACCTGAATAAAGCTGGCTGTATTGCGTGAAAGGAAAACGTACAAAGTTAAACACTATTTTATTTTAAATGAAATCTATTATCTTTTTGAAGTAATGACACATTGTATTAGGGATTTTATATAAGTAAGTAAAGTAACATAAAACTAGTATATAAATTTTTTTAAATTCCTGTTGGTATTTGCTTTCTGTTATTACACGTAGTACTATCGAGCTCATTGTTGTGGCAGTAATAAAGCAAATGTAAAAGCATATCAAATAACTAACGTAGCATTTTTCGAAATTTTAACAGGAGTATTTTAAAGGAATATCCGAATTTACTGCCCTACCACTAAAGCTACTATAACCCGACCAATTTATTCTTCATATTAAATTTGTTTGTTTCACTGAATATTCATACTTTAAAGTATTGTTTATTGAATATTTCTTCATTAAGACATGCTTCTACTGCATGTCTTGTACATATTTAATTTCATCTGTTTGTTTAATTGTATAACATGTTTTTCTTTATGGCAAGTTGTGTCACATAAAATAATACTCTATGGATTCAATTAGCACCTTTTCCCAATCTGAGTTTCGGTGTGTTCACGTTTCTCCAACATTGGATAATTAATTAAAACAACATTCAATTAAGTGTGGGGATTAAGGGGCATCTTAAGGATTATTATGTTGATATTACCTGTAAAATTTACTTGTTTAATAAACGTTGACTAGTTATAAATTTTGTGTCTTAAATCATTTTTCTGCATTTTGTTTTACATAAAAGGAAATATGTACAGTGATACAAAACAAATAATGTATGGTCTATAATTGCGCATTTAATAAAAATTATTATATTACATTAAAATCATTATTAAAAAGTTTAACCACGGAAGTATAATAGACTAGTATAAACGGTATATCTAACTTCAAGTATAGATATTTATCGGTGTTACTTTTTACCCAAACTTACCCAAACACACATTAAAATTACATTTTTTTGCATTTCTATTACGTTTAAAGGTTTTATATACTATATTTTTCATGGAAAATATAAATATAATAAAAGTGAAGTTAACAAAGCCATCAGTGAAATCACTAAAATTTGTCAGCAGAAGAAAAAAGATGTATTCTTACTAGGTGGGGATTTCAACCTGCCAGACATCAACTGGGAAGGCTATACCATCAATGGGACACAAAACCAGAGACAACTGAACGAATTATACCTACATATGGCAGCAACCCTCAACATTCAACAGGTTGTAGATATACCAACGAGAGGTGACAAAACACTTGATATACTATTTACCTCACAGCCAGGCCAACTTAACAGATGTAAAACCCTACCACCACTTGGAAATAGCGACCATGACATTGTCCTCGTCGACCTAGCATCAACACTGGAGGAATTTAGGGCCAGATTATCAAGTGGGCCCTGCTCCAGCCCACTGCAGCACTGATCCGACCACCACTAGAAACTACCTTTGTAAATATGTAAATATGTACAGTATTAACATTTTTGGGACCTTTTATTGTTCGAAAGCCTCCTGTTTTACCGAGTGGAGTTTACATACACTCAACAATGAGTTCAACTCCGTATTGGAAGAAGAAGAAGAACATGACGATTTTCGCTATAGGATATTTATAGATCACGGTGTTGCACGTATTTTTCGCTACTTTCTACAACAGGTTACCTCACAAACCGGCCGTGTAAACGCTGATGCAATATACGGAGATGGTTAATGTTTTGAAATGTATTTTGCAAGAACTAGACATTATATAATTTTGCTATGCATAAAGTCAGATACATAATTATTTATATGTCTCTGATAAAATATAATAAAATAAAACAAAAAACATAAAATAAATACACTTCAGAATAATAATAATAAATGAACACAATAAATAATAAAAAATAAACGATAAAAAAATTAGCAAAAAGTTAAATTGCCCATCATTATATCTAAAAGCTGTATTATATATTCTGTGTTGGATAATCCTTAACCTCTCCCTTTGAACGCCTCTTAATCCCATGTCTTAATTGGTTGTTGTTTTAGTCTATGTAGAAATGTTGGAGAAACGTGAATAAACTGTTCCAGAAAGACACCTTTACTCCGCTTACGTTAAACAGGTAATATTTGTAATATATTTTTTGATTTATTGTTAATCTTTTTTATGATATAATATGAAGAAAAAAGGAAAGAACACAATTCCATACCTTTATCGGTATCAGATTTGTTAATTTATTTTTTATAATTTAGAAATCTGCTGGGGTTTCGTTATTCCGGCGTTTTTACTGCCCTAGCACTTAATCCACTATAGCCCGACCAATTTATTCTTCATATTAAATTTGTTCGTTTCACTGAATACTCATACTTTAAAATAATATTAAATAATAAACGAAACGGTTATGTCTATAGTGATACATTTAAGAAAAAAATGTTATCCTTTCTTCGGATAATACCGGGCACTGTAAGATATAATGATATTCATCGCTGATTTCGTTACAGAAACGTACACATTCTGCTTTCTCAGCTGACCAAGTCATATTGTTAATTTACAATTATCTAATCTAAATATCCAGCCTAAATGTACCTCCCCTTAATTTAAATGGCACTATTGTAGAAAATTATAACCCTCATAAACACCTAGGTATTACATTTAACTCATCTGCTAACTGGAAGGACCACATAAATGAAATTTACTGCAAAGCCTGTAAAAGAATTAATATATTAAGACAAATGAAGTATAAATTAGACAGAAAATCTCTTGAAAAATTATATATTGCATTCATTCGGCCTATCTTGGAATATGGGGGAGTGGTGTGGGATAACTGTAGTCAAGAGGAATCTGATATGTTAGAAAATGTCCAGCTAGATGCAGCAAGAATAATCACTGGGCTAAGAAAGGGTACATCCCATGAAAAATTGTACAATGAATTGGGTTGGGATTCACTTAATGAACGTCGTAGTATAAGTAAACTATGTATAATACACAAATCACTACATGGTGAAACACCGGAATATCTATTGGATGAAATCTTACCATTTATTAATAAATCTCCAAATTACAACTTGAGAAATAGTCATCCTTTCAAACCCCCAAAATGTCATACGTCAGCTTATAAAAATAGTTTTTACCCCAGTGTACTAGAAGAATGGAACAAACTTGATAATGACACCCAGAACTTTCAGAGTATACTAATGTTTAAAAAGAAAATACGGAAAAATATCACTCCCCCCTCCCACTTTTATTATGGCTCAAGACCACTTAATATCATACTCTGCCAGTTGCGCAACTTAGCTAGTAACCTTAATCATCACAAATTTTTATCTCATCTGTCTGACAGCTCACAGTGTATCTGTGGGGATGACATTGAAGATAATTTTCATTATTTTTACGTCTGAACATTATTTCTAAGACAAAGATATAACATGTTTTTTAAATTAAGAAGATTCACTGATACTCTTAACATCAATATTCTACATATGGGCTCCCCTAATATATCTAATATAAGATGATAACATGGAAATAACCAATGCAGTACTTAACTTCATACAAGAAACAAAACGATTTAAAAAATAGCATTATAAACATAACCTTCTTTAATACTATTAATAGTATTTGAATGGACTCTTGTTTATTAGCGTACCAATATGTTACGTTCCTTTCCTCTTATATGTAATAACGAAATTTAAATTGATAATTTACAAAATTCATTTATAATTAAAATGTCTATATGGACAAAAATACATGTTGTACCTAATTCTAATATTTATTATAGTTTATATTGTTTACATTGCATATACTGTTTTACCTTGATGTCCACTTTAATTTATGGGAGAACACCTATATAGGCTGTGCCTGCTGTGTAATCCCTTTGAACATTGTATCTATTGATGCATTTTCAATAAAATCATTTGTATTGTATTGTATTGTAAATATCCAGAGTAGTTTTCTATTTTTGTCATCTAAGAAGTCAAAATATTTTTCAAATTTGATATTATCTTAAAAAAGTCTGTAATTGATAGTTTTTGATGTGAACTGATCTGTTAGGCGTCACTTTACTCTTTCTTGTAACCATTTTGCTTTTGCGCTAAAACGTTTAATCCAACCATATATTTAAATTACCACATTCATATAGAATATTCCTTAAAATAAGTTTAACTTTGTATAAGTTGAATGTTATTTCCACACTTCGGTTTGATTTCTACCAATAATATATTTCAATTTAATGAAGAAAGACAAAGTTAAGTATTTCATATTGAGTTAATAATAAAGTAAGAGACTGCTCTTTCCAGTCAAAAGGTGTAGAAAATCCCGGCAATAAATGCGATTGGTGTTTATCACGGATTTTATCTAGAGGGATAATCGGAGAAGAGTCTGTAGCGCTTTTGAATCGAGTAATCCCGAGAAAACACTAGTGCTTTTTTCATTCTTATTTTTTAACTAGCATCTGAAACAGTTTTTCCCGAAACCTTTTAAAACTAATAGAACTATTTCTTATGCCATCGAAAGCAGCATGAATTAAACTAACCTGGCAATTTATCGATTATCGACGGGAGATATTGATTATTACTATGAAATAGAGCGGCAATAAACTCAGAGCTCCCAATTTGGAGAGAACAAGGAAAACACACATCTTTGATGACATTTTACGATTCGATATAGGAAATAAAATAAAAGCTACATAAAAGTTAGTTCATTAGCAAGTAGCTCTTTTGTCAGACTGATTATATTTATCATTCATTTCAGATAAAACGCCACCCAAATCGAATTCTGGAATGGGAAAAAAAATATTTTCGTTTCAATTGCTCCCAATTAAAGCCAAACGAAGAAGCAAACGTACGCAATCCATGAGCGAAATGAGTAATATTCAAGAAGATTGTGAACTAGAATCGGACAAGATAATGCTAACTGACGATACTAGCTCTAGCGACGATGAACAGGAAAGTGGACAAGTTAATTGTTCATTTGACGCGGAAGTCAACAGTAACGCAAAACTTTACAAAGCATTTGGAAGACGACTGATGGCAGGAGGAAATCTTAAGGATGGTGTCGACATTCAGCATTTAGAGCAAGGTAAATGTGTAGTTGCTGATCTACTGAATCGTCGCCTTGTCATATTCTCCAAGTCAGGCAAAAGTAGTGTTATTCTGCAAAATAAGGACATCGTCGAACCTTGGGGTCTTGCTATACACGAAGATTTAATTTTGGTTACTTCTCGAAGAAAAAAGTGCATAGTGAAGATTTCACAATCTGGGAATAAAGAAGAAATGTCATTTGGCGACTCTGCATTTCAGGATCCATGTGGAATAGGAGTGACAAAGGATCACCGAATTATTGTTAGTGATATTCATTCGAAAACGGTGTCCGTGCATGAATGGTCTGGAAATCGGTTATTTGATTTGCGCCCACCTAACAATAAAACTTTTCAGCTACCCAGATATATAACTGTTTCTCCAACAGGAGATATCATTATATCAGATTCTGGAAATCACTGCGTTTACTTGTATTCTGAAAACGGGGATTTCAAAAAGACGTTTGGTTCATTCGGTTCGAATGACGGACAACTGAAGACTCCATATGGAGTATGTTGTGACCCGTTTGGCAATATTTTTGTGGCGGATCACTACAACGATCGAGTATCATTTTACACTAAAGATGGCAATTTTATTAAACACATACTAACAAAAGAAGATGGTATTTTTCATCCACAAGGAATTTCCTTTTCCGCTGATATGAAACTTTTCGTTACTCACGGTTCGCTCAAGGCATGTGAAGTTAAAGTGTTTAGTTTATTAGACACATCGGGAACTATTCCTATTGTTCATGTTTAAAAAATTAACAATACAATTTAAAAAAAAATAAACTCTTATAGAATATTTACAGATAAGGAACTAGATCTTACTATACTACACTGGATTCCTAAGTCACATAAGTGTGTTCTTATAAGCAACTTTGATATTTTCTCAACTAAAACTCTTTCTTAACCTTTCACGTGTGTTTTGTCAGCAGTTAAAAGCGATACTGTGTAATATAGTCATCAAGAAGTGTGAATCAGGTTTGGATACTGACGAATTCTAAAAATCTGGTAAGGACATGGAGTCTTGGTAACTCTCTTCATGCAGTAGCATTATGCATGTACCTGTAACGTTTAACTTTTAACTCTTTATACATGCACTACTATTCCCCCATATAATAAGCCAGAAGTAAATGATCACACTGATTCTAACAAACGTTTTATTTGTTATTGAAATCATCATAATGTTTTAGAATATCTGTCATCGTTTATGGACGTGTTTTCAACATTCTAATGGGCATTGGTCCCTTTCTCGCTGACTTGTTCCTCTTTAAGTATGAGGATTTTATATCTTAAAAACAAGAAAAAAAAGGTTAGCCCTCTTCTTCCAAGTCACGTGACGCTATATAGATGACGTGCTTTTATGAAAATTCACCGACTACGTTGATCGCATCTACCAAGTTAAACTTGAAACTATAAACACAATAGAAACAGCTAGGTCTACCTTAACCTACATCAACAAATTGACAATGAAAGTCGGTTGAAAACCAAAATTTACGACATAAGTGATGATTTTAATTTCTCTATTTTAAATTTTCCATCTGTTTGGTTACATGCAAGTACCTGCATATATAGTATACATTTCCCAATTAATCGGGTACCCAAGACCTTGTATTTCCTTAGCTACAATAATGTAGCTCTTTTTTTGGATGGGTGAATCCGTCCATTAAAAAAGAAAAAAATGAGCTACATTATTGTAGCTAGTATTTCCTATTCGGGTTGACATGATAGAGGGTGTCTGCCAACAGAAAATCTACTGAGACATAGGCTCGCAGTGGCAAGATTGAAGTTATCAGGTAGAACATTTTACGGTCACTATCATGACTTAGTTGACCCAATTAAGGAATATCCATGTTGTAAATGATCCTTGATTTGTTCCGTTTGTCGTAATTACTTTTCCTCCTTTCTACTAGATTATGACCGCCCCTAAATATTACTAACTACCGAATTTTAACCTGAGTGATATAACGGTAAGTAATTGATAGGGACACTTATAATTAAGGCTTAGGAGTTAGGAGTTTAGGAGATAATAAAGGTAGAGTTCAACTTACGGATCTAGAACTTCCAAAGTCTGACCTTGTAAACTTGCCTCAGAATCTCAAACTGGTATGGAACAAGCTTGGTTCCTTGTCACAAGAAAGTGCTATATAAATGTTTTGTCTTTACCAAAAGCAGCATATAAACATTGCTTTTTGTCTTTACCAAAAGCAGCATATAAACATTGCTTTTTGTCTTTACCAAAAGCAGCATAGTGGCTGCACACAATAATTAGAGACTTTAATAAAAAATGACATGTAAACTGACCGAACACAAGAACCGAGAGTCAAGTGGCGGTTACAAATCCGGATTTCAAGAAACATATAAAACACGAAACAAAGAGCAAATACACAAAAACAGAACGTGAGTAACCGAACCCAATAAAAACCATAGGTGCGCTAAGGTGCCCGGACGAGTAGGCAGTGTCCGCCTTTAATTAGACACCCGTGGAGTTACAAATTGTCATGTCTAGGGAAAAGTCTACATCGTTTAATGTGTAATCCCGTCAGTAATGAACGTACTTCCTGTTGTGTTTTTTTCGTTGTAAAGTGTTGATGAATAAACAAATATTAAAGTAACTTTCTTAATTGAAACAACGATCGATAAAGTAATATATTTTGTAACACCTTTGATTCCATCTTTAAAAACCACTAATTATATCATCAAGTTTATTGCCAAACAAATAAACTTAATCTTTGCCCTAGGGAATGTACGACGAATTTACAATGGACTGTTTATTTAGATTGGTTTTAATAAATAACATGTTGTATTAATTATGTTAATTATGTTTAAGGCTACAAAACATAATCTGTTTAATCTTTATTACTTTGTTCCCTTGAAAACAAAACAGTCAATACGCCGTTTTCAAGATAGGTAGTTAGATGTCACTATCACGTGATTTATGGTACCGTGTGATTTTATTTAAGGGCATTTTACTCACGGTGTGACTTTTTACCCAAACTTACCCAAAATTACCCAAACATACCCAAACTTACCTAAACACACATTAATATGACATTTTTTTGCATTTCTATTATGTTTAAACATTTTATTTACTATATTTTTGACTGAAAATGTTATAAAAGTGAAGTTAACATGACAATTTTCGCTGTTAAAGTCGATCTTAAGAAGCCCCTTATGATCGTGAAAAATGTATACCCAAACACTCATTAAAATGACATTTTTTATATTAAATAATAAATATTTAGTAGAAATTGCGATTTTAAAACAAAATTACCCAAATTAGAGATCGAAAGAACTGTATGACCACGCAATGCAGTCCTTTGATTTCTTGATTTTAGAGGGGACGATTTGATGCGAAAAATTGCATATTATATTCATACACTTGTGACAGGTGATCTTTATTGATTAACAATTAACATTTTTGTAGTAACTGACTGACTTTGAAGTATTGTTTGATACACGGCTTTATTTTTGTTTTGTTTAAAAAATTACTAAAATTAAGTAATATATGAATTCATATAAATAAATGCATAATTGCATTATTTCAAAATTTATTTCTATTTTCACGCTTCATGTTAACCTTAATCTGGGATTTTATTCTAAAAATAGCACTGATCGCACGTGCGCGACAAAAGGGGTCCATGGAAATACCGCAAACTAATAGTTAGTACACTTAAAAGGAGAAAAGTGCACTAACAACTCAAAGGTGAAAATTGTGATTACCAAGTACAAAACAAAACGACATGAAACGCAACCCTTCTATTAATTTATGTTTAGTGTGGGCTTTGCCCTACGCTACAACAAAGAACAGGTTTCGTTTTGCATCATCTTCCTTAAGCCGTTCCATTTCGTTTTAATGTCGCCTCTTTCCACTAAAATACAGTAAATTTCTATGAAATCCCGTGATCAGCTTTACAATTTTCACCTTCCAAGATCGATTATGTCTTGAAAATAATGTATTAAAAATGTACAGACTAATTTGAATGTGAATACCGAAAATTTGTAAGCAATTCCCCATATCTTTCATCTTTTATTTTTCTTGATTACGCGAACCACGAATTTAAGAATCCCACGAAATGTCTTTTTTCCTCCAACCCACGAAAATAAACGAAACCACAGTAATCCAGGAATATGAAAGACTATGTCCGATCGTATTTGAGAGATTTCGCTTAACGGTCCATAAATTGTGACGGTCATAGAACTAAGTGAATGGATAACATCAACTAAGTTATAACAAACCAGAAGAACCAATCAGCAAAATTGTGTGAAAAGAATATTAAAAATTTATTAGATGGTGCAGGGACAGTCTATACTAGTTAGTATAGACTGTTCCTGCATGGTGATAGATCATTTTCAAATGATCTCAATTATACATTTGTATGCACCCTTTTTAGCAATTTGTGTAAATTATAACACGTTATGATTAAGCATTGTTTTTACACATTGCATGACATAATGATACTAATCTTCACATTTATCCAGATAATCAACTTAGAGACGTTCGGCTATAAAAATCTATTATTACTCTAGTTACATTGTATGTATTTATCAAATATCTTTCTGTCAAAAGAATAGATCTTTTATATATACTGCCCGTTACCCAATACCATTTTATAACTATGTTATTACTAAAATATGCAATTCTCTGCCTAGTATTATTACTCTAGTTAGTATTTTCTCTCTTGTTTTGTTTAAATTACGTGGAACCATGTGACTGTTTCGGAAACGGGTTTAAAAGTAAAATTTAACTCGCTTTGATTGGCTGTTAAATTTATTCTCTGATAATACATTGAACAGGTACACATAAAGGCTAATGCAAACAAATAAATGAGATATATCGTATTAAAAGTCCTATGAACACCATAAGTAACTGGATACATGTATATTTTCACAGATGGCAAAAATGAATAAAAAGTCGGCCATGTCAGTCTTCAGTGTAGATGTTGCACAATCACGTAAGTATATTGTATGCAGATTATCCTTGAAATTTGAAGCTTTTTTTGTTATAACTGTTTGATTTTTTTTTTAAATTGAAAACCATAATAATGCCAGTACAATAGAAAACAATCCTCAAACCTACCTACAATTAGACAAAAGGAAACACTGCAAGACAGCTTTGAAGCAAAATTGTTGTCTGACAAAGGTAAATATGTGATTTACAGCGATAAACTATTCATTATTTTGTTCTATTTAAAGATGTCTTTGAGTTGTACTGAAGTAGATAAGATAACACTGAGGCGTAATCAGAACACAATTCAATTACGAAATTACGGAAAGTGTGTAAATCTGAATGTGACAAAGACACCCGACATAACGAAAAAAAAAAAGAAACAACAAAAACCCATAATGAGTAACCAACCTAAATATAAAAAAAATTGGGTGCACTCAAGTTATTCAGACAAATAAGCTTTGCCTGCCTATAATTACAATTCGTCAAGTTACTCATATTCATAATCGTAAAAAGGTTTATTGATTGATTGGATGTTTGCGTTAGCTTTACGCCCAGCTAACAGTATTTTAGCTATATCCAGGACGAGAACAAATTAAACATTATATCAATTGGAAAAATATGGACCAAAAGGCAACAATTTAGACTTTCACTGGAAAAGTATGGGATATGGGTAGAGTGCGATTTAGCCTTTTGTTGCGGCTACAACGAGCCTATACTGTTATCGACGTCTACAAAAGGGTCTTTATCGTGCAAGGAACGTGGCACTCTCCAAACACGTTACCAGCTGTAGTCCGCGGTCTGTCTTTCCGTGTTATGACTGTACACCCCCCAAACGAAAGGGCATTCCCTATCCGGCACCTGGGGACGCGCTGTGTAGCTCTTTGTGTCGAGCACTGTGAACCCTCACGTTATGGTCCCAGACGCAAAAAACGCAAATCCAGGACAAGAAAACATATATATTGCTTACAATAAATGTCTGATGTCAATGGGAGATGACTATTTCAACATATTCTAAATATAGCTACTGGTCAACAGCAGTATCTATTCTAAAAATTCAGAATATCGATCACAAGATCAAGCATAATGTATTAGTTGTGAAATGTAAACTCTATACACGGGAGCTTAAGGATTATTGCTATTAATAGAAGGAAAATTGAAAGTATGAAGTTAAAGTCGTCACGTAGTTTAACTTGTTGACAATCTAATTAAAATTAAATCTTTCACTTGCTCCTCCCATTTTGTTATTTGTCGCTGCGTTGTACACTCAACGACCATAGCAAAAAGGGGAGAGCAAGTGAAAGATTTATTTTTAAGTAGATTGATGTTTTGACACATTATGTTTGAGGCAGGTTTTATTTTATAGACAGCTATATGATTACTTTTTAGAGTTGATTCCCGACATGTTACCCTCTACTGACTTGTATTAGATATATAAAATAAGGACCTATAATTGTGTATGATCTGTAAATGCTTGACACTATCTACATGGTCAGAAATTTCTGACTATTTTAGTAACGAAATTCCAGTGACGGTGGAAACTATATGCACGCAGTTTGGAACATTTAACATATTTCTTGCATTTTTTGGTTATCTTTGAAATGAAATGTCGAGATAAAAAACCTCTTTTTATAGACATTGGCTGCGTTTGGATGAATGTGGCAAATCCAGTACCAGAAATCGAGAAAATTACTTGTCCTAGTTTGAAATAAAAACAAATAAATGGTACAAACCATGCTTGTTTTAAGATACAAGTTAAAGAAAAATAGCAAAGAAAACCGACCGAACAACAAATTAAATTAAATTTCACAAATTCACATGGGGAATGTCTACCGTATTTTACAGTTGTGTTTCAAAAAAATTGACCGTTTGTTAATACTTATCCATCATAAGCCCGTGATTTCAGTTCTGGTGTTTTATTTATTTCAGTATGTTTATTCATGGGTTAACTTGATATTTTATTATGTAATTCGTTTTCACTGTAGAAGTTCAATATTTTATATGTTTTCCATGCATTTTTCAGTTCAGTTGTCATCTGACTCGAAAGCTGGAATGGGGAAAAAGACATTCTCCTTTCAATTGCTACCAATCAGAGCAAAACGAACAAACAAACTTTCCCAATCACTGAGCCATATTAATGATATTCAAGAAAATTGTGAACTGGAATCTGTTAACACAGTGATACCGGACGATACTAGCAGCTCTAGCGACGATGAACAAGAATTTGCACACGTAAATTGCTCATTTGAAGCGGAAGTCAACACTAATGCAAAACTGTATAAAACATTTGGGAAACATAGACAGGCAGGTAGAAATCTCAAAGATGGAACTGACATTCTGCATTTAGAGCAAGGTAAATGTGTCGTTGCCGACCTACTTAACTGTCGCCTTGTTATATTTTCTAAGTCAGGCAAACACAATGTGATTTTGCAAAATAAAAACATTGTCGAACCGTGGGGTCTTGCATTCCACGAAAACCTCATTTTAGTTACGTCACGCAGAAAAAGGTGCGTAGTGAAGATCTCTCAAACCGGGGATATTGAAGAATCATCATTTGGTGAATCAACTTTCCGTGATCCATGTGGAATAGGTGTGACAAAAGACCACCGAATTATTGTCGGTGATATTCAATTGAAAAAGGTGTCGCTACACGAATGGTGTGGTAATTGGTTGTCTGATTTATGCCAACCTGACAACAGAAAATTTCAGCTACCCAGATATATAACTGTTTCTCCAACAGGAGATATCATTATATCAGATTCTGGAAATCACTGCATTTACTTGTATACTGAAAACGGAGATTTCAAAAAGACGTTTGGTTCATTTGGTTCAAATGACAAACAACTAAAGGCACCATATGGAGTTTGTTGTGACCCATTCGGCAACATTTTTGTGGCGGATCACTACAACGACCGGGTATCACTTTACACTAAAGATGGCGATTTTATTAAACACGTATTAACAAAAGAAGATGGAATTTTTCATCCCCAAGGAGTTTCTTTTTCCGGTGATATGAAACTTTTTGTTACCCACGGTTCTCTCAGAGCGTGTGAAGTAAAAGTATTTAGTTTTATAGATAAATCTACAAACACTTTGCATGTTTAAACATAAACTATAAAATATTTCAAGAAGTGTTTTATATTAATATGGTCTTCCATAACAAAACAGTGTGATTTATAATAACAACCGTGAATGTAAAAAAAAATAAATTCTTCAATTTAGGAAACATATTATATTTTACGCAGAACTTATTTGCTTAGGCCCCGTTTACACTATGAAAAAAATACATCGATCTTTTTTGAATCGATCTTAAAAAGAATGGTTTGCATTTACACACACTTGTAATATAGCATGAAAGATCGATTGCAATCGATCTTTTTAAGTCCTATGCGTTTATACTGGCGTTAAATTTGACAACAAGAATCGGTTTAGCCGCCTATTTTTAATTAAATGTTCTATTAATAGAATGCACATGGGTACTTAATACATGCCACGAGTTTAATGTATGCAAACATTTTGCTAAAATGAAGGAGACAGATGTATCATCGGCTTACTTGGTATCCAAATTATGAGTTTTTTGTTGATATATATTTCAAGAATTATGCAAAAACGTGTTAAAAGGAAGTTTTTATATGAAAAGGGAAGACTGCATCGTTTGAAGCTAAGATAACAACGACGTTCTAACAGACTACATGAGTTTAACATGTCAACAAAAAGGCGTCGCAATAGATTCATATGTGTCTTGTTGATCGTGTGACCACGATTCTCCTCTCTTTCGCTCCATTGTTTTGATGTTTTATATATTCAAGTGTATTTTTGCCGCCAAACATGCGCAGTACATACGCATTTCTATAAATATGTTATCAGACTATTAAACTACGATTCTTGCGTTTACACTACAAGAAAGATCGATTAAAAAAGATCGATCTTTTTAAGTCTAGGTCTAAAGCAGGACTTTTTAAGTCCGGTTCTTTGTGAATCGATTCAAATAAAGATCGATCTTTATCGTTTACACTGACAAAAAGATCGATCTTTTTTGCATCGATTAAAAAAAGATCGATCTTTCCGTCTAGTGTAAACGGGGTCTTACATTACTAGTAACTTGACAAGGCATAAGTGCCATTAACATTTTAGCTGAGAGTTATTTGTAGACCAAAGAATTATTTTATTTAAATGCCGCCTGGACAATTGTCCCCATTTTTATATATCATTGTTATGCTGCGCACTGATTTTAAAGCTACGTAAAGAAGCAAAATAGGGAATAAGAAATCACCTAAATACAAAATTTTAAACACATAATAACTGGTGTGATCCTAACGTAGACCGATTTTGGCATACAAATGTTCGCGGATTGGCAGAGAAGTTTATGAAAAAGTATGGGGCTATTTCAAGCTTTACACATGAATGGTAGTTTTAGATTGTATACACTTGCATTTGATAACATATTGTGGAATATACAGTTGCTAATGTGCACGTTTTCTCTTTGATTACGAATGTGTGCAAGATATGTCACCACTAATGTGTGAATTAAAATCTAATAACAATAAAAAGCATTTGTCTAAAATTAAGTATGTATTTCGTCAAAATCTGGAAAATTAGCGATTGATATAACCTATGTGATACTATACTATTTTATCGGTAATTTGTTACAATTTCCTTTGATCTTTACTACCAATAAAATTAGTATCAACGCTCAGAAGAACAACGACTAGTGATACTAGAAATTATCAGCTGTTGGTCATTTGTCATGCGCTAACACATTGCGGGAGAATCTGCCTTACTTTTTGACCAATCGCGCATCACTGACCAAAGCTCATTAATATTAAGGAAAACAAACATCACGAAAAAAACAATACACCTATGCTGCAATTAATCAGACCTGCCCAGACACCAAGAAGTGTTACAAAATATAAAACGCAACACACAATCAGTATCTAGAGAGTATCTAATTCATCTCCTGAAATAAGAATAACGAACAATGTACATACAATACCCCCCTTTTTGTATGGCAGTACGCTCGAATTTCGGCGATAAACGGGTCTTGAAAGTGTATCGCTTTAACGGCGTTTAATTTGGCTGAAACACATGTTTATCATCAATAGAGAATAAAATGCAGGATATATTAACAGTACACTTCGTTTTGATCGCTGAATGAAGGAAGATTGCCGAAAGGCGAAACATCGGGTATGTGACCGTACACGTAGTTGATATGCTAAAGCCCTTTATACTATAGGCAACTAATTACTAGGTGTTACACAGGCAGACATTTTCATTACATATTTAGGGGGTACGGAATCAATATGGATTGATTTATCATTATAGGTAGCCCCATATAAACGGAATAACTGACATGCACACCAAGCCGGTCAGTGAAAGAAATCGTAATCAGAATCAGTTTCTTCTTTGAAGAAACATTAATATAGTTTTTAAACATGATAACCTACCTCTTTAAACTTTTTCATAACGCTGAAATTGGTTTCAGATTGACATTTCCTCTCCATTCATTTGAAATTCCCTCCGGCTCCGTCCGTACAATCGCTTTAACAGTTTTGAATGAATGAGGTAGTAGTGACGTCATGTCAGACCGCATTACGCATAAAAATTGTACAAAAGAAGTAGTGCACAGAGTCTTACCGTAAAAACGGTACTATTACAAAGCAAAATAACCTCAAATATGTCAAAAAACGAAAACAAATAAAAAAGATGTATTTAAATTGAGAAATTACCGATAAAAAAATTATTAGTATTTTTTTTCGCTCGACAAGGATTATCAGGTCCATATCAGATTCGCTCTACGAGCTCATCTGATATAGACCTGATAATCCTTGTCGAGCGAAAAAAAATACTAATAATTAATATGTATCATCTATATATGTGATAGAAGATGTACTTTTGTCGGAACTACGTCTTGGCGTCACAATGAATGGTATTTCCAATGATTCGGTGAATGACTTTCATTCTCACTCGGAACATCTCTCGGTCATTTCCGTCGAGGGAAAGTGACCATAGGCGGAAATAACCGAGGTGATCCGATTGTTTCATTCCATGAATGAAATATGGCGTCATAATACGCGTGACGTACAAATGCTTCGTTGAATGTTAAATTTTAAATTTTAAACATTCGGTTTTGTTCGGCCCCATTTTATACTTCTTAATTTTAGATAAACTTATTACATACGTCTCGTAGTGATAAGAATGTACACAACTGTCTCGACGTGATACAGGTAGTTGTACATACACATAATATTTATAGGTAAATGAACCATGTTTAGTAGAGTTTTTGGATGGTATTGCTAAATAAAACGTTGTCAAAAGAAAGTTGCATAGAATGCTTATGAATATTTTTTTATAGGTTTTTGTTTATAAAAAATTTTGTGCAAAATAAAAAGCCATTACTTTATTTTATTAACTATTGTATTATATTTAAAATCTGTCAATTAAGTATTGATATATGTTTTATAGATATATAAACAAAGTCGTTCAATAAGAACATAGATAAATAAATTTTATAAAATGTTATAGAAACAGAAGTGTTTGCTAACGTCAACAGACTCGAAATCAAATAGTTGCAAATCGATTTTTAGTTAAGAATTTGCTTTAATATACAGAAATACACAAGAATATATTTCCGTATATATATTACACCAAGAAAAGCAAATAGATCACTAACAATAGATTTGAGCATGTTTTACATAAGCAAACTCTTTTTTTATATTTGATAACTTCTAGAAATCAATGTTCGTATTGAAGCCACCTTCGGTATAGGAATCCACTTCCTGTTAATGAAGCTGAAGGGGTCATTGTCGACCTGGGTACTATATCAGCGTACCCAGGGTACGTTTATAATTCTTAAAAGTACCCTGATAAATTAGTTTCATATAAACGTACCCAGGATATAAGAAGCGGCTGCAATCGTACCCTGATAGATGCACAGTATATAATCAGCATCATCAACTTTGGTACCAAAAATCGCGAAGATCCGGAAAGGCTTTTGATCACGTGATAGTTGAACGAGAACAGGGTACGATTGCAGCCGCTTCTTATATCCTGGGTACGTTTATATGAAACTAATTTATCAGGGTACTTTTTAAAATTATAAACGTACCCTGGGTACGCTGATATAGTACCCAGGTCGACAATGACCCCTTCAGCGTTAATGAAACTGAACAAATGCATTTAAAATATCCAGGTTTCGGTTTTATTGATGTTCTATGCTATTTGATAGATGTGAATTATAAGTTAAATATGCTCGAGCTCAGAAAAGACTTAAGAATTACGAAATTGTATTGACAATGCAAACTCCAAATATTCGCGTAATTGCAAATAGGGACATGCATGAGCAGTTTCCTATCAACAGGATAAAATATATCGACTTAATGATAAAGTTGCAAACAAAAAAGAAAGCATTCATATATTAAATGTCACTACAGCACGATGCTATTTTTACACCCTGTCCCAAGATAACAGGATACATTAGTTTTAGTATGACAAACCAATGCTGTTGTTGTACAAAACAGATAGGTGATCCTTTGAGTTTCAAGTATGACAGTATAGTATTGCATAGGCATGTTGTTCGACATGAAGTACGTAAAAGAGTTGGTAGAAACATCACGACGTTTCAATATGTTACGAGTTGCAAAAATTGGTAGGACTATGATCAGATCAATCAATTGCCATGATTTTGCCACGGGATAACAGGCTAATCCACTTTTACCACTAATAGCCTATTAGTAGTCAAATTGCTTAATATCATCTATGTTTATGGAAAATTACAGTTGAAAATGGAGGTGGATAATAAAAGTTGACTTCTAGTTTTGTTATCCCAAATGATTTAGGCAACAATTTCAAATATATACGCTTGTCATTCCTTCAAATAAAAGACGATATATACGCCTACGTTGTTTGAAAGAAAAAATAGCAAGGAAACCGACCTAACACCAATAGCGACAAGTCAAGGGACAATTACAAATCCGGATATAGATAAACATATACAACACAAAACAAAAAGCAAAAACCCCCAAACCGCAAAACAGAAAGTGAGTATCAGAAGCCAAATAAAAGTCATTGGTGCACTCATATGCTCTGGACACAAAAACAGTGTCTGCCTCTAATTAGACACCTTATATTAGTGACTACCGACGTTCAGTATACTAAAACATCGGTTTCTTAGTCATCGATCTATCTAAAAGGTGTAATGGGGTCAGACCTTATTAAACTGCATCAACGTAAACAAATATATAAAGTTGGAATATAGGTTTATTGATAAATGTATGAATTTATGATAGGAGAGTGTCGTGACCAACTTAGTATCGAGATAATACTTAATGTAGAAGACAAATAACAGTTAACACAGTGATAATTAAGACATAAAGACGATTTAAAAAACAAAGAAGAGGCCTCGTGAATTTAGACCCACTCTTGTCTAAATATAAACAAGAGTGGGTCTAAATTCACGAGGCCTAGAAAATACTCAATGTGTGCAGGTAACCTGATTTACCTATCTGTACTTGAAAAGCAAAGATAACAAAATAGCATGATAACAGTTTAGTTAATCTGAACTTGATTATTTGGGTATAAAGAATTGAAACATATTAAAAGTACCTAACAACAGCAAACAAAATCATCAACCATAAATATCTGTAATGATTAGATTAAACTAAATTTAGATTTGGCCGAATTTTCAGATAATAAGGTATCTTATTGTGCATTTACCGACTATTTGTCAAACGGTCGATTTCAACAAACAAGGTTGTACCAAAAGATTAATAAAGAAATGTGTAAGAAATCGGAGAAGAATAATATAAGTTAGGTTTTAATAATGTTTCACAATTCCGCCAGACAATTTAGAATAGGAACCACTGTCTTGGAAGGATGATTTGGAATAATAAAACAAAACATTAAACACAGAGAAACATGCAAACTATCTTTAACTATGAAAGAATCTAAAATAAAAAGATGCGACTTGACTAACCAACATGTCATTTCTGGTTAACAGATAAGAGTTTCTTCAGACAAATATACAATTTAAAACATTGCAATCGCAAACTGTGAGTCTTCATAACATATTAGTTACAACCTACAAAATTTGGGGCAAAATTACTCTTTTAAAGTGCGAAAAATAATTATAAAATGGGTTATACTTCTTCACGAACAGCTTCATTATGCCTGTATATATTCTGTAAAGTTACATCTATACTATATTATGATTTTGTTACATTGTAATGTAAAATTATTGATACACTATGTTTGTTTGATTTAGAGACTATTTTTAAATAAGGTCACATATTAGTAGAAAGAAAAATAGCAAGCAAGCATACCGAGCCAAGTCAAGGAACAATTACATATCCGGATTCAACTGCACACAATTTTATTTAGTTACAACTATAAATAAGGGTATATTATATATAGCATATTTTACGGGTATATTATAATTAACAAAATCAATTGTGAATAAGTATAATAAATTAAAAATAAAATGCGCATTAATGGATTTATATATTACACATGCACAAAATTGAGGTTGCTCCAAACAGGGACAGTCTATACTAAGTATAGATTGTCCCTGCTCCAAAGTATTGTAGAGCAAAACCTTTTGTTTAAAGTAATCAGTATAATTTAAAAAGAAATGAAAATTTGTAAGTGATAGAAATGTCAGATTAACCATTACAACACTAACAATGTTGTTTCTAGTCCGAGAATCCTGCCGTCCACGCTTTTTTTAGACTTAATGGGAGCGTTGGACGGCAGAGGATTCACGGACTATGTTGTTTCCTTGCAGCCTACTTCATGAGAACAAATGTGTTTTCCTTGACGTATTTTTGCTATTATAAATACAAAAGCATTAAATAATTAAAATTGTTCATGTTAGTTGCTGTATGATTGTATCCCGATCTGCCATGCAGTACTCAACGCTTGCGAGTGTGACTTGGCTCTTATCACATATATTAGAAGTAAACACCATGATAGCGTTATTTTACAAGATTTCACGTAAAAGTCAGTAAAAGATATTGTTTCCTCTGAGAAACTCTGCCAAAAAATTGTACCGCAAATAAATAATTCACAGCAGAGAAACTTTACTAAAAAATCTAGGTATAAATTTTATAATAAAGGCAATAAAACAGATCAATGCAGATCATTTTGTGCTTTATTACCATCAAACAGTATAGTTCAGATGTTCAGGACGCCAACAAAGAAACAAACAATAAATAAATATAAACAATGGGATGGGCTAAGGAAACCCCATGTTGTCGTTGTTTTATGAATGCCCGGAGTTTTTAGTAATTCTTATCTTTTTTGTTGAAACAACTGCTGGAGATACAATTGTAAATGTTTAAATTATCTACATCAATATAAAAAATTCAATTATTTTATAATGTGCAATGATAACATTATGACATCTACCCCTTTTTCGACTGGGTGTGATTTCTGTATTCTCTGTGTGTGATGTGCAACTTACTGTTCTTGTACATATACCATCAGACAAGTTTTGAATGACTGTGTTCATGTGGAACAAAAGCTGATAAAAAAATCTAACTGTAATTGTTTATAATTTTCATTAATGCTGTCAGTGTGATATGTTTGACGTGCTGTTAGTATGTATTATAGTAATTTTGTGTTGTTCCCCTTTTGTCTTATAACTATTATATAGTGGTCCAAGGTATTCTCAATAGTTTCAAGGAACTTGGTGCATAGGTAGATAAACAAAATAATTCTTGTATACTGAATTCAATAATTGCCCAAGGTTATGTTTTTACCAAGTTTTCATCGAACATTCAACTTTTTCTTGTATCATATACACCGATTGAACAGAGTGTAAATAGTGTATAAGATATAATCTTCAGGTGTTTTTGATAACAATTGTGATGGCATAATACACAGGAATTTGAGGCTCTACACTGTGAAATACATAATATTTTAACCTGAAAGAAAGATATGCATTGAATTTAATATATGTAACCCTTTTACAATAGGGCGGTATAATGTACACTTAATGACCATTTGGAATGTGATAAACTTCTCTTGTGATTTTTTTTTTCATAAATTACCACCCCTCTATACGCTCAGATTCATATTTAGTAAATTTGAATGTAACGTGACAATAGGCAAAACACTGCAAGTGCAGGCAATTATCAAGTTAAGTTTAGAGTGATTTATAATGAGAGCATATGAAATCTGTAGCTACACTTGAAACTGTATTAGAAAAATGATTAAAAATAACATGTGATAAAAGAAAAGTGTACGAACTTTTTAAAGAAGGCATTATTATTTACAATTGTTCCACATATTTCAACCTTGACATGTTTATGATTTAAATCTATATATAAAAACGTAGGTAGTAATTCTCATGATAAGCAGAACTAAAAATAAAACAGTTATCTAAAACACCTGACCTTATGAGACAAAACATATTAAATTTTTCAATAGTTGATAAAATGGGTATTGTCATGAGATCTTGACTGCACAAAGGGGAGTGTTACTGCCTGAAACATTGATAATGTCCAAGCCAAAGGCAATACCACTGTCCCTGAGTTGTTTGTTACTGTAGAGATCATTAACATGATGTCAAATTGCTGTAGATTAATTAATACCAGCCTACCTTGTTTTATCAAATTAAAAAAATACATAACTTTACTGATATGGAATGATAATTATATATGCTTTATATGACTGAAGTATTGCTTTCATAGTTTATATTAAATTCTGTCCAATCATTCACAGAAAACAAGCATAAGATTATGGTTTATTGCTATTTCGCATTATTATCCTTGATCTTTATGTGTGGAATCGCCCCTTCTCACTCTACTAGCATGAGATGGGCCCATCTCACCTCATTGTAAGAACATTGCTTAGTAAATAATGTGATACCACAATGTTAACTTTGTAATTGCTTAACATCCAGGGAGCAATATTTCAGCTATATTCAGGATGAGAACAAGTTACAAACAATATATCAACGTGGAAAAAGGATTGGACCAACTGGAACACAATTTTGAATGGCACTGGAAATGCTTGGAACATATGGTAGGTATGGAAATTGAGCCTTTTGTAGCTGCAACACTGAACCTACTCTTTCAAAATCTACAAATGGGGCGTTAATCATGCATGGAGCATGGGAATCTCTAAACACTTTACCCACCAGTCAGGCTTTCCATATTATGATCTGACAACCCCCAACAAAAGGCCCTCACTAACTGCCACCTGGGGACATGCTGGGCAGCTCAGCAGGTTGAGCACTGGGAACCCTCCCAGTATGGTCTCAGTATAAATATAGCAACAGTCCTATGCGAAAACAAAGTTACTAATTATACTAAGAGTACTGCACAGAATGTTCAAATTAGAAAAATGTCTTTCACTCATAGTCTTTTATTTTTATTTTATGTTTTTTTGGTAAAGCAATATTTAACTATAAGCAGCATACTTAACCAATAGAATACACATGACAGGTATTAACTAGTTAAATTTAAATAAAATAAATATAAACCAATTATCCAGCATAAAAAAATCAGCTCTCTTGTAATCTATCAATTAATGAGATTTATACAAGAAGTATTCCTCTACTTTGTAAAGATAAGCAACAACAAAAAATGGAATGGATAAAACAAAAAGTATAAATAGCATAAAAATACAGAAATCGTCCAGAATAACAAAACAGACATGGACAACTTTATTTATCTGTAGTATTATCTATAGGTTTCATCCTATGTCTTAGTTCTTGTGGTCTATTAATGTTTAACTCTGTTTCTGTAAACTCATCAACAACAGAAGGGGTTTCTTCAGATATCTGTATAATTTCTCCTGTTTCTTTAGTATTCACTCTGGTACTTTTGTCCTTTTCCATAAATGATACTATTTCAGAACATGAGATTTCTTTATCATTTTCTGAAAAAGGTATTTTGTTATCTGAGAACACAATTGGCTCTGAGATTACAATATTCTTACTGTTTGTAAAAATGTCTGGATTGACTGAACTTTGTTGAGATAAATGTCTAGTATTTAGAGGGTTTAAAGTCTTTCCATCTGATTGCTTACTGTCTAACTCTGGTCCTAAACTGTCAACAAAACTAGACTGTGTAAAAAATTGAGATGAATCTGAAGATATATCTGTTTTTTCGTTTTCTTTCTTTTCTGTCTTGTTCGGAGTTTCATTTTTTGTTTCTTCTTCTTTGGGCTTGTTGCTGATGAGATCATACGCCTTTCCAAGCACTATTATGCTAGTAAGAACCTTAAAGGTCATCAAACTGGAAATAAAAAAACATAACTAAAGATCCTAATGAGCTCAGAGCAGACAAAACTGATTCAAGATAGCCACCACCATAATGCGCAAATATTGTTGAATACGTTTATATCTGTTCTTTTCACAATCCCTATCACTACATCAAACACAGTTTTAGCATAATGTGGCATTAGCACTACCACATTAACCTTTTCATATTTGCCATTAACAAGGTGGCATGATGCCACCACAATGACCCATCATATTTACCATTAAAACGGTGGTACAACACTACCACATTGACCTACATGACATGTGGCATTAACAGGGTAGTACGACTCCATCACATTGACCTTTGTGCCACATGGCATTAACAGGTTGGTACTACACCACCACATTAACCTCTATCACATGTGGCATTAACGGGGTGGTATGACACCACCACACTGACCTCCATCACATGTGGCATTAACAAGGTGGTATGACACCACCACATTGACCTCCGTCACATTTGGCATCAACAGGGTGGTGCAGTAAAATAGTTTTCAATATTCATACTGTAAAAATGTCAAACATGTAGATCATTTAAAAATGATTTTCAGTTTTTATGCTGTTAAAATATAAAACATTAAAACATGCACAGCATCTAAATCAGTAGAGTACAATTCAGATTTTATAACCATATTTAGTTTGATACAAAAGGCTCAAATTTCCTTATTAAGTTAAGTTAAGGGCAGTATTTTCGGTCGCTAGCAGCCCACTTGTGGTTCTCTCTTATCTGACTGCTTTCTATAGATCGTAACATTTACAAATTATAGTGTTTAATCAGCACTTTATATTCTAAAATCACTAACCAAAAATATAAAACGATTATGATGAGGAAACCAATCACACCGGAGATCTTAAATGATCTTGTACAAATTCTGACCAGTAGGCAGGCCAATGGTAATGGAGTAAAACCCATCCTTCTGGCTAACAAATCTGAGTAATCAATGAAAGCCTGAAATATAAAAAGAAATGTAGCACTGGATAAAAAATCTGGGTAATCAATGAAAGTCTTAATTAGTAAAAGAAATGCAGCACCCGTCTGTCTGGGTAACAAATCTGAGAACATTGGTTTTTGTGGATTTAAATACCCAACAAAGTATAAAAATTTGAACCAGTTCAGATTTTCAAAGTTTCTGTTAAGTAACTTAACACAATTTGACTTACTAAGAACTCAACATGTGAAAATAAATGATAGTATTTTGTTTTTTTGCTTTATTTAATTATAAATAATATATCACATTAGTTACATCTTTATATTAAAACATATTATAAAAGTAAAGACACTAACAATAAATCTAACAAGAGGCTAAGACAAGCCTGCAATAAAGAAGATATATTTCCCTCATGTTTAAGTGAGTAATGTAGTAGTGGGCATTTACCATTTCTAAATGACAGAAACTATAAACAGGACAATCCAGTGAATATTGCTGTTTTGGTCAATACTGCAAATATTAAATAACTGTTTCTAATGTGTTTTGGAATGTGGTACTTCAGAAATACTTCCAATGTTGTAGATATTGTACAAGTTGGAATTGTACTTAAAACTCAAACTGGATGAGATGCTACAGTACAATGTCCAATATGGGGAAAGAGTTTGGATTGAGTGATTCAGTTATATTAAGTTAACAAACAATAAATTGATTTGAAAAAGATGGACCAATGGGCAAACATTTTGAAAAAGTAAGGAGTATGGGTAGGGGCAAAAAATTTAGCCTTGGCTACAATGAGTCTACTTTTATCAACATCTACAAAAGAGGTCTTTATTATGCAAGGAGAGTGGCACTTTCCAAAAACCTTACCCAATGTGGTCTGCTGTCAGGCTTTCCATATAATGACCTGACATACTCAGACATATGACAACTGGGGACGTGCTGGGCATCTCTGGGGATCAAGCACTTTTAACCCTCACAGTATGGTCCGATAAAAAGATTATGGGCAAGTCTGTATTGTACCAATACCGTTTTCAGTATAATACAGACAAGCACAAAATCTTCTTAATTTGGATGTTTTACTGTACAATGCCTTATTTATTACCCAGTATACAGCTAAACCAAATTGCAATATATTTTTTCAATAACAATATTAACAGAAATTTAAACAATGATTAATAAATTTATGGAAGCAATAAACAGTAACCAATGACAAAAAATAAGTAGAGTTATCTGCCTTAGTAATATTATAAACATCTGCACTGATTAGACATAATCACACCTATGAATATCAAGAATGACTCAAAATTTAAAGAAAATTAATTGAAGCTTTCTTTTTAAAAAATCCCCCCTTTTTTACAAACAAAGTATATATTCTATAAAAATCTGAATCTGACCAAAAATGAAAGGAAGCCGTTTTGAGTCATAATATAACAAAACAAAATATATCTCCCTTTCTTTATAAACAGTCCCATAACTCTATGATTATTAATAAAAATTTTATTCTATCAAAAATATTCCCCAAAAAAAAAAAAAAATTCATGAAAGTGTTTTTGAGTTATAGTCTGAAAACTAAAAAATTCCCTGTTTTTTCCACAAACAAAGTCCCATTACTCTATAAATATTAATCGAAAATTTGCCCAAATTTATCAGGACCATGAGGCTATCATAAGTAACAACTATGTGCAGTTTGAAGAAAATAGGTGAAAGCATTCTCAGGATACAGTGTGACATGTGGACAAAAGACAGACGGACATTTGTATTAAAAAAATATTGCTTTTTTTATGTTTCCGTTTTATACAGTTTCTATATAAAAGATGTAGGCATAAGGAAAAAATATGGCTTTTTTACAATTGTATATTTCCTGCTGTATCGTTTTTTTAATTGGTTTATAAATATGACTGTATAATAATTTATTTTATGTTACATATTTTTAATACTGACAACAATAAAATATTCAAAATAAAATTTGCTTTGGATTGTATGCAATTGTGTTAATGTCAAACCTACCGTATTTTGTCGGTTTGCAACTAGGTCTTTTGCTAATTTAACTGAAAAGGAATGATACACCTGCAAAAAAACATTATAGTGATCAGAAAAATAGTAAACATTTTTAAAGTTGATTTTGAAGCCTCTATGGCCGAGTGGTTATGGTAGTTAGTCTACTATTGTTCACATGGTCAGTTAACACTGAGGTTAGGGTTCAAGTCTCAGTGTGGACAGTGTGCACACGACTCCAATCTTAATTGATAAGGATTTCTCCATGTACTCTGGTTTCCTCTCCCAATAAAAACTGGATGCCATGATATAGCTGAAAAATTGCTGAAAGTGACATTAAACATGTACATCATTCAAACAAACAAACAAACAAAGTTTATTTGTGTATAAATGGATCTATGGTACCATTGTAAAGTCATATAGAAAGTTTTCATACATTCACTACTTGAGCATCTAGGCATTATGATTTCTATTTCAAAATACTGAATATATAAACCTAGTTATTACTCTTAATTTAAAGGTTGTTACACATTAGGTATGTTTTCATATCACTGACCAAATTGCTCTTTCTAGGATTTTTATAGTGCAAAAACAATGAAGGAACACTTCAAGCAGTTGTTGTTCCATCTACTTAATACAGAATGAAGAAACCTCCAAGCAATCATGGCTTCATCTCATTAACAGAGAAAAGAGCAACCAATGTTTTGTTTTTTACCACAGAATAGAGAATCCATCATTTCATTGGTTCTAACTCAAAAACACACAATAAAGAAACCCTTAAAAAAATCATTGATCAATTTCATTAACTTAGAATGAAGAAATCCTCAAAGCAACCATTGTTCTGTGTCTTTAACGCTGAATGAAGAAGACACCTTTTGAGCAATCCTTGTTCATTCTTCTTATCACAAAATGAAGAAACCTTTCAAGCAATCATCACAAAGTCTACTAAAGATGAAGCCATCCTTACTCTATCATCACAGAATACTTACTTACATAAAGTATCTTTCTACAAATGTTAGATTAACATTTAGTACTTTACCCTAACTCTTAGTTCTGAATAAAAAATTGACACACATGTTCATGTTTCAGACAAATGTCATGCTAAAAATTAAGAAAATAATTCTCATAATTTAATACTATAATCTTTGAATACCAGTTCTATCTCTTTTTTTTGTGGTAAAAAGATATTGTCTAACATGTATGAAACATACATACAGAACTAAAAACATTTCATCAATAAATGTACATCATATAAATCAATAAACTTACATCAGCTGGTATTTCATTAAACTTTACAATAAATGCATGCTTGATCCAGTCAACAAACAGCTCAGCTACTAAAACTAAAACTGCATCAGGAATAATTACCCAGATATGGTCTGAAATGTAATGTAAATTGGGTACATTCAAAACAATTTGTACCATAATTGCCACTGATAAGTCATTGGCACTCAGGAGGAGGTATCACTCACCTGATTTATATAGGCAATGAAGATGACATTTCCCTTATGCTAAACATGTCCTGTTGGTTTTGTTTTAATTGGTAAGCTGGTTTAAAGAAGCCTACTAAAACCTTTTTACCATCGAGTTCTATGTCATGTGGTTGCAGCCATCTTAAATTTCCATTTTGCATAACAAAAATAAAGTTCAGTAAAGAAGCCTTTTTAAAGTTTCTACATAAGGTCTTCTGTTAAACACATCTGCAGTGGTGATCATTTGAATTTGCGATTAGATAAAAAACTTTGTAAAAGGACTATCCAATGAATGCTGGTGATAAATTTTGTTTCAATTGGTTAATCGGTTTCAGAGAAGAAGTATATAGCTGCTTACAACAATGGATGCAAAGCGATGACAAATTCCACATGACTCTTCAAGTCAGGTGAGCTAAAAATCTTAGGCCTGAATGTTTTGCACTGATATACATATCTTTAAAAACTTTATACCTTACAATTTCTTTCTGACAGTTTTTGTTTTGATATGTAACTACACTACAGTGTAATGTAATTGGCATTTCTATGGTGCACTGGTCTGATGTTACATTGAGAATTGAAAGATCTTTTGTTTTGATTGCGTGACCGAATTCGACAAATGAAAATGATGGATTCTAATGTAATGCATACAAAATCAATCAAAGTCAGAAATGGCCGGATTTTGTTAAGTAGGAAGTAGGTGAGTGACAGACCTGAAATCGAATCCCACTTTATGGGAGGCCATGCTGATGCAGCATTCCAAGTTTCAAGAGAATGTGATTAGTAGTTGCTGAGAAAACTGTTACGAAAATTGTGTTCCCCGCCCCCCAACAATCACCATTTTAATACCCATATTTTCACTCAGTGAAATCTGGCCAAAAATGTAATTATACAGAAATACAATGGAATTTTTTTTAAAAACAGTGTATGACCTGAGTTATTGTGTTTACACCAAAGTAGGTATGCTCTTCTCTATAGTGTGCAAGTATAAACAATTATATACTTGAAAGTTTTTTTCCACAAAACCCCAGATTCTGAGAATTTATTACAAATGATTTTTTTATTAAATATTTTTTTTAAACCCAAAAGTACTCCTATAAAGTTTTTACAAAGTAACTCTGTGATTAAATACCTGGGTTCCATGAGAATTCTGTCATATTTCTAATAAAGACAACACCTAACAGTATGACATAGGTAAATCTTTCTTTCACATCACTACAAGCAATATGGTACAGAAATCCTTTATCAATCTTTTTGAACATGTTTGATTTTATTTCTACAAACTGAAATAGACAAATCATTTATTTTATAATAACTTCATACACAGTCTAATTAAAATAATCTTTCACTTGCTCTCCCATTTTTCTAGTGTCATAATGTGGCTACAATGGAAACTTTATGATAATTTTAAAGTTTGTAAAGAACTTTACAAAGATGACTTTAAACTGGCATTAAACATTTGTCACGTATGATTATGAAGTATAATGGAATACAAGATACAAACAAAAAATTTAGACTATCACAGAAACTTAAACAACTAATGGTGATACTTACGTTGTTAGACATCATAATGGTCAGAAGTGCCTTGTTATGGGAATTGAAGGCTACATTTAATACTGTAGCTTGAAATAAAATTAACAAAGTATGAATAACTGAAACAGGAGTTAAGGTAATTAACATGATGCCAAGATAATCTATACATTGGTATTCCCTTTTTCTAATAAAGAATAATTATATGACTCTGACTCATTTAAAAATATTAATGTTTTTCATCCATTTCAGAAAAGGTTTTTTACTTAAAAAATTTTGTAGTACAATGTATTTCATGCAAAATGATGACTGCAGCAATGCAGACAACAGACATTGGTAATAAGTGTGTCAAATATACATCAGCTTTTATTAAAACTCCTTTAATGTCCAGATTAACAACAGGCATAAAGAAAAGATATGAAAAAAAAAACAGAACAAAAAAAAACAAACATTATTTGTGCACCATATCAGCATTCATCTCTATATCAAAATCTTTACTTTTATAATATTCAGTTGGATAGCTGGAAAAAAATAAGAATACATTCCAGCTATCCTTATGATCTCATGTGATAACACTTTTATACCATTGTTTTCTTACCAATATTGATTGAACGAAGTGGAATGTGGATGAACATGTGTTCAATCACCAATCTGGCAAACCTATTTTTATATTGGTATGTATGCTTGACCACAAAAGATGCATTTATGTTAGTCTTATCTTGTGCTTTGAAGTTTCTTTATCATATTGCTAAAAAATTGCTCATCAAGCAATAAACACCATACAGGTATGTTCTTAGTCTTATAAAGTTAAGTGAAAATAATTAATTCAGAAATACTAAAAGTTCTTGTATTTTCATATCAGTATACAGGTACTTTAAGGATACCGACATATATAATGGCAAGAATAAGATGTGGAATTACACCAATATGTTCCCTCTTTTTATCCTTAGGTTCTGTAGCTGTCCAGAATAAGGCTTCTAATATGTCTTGTCCAAAACTAGAAAATAATTTATCTGCCATCTGAAATAAAATGATACACAACTACAGTGTGACTTCATCTTGATTGTAAATAGCACTGTCAGAATTGTCAGCATATTTTATTTATTTTAATTAAATATATATGCAATGTCTTTGGAATAAGACACACAAAGTATGTCTTATTTTACTGTTTTTTACGCATTGTTTTGTATAAAATCTTCAACCATAAAAGTAATACAAACTTCAACTTTAAATATGTGACTACAGATATAAATATATCAATTCATACAGCATTTTTATAAAATAATGTTTCAGTTCAATTCAGTGAATTAATTAGTTAGACACATTTAATCCGAGTATAACTTGAACCAATTCTAATCCCTATTTTCCAAGCATAGTTTTTTCTCATCAGTATACATCATGCAAGTCGTCTTGTTTAAAGAATTACTCATCAATAAATACATATTAAATTATATCACAGAATATAGTTATTATTCATAAACATATTTAAGAAGACTACCAAATTAAACAAATTAGAGGAATGACATAATTATTTCCTTCATTTACAAATAGTGATTTACTGATGTCAGTTTGTAGTCAAACTACAAAAATTATTTGCTAAACTGTCATACTTACATCTAACATATTATAAAAGACATATAGTTTAATGACGGCCTGGCCTCTGACTAAATGATACATCATAGATGTGTCTATGTAGTTGACAATAATACAACATACTACTAGTATTATTCCCTTCAAAATATCACAGGATTGAGCTGGCTCTAAAATACGACTGGTTCTGAAAATTAATATTTTTAATATTAACACAAAATGTCAAAATACAGAATTTGGATGCTGAAAAGCTTGTATTTCATTCTTTTGACACTAACAGTACTCATAAGCTACTATTGAAAACAGAAACTATTTAAAAGAAGAACCTACATTTGTAAAGGTTTTTTTTCCATCATAAGTAATACAGGTATTTGTTACAATAAATAATATTCTTTAATTCTCTCTCATAGTTCGAAGTCAGAGGAAGTTCAGAAACTCTGACTGGATGACACTCTTTCTATGAAGATTTTTTACAACCAGTATCAACGACAGGTTAAATACCTTCACAGAATATTATTGAAGACAACAGTCAGGGTCTAAATATATTTACTTATGTAAAAACTTATTCATTTCTATAATATAGGACTACAGAATTAACTAACATCAAACTAACTGCTTAAATACAGCACAACACTTGCTGGATAGGGCTAGTCTGGCTGTTCTGACAGGGTAAGTGGTTTCACATGATCTAGTCAATGTTATAAACCTGTAAACTAAGTATAATAGGCCATCCATAAACATTTTATGGTTAATTATTTCCAGACTAACCCGTTAAATTCAACATACTGTTGTAAAGTGTTTCAGTGTTTTTAGCATACTTATATTTCAAAAATGAGTCTTTTTGGAATTAGCAAAACAAAAACCAAAATGCCTACTAAATTGTACTTTTGTAGGTCAGGAAACAACAATCAATTTTGTAAGGATGGCTTTATCTAAATGCCTGATAAATTACCTGGATGTAAGCAACCCACAAGGGTGAGTTAGTATCTTTAGGAATGCTATTACTATCCTTAGAGGAAGAAATGTAAAAATAAATAGGAATGCATCCATACAGTGGAAGTAGCCATAGACTAAAAACTGAAAATAGAAAACAAACAAAAACAGTGGTCTAATGCACTCTTATGTAATAGCATAAATATGTTGCAAGCTAAATGCACACTACAAATTTTACCTAAAACCAGAGACTAACATAACACAATGTAATTAACAAATTGTATTTCACAATTTCAAAATAAAAATGACAGTATGTTTTATTGAAGTGTATAGTTTGCTAGATTTATGCACAGTTTTAATTAAAGAAGAAAAGAAGATTATCTTAAGGATCACAAAATGTTATTTAATTCAATGATAAACAGCAGTCCTCAGATGTCACCACAGATGTCAACTTGGCTCAAAAATACACAAATTTAGTAAAAACAGTCTTACAAATATATTAGCTTTTATGGTGATGCATGGTGCATTAGTGTTAGTTTTTCTAAAAACTAAAACTCATTTAAGCCTTATAATAATAATGGGGTGGCAGAAATAAATCACATGGTTCTATATACATGTACATGTTTAATTGCAGCTAGGTGCACACAAAAAACAGCATGATTTTGAAAAAATACTTTCTGGGCTTTTTAAAAATATATTCTCTAATTAAACAAAGAAACAAGATATGGTGTGCATAACTGGTTATTTGTTTGAATGGTTCTTAATGCCACTTTCAGCAATATTTCAGCTTTATGTCGGTGTTCATGTTTTACCGGGGAGGAAGCCACAGTACCAAGAGAAAACCTGAGGCCTTTGGTAGTAAAACTGGAAATCCTTTTCAATTATGATTGAACTGAGCACACCCTGCCCACAATAAGACTCAAACCCACAACCTCAGTTTTGACCACCCAGAAACCGAGGCCTGTTGCACATCAGGTAACATATTATTTGTTTTTATTCCTGTAACAAAAAATAATGAAAAGTGCTGAACGAAAATTTGAGGAAAACAAATACAATCATTTACAGATATATTATTACCTTTTCAAGTTCTCGTGGAGTTTTCATAAAAGTATACACTCTTTGTCTTCTTTCTGTGAACTTTTCTTGATATCTCTCTAACAAATACCCTCTAGTCAGTTCTGATTTAAAATAACCAAACACTGACACTCCTATAAATATAATGTTATATAATTTACATAAATATTTTTCAACTAATTTTAGTGTTCCAAATGTATAAAAAAGAACAATGTAAAACACATCACGGAACAGTTTGATAGTTTAAATATCATTAAATCAAAGGATTACATGCCAGATTGCCGAATACCAAATTGACGACTCCCAATTTGCAGAGTACATTTTGCTGATTCCCAAATTGCCGAATAAAACAAATTTATGCTAAAATATTTTTTATTTAAGGAATTACTTACAACTTATTCGAAAAAAGTTTTTTAATTGTTCGCAACACAAGCTGATGTTCTGAATTCAACTAGTAACTGGACATGCTGGAGTAAAATGCTTTGTCAAAGAGCTGCCAATAATCCAATGATTCCAATGAGAGAGGCGTACAACACTTCTTCGCCGCTGACAACTTTGTTATAAATCTAGTGCTTGATGGCAAATTAACTAAACAAATTATAGGTCTATCTATTGTTTTTTTATTTAAATAATTACGTCTATACAAAACAATACAAAGATCTTCATGAAACTAATTCCATGAAATCGATATATTAACAAACAACTTCTCCGACAAAATATTATTTTTTTCTAAAATCAATAATAACATATAGTTTAACTTTTCAGCAATTTGGGAATCGGCTAACAGGACTCGGCAATATGGGATTCGTCAATTTGGGAATCAGCAATCTGGGATGCTACCAATCAAAGGTTGTTTTTTGTTGTAATTTTCAATGACCAGTTAGCAGACTAACCAATGAAAGTACAAAAGCTGTAGATGCAACTGGTAGCTATATTAGATTTTATTTTTAAAATTATCCTCTCAACTAAAATAAAATACTTACGACTGCTAAATCCCATCAGGTTGCAAGTTGATTGCATTTTACCTTTAAATGATTACAAGACAGTGGTATAGCAAGGCTAAAGATATGATGCTGATGCTTGCACATGGTTTTATTACAAATAGTGATCAAGATAAAGGTAGAAAGAGGTAAGTAATTACATGCTGATAAGGATGTCTCTGGAGCCTTCTGGGGGATTTCCCCCATGCCCCATAGCAGCAATTACGGTAGCCCTGGACCCAGGGCAGGGCCTAAAGTGGCCCCAGACCCTTTCAAGAGAAAAATGCTTCCACATCACTCAGACCCTAGCTTTTTCAGCAAAATTACAATAGATTGTTGAGTTAGGTACAAGTCTAAGCATTGGTCATTTCCCCTCACTCAACATACAAGCATTTATAATGTGTCTTAAATCTGAACCTGTAGTGCTGAACAAATCTAATAAGTAATAATTGTAACGTTAAACAGTTAAATTCTGACAATAAAAGAAATCTAATGGTCATTGATATAATCCAGACTAACAGCTTTTTAGGTATTAAGGACCGAATATTAAAAAAAATAATGTTGCAGAAAAAAATTGTCCAAAAATCGAATACAAAGACCACAATGAGTCCATATTTTTAAAAATAATACTGAATGTGGAGGATATGTAACATGTGCAGTAATGTATCCCCAGATGTGCAATAACCAGCTCCTTGCCTGTCCATGAATATATATTAATGTAAAAGGGTCAATGAATGCAAGCCAAAAATAAAAATAAAATCTAGTTTCACTGCACTTATTGAGTAACCATAGGAAGTAATGAATGGTCTAAATAGATTTAGATTTAGGGCATATGGACCCAAATTCCAAAGTTACACAAATTTATAATTTTTTTGCACAGTATAAAGGCTACACTATATATTAAAAGAGTTGTGATTGTAGAGCATGGAATCACACCAAGTCACCTCGAGGGATCAAACACCGGGACTCTGTATTCCCAGCAAGCCCTCTTAAAAAGAATACTAGTCAAATTGGCACCATTAAAACATTATAAAATTATATATGAATCTGAAAACAGGAATCAAATTTTTTTATCAAAGATAAGTATATGTTACATGTATTTATTTTTGTATTGAAAGTCGGTGCATCTGGAATCACAAAGATAATTACAGTTGTAAATTTCAAAGAATCTCCAAAGAGTCTTTGGTGCCGAAGTTGATGCGGATTTGACACTTCTGAGTTGCCGAATAGACCCATTTCCAGTTTTACATGATTTATCTCCCTTTTTACTTTTGGTTAAAAAAACTATGGCTGTCATCACTATAAGTCTATAATATTGCAATAAAGATTTTGCATTGTTTTTGTATTGTTTGTCTATGCCAATTATATTTTCATCTCATTAAACTCATTACTAGATGTTACTATAGCCATAGGTAACAGGTGAGTTTGAAAACAACACGGATGTCACTGGTAAGCTTGTTTATTTAACGGGAAACTTCGCAAAAAAATGAAAATTTGATATGTTATTCTTCAAATAAAAAGAAATATAATTGCCTTTTGATGTTTTATTGTATTCTTCACCGTTACTCTTCTAGAGTGGATTAAAGGTGGTAAAATTTTGTGTATGGGGGCTGCCATATTGACAGTATTCTATCACGTGACTGAGTTTGTGACATGATAAATGTAATTATCCAGTAAATATGATAAATAATCCAGTTTGTGACATGATAAATGTAATTATCCAGTAAATATGATAAATAATCCAGTTTAAAAATATGTTTTTCTGCCTTTGCTCTTTGAAAAATATTAAAACTGTAACCAGCTGACAACATAAGATTACCAATTAATGTAATCTTAATGTTTTAATGATCTTTGTATTAATAAAAGCATTTTCATACACAAATTTTAACCTGTATTTATTTAACTCAGATAATTACCTAAATAATAATTGTAATAAAATATATATTTGTATATTTATTTTTTTAACATAAAAAAAATTCCGTAGGCAATTTTGCACGTCTGGAAACGGAAGTTGTACCTGGACCTGAACATTTTACAGATAAATCATTTCACGTTTTTTGAAGGGTAATTAACAGGATTAGCAGGTAAACAAACAGGATGTTTATTGTAAATACTAGATCATTTAACACCGACTTTCAAGTATGAATATTTGGACATTTTCAAAAGCTAATCAGATTGAAGGTTAATCATGTACTTCGAAATTAGAATGGCATGCCGCCTCCTGCCAAGGACAGGTATGATTTGAATACACAGAAGTGTCAGAACACAGGATGTATATAAGATTTTGAATACCTTTAGATGACATGTGAGAGGAAACGTAAAACTGACATGTTGACTCAAAATATACACATGTAAAATTTTGGAAACTGTGTTACGCACACGCACAATAAATGTTACCAGTATTAATGATAATAATAAATGTACTAAACGTGAAGTGAAATTTTGATGCGCGAAAACAGGGTATTTAAAAATAATTCATTTAATGACCGTTATTTCTAAAACTGTCAACTTCGCAAAGATTTTATATAAAAAAAGTTTCGTTTAATAAGTTGCATAATCAGATTAAGTTGAAAAAAATAATACGAATAATTTTCAATTTAATTAATATTTATGGACAAAATTCAAACGAATAATCGATGAAAAATGAGGTCACCATACCATTAAACTATCCTCCATTTAGTTCTAGAAAATGATATTTGCATGAAGCTGTTGCTGCTGTGGACATAGTCTTAGTAGAAGTCTTTAAACTGGTAAACTATTTGTTGCACAAATCATTAAACTATCCTCCATTTAATTCTAGAAAATGATATTTGCATGAAGCTGTTGCTGCTGTGGACATAGTCTTAGTAGAAGTCTTTAAACTGGTAAACTATTTGTTGCACAAATCAGGGTTTTTTTTGTTTTTGGTTTTTTTTGCTTCGAACAGGAATACAAAAAGTAATCTTGCCACCACCTTGTCTTATAGTACAACTTTTTATTGACCGTTTCGCGTTATTATCATACAGCGACTATAAGGTACTTGGATGTCCAGGGATCTCTAGTATTGCCATCTAGTGACAAGATAGTGACAAGATGGCGGACCTCCATAAGTGCATTTTTTACACTGTAAATTCAATGTAGAAACTTAACCATTGAAAATATAATAAAACATCAAGAGGCAAAAGTGTTTCTTTTTATTTGAAGAATAACATATCAAATTTTCATTTTTTCGCGAAGTTTTCCTTTAAGCTATAAAACAGCTGGAGTTCTACCTGCAATAAGCATCAGGTAGATAGGGTAATAAACATCGGTTAATTAATTTACGATCATGTTTACACAGCGGGCGGTTTTAACTTTTTTCACTCAGATATTCACACCTGTCATTCAACTGAAGCGTGAAAATTAATCAAAGCCATTTGTCTATTTCAAAAGGTTTCAACAGGACAAACTGCGACTGAAGCCGCATGTTTTTAGTACCGGAACTTCAGTATCCTGAAGTTTTACTGTAAACACAAAGAAGGAAGTGAACACTTGATCGAGTTTTTTTTAAATTGGAAACTCTTCAATTGACTTTTTTTGTAGGTGCTAATTAGACTTGTACCCCTTTAAAAGTGGGCTAAAGAATTATCGATACTCCCTTAACTTAGTCGATTGAGTTGGATAAATACTTACTAGTACTACCTGCCTGCCTCTTGTTACAGAGTCATTAAAAAACGGCATGATTATAGGAAAAAGGGACATTGCAAAACAAACTGTTATAACTTACATTAAGGCTACACAACGTTAAAAGAGGTACAAATGAGACACGGTAAAAAGAACATTTATAAGAGGGTAACTTTTTCAGGGACCCTTTTAATTTATTTTAAATACTACAATAATAATTACGAGGTGTCTGGCTGCTCGATGAACTACTCATTTTATGTAGTCACTGAGAGAACTAAGCTGTTCTTATTGCAATATGCTTCAAATCCATAAAATTTCTTTCATTGAAGATGGAAGAGGAAAAGTCGTCTGTAAACAATTCTGTGTTTGATTAACGCTTAAAATATACTTTGTACAGAGCATTATCATAAGATGCTATGTGATTGAGATTAAATTTACACGTTTATTGTCTCCTTCACAAAAGAGTAGTTAATGACGTGTGCCAAGTTTGACAGAAGAAGAACTTATGGCAGATAGAGGAAATAAAGACTCAACGCCTCCACCACTGTTGCTTATGCCAGCTGGTGGTGGTTTAACGCTAAATCCTCCAGATAATCCTAATTTTCTGATGCCAGTTGTTCAGAGTGAACCATCACTTCTCGATTCAGGTTATCAGATATCATGATTCTTTTTCAATTATTGCAGTGGTTGCGGTCAGTTATGTAGTCAGAGAATCGTCTGTTCGAGTTCTCTGCCGTCCAACGCTTTTTTTAGACTTTGATGGGAGCGTGGGACGTCAGAGAGCTCTCCATAGACAAAAATTGACAGTTATAACACATATATTATGTCATTAATCAGGAAACAATACTGGAACCTCAAATCCAGTATTGTGTATTTTTTTTGAAATAAAATTAACAATACTGGAATAAAATTTTGTTCCAGTATTGTGATTGCCAAGTACAGGAGGTATTTGGACGTTTCGGCCTTACTTTTTTCGTCCATAGTAAATGTTGTCCACAGTAGACATCGGCCCCAGACATTTCGGCCATACTATTTATGTTGGTGTATTTATGATTTATTCAGTATGTACAGGGATTTAAATTAATCTTTCAATATTTCAAAGATGATTCGTTTTTGTGTGGTAAAATAATCAAAGTAAATGCTGTTTCTGATGATAATAATAAGTTTAATCCCGGTGATTAATAACATATTTTACAAGACATGTTTATATCCCGGGTTTATATATGGTCTTTTTATTGATGTTTGTAATTGAAAAGGTTATTTCTACCAATTGAATATAACAAATAACAAATAAGGCTTTATAATTTTATTTCAGTCATAAGCAGTAACAAATACGAATATAACATTTTTAATCATTCATTTTATTTATTTATTAATTAATCAAAGATTTACCATGCTTTACAATTAAAATAGTAACATATTATTAATATAATGATTTTATTTTAGGATTAACATCTAATTTTTTATTGGTAATATCATTTATTTCACTCAACCTTATATATATATTCAATCCATGGCCGAAATGTCCTATTACAGTATGGCTGATCTGTACTAATTAAGGCAGATGTGTCTATGGACGAAGTGTCTATGGCCGAGGTATCCCTAAAGCATACAGGAGATCTCAAATCTTTTCTGTGTTTAATATATACAGACATAAATCGCGTCTCTTCTATGTTTAGAAAAAATTTCTAGATTTCTAGAAAATAGTCATCCTTACTTTGCTCAAACCAATTTATGATCCATTTCTAAACTTATTTCCATCACAACCCTATCTTTCCTTCATTTCACTTACATTTTAAACAATAATCATCTGAATAGGTTTAGTGCCAATTTGCCGATTCCCAGATTGCCGTGTCCAATTTGGAGATTCCCAGTTTGCAGAATCCCGAATACTTGACCATTTAAGAACAATCTACAAGGTTTCTACAAGAATGATTGAAGGTTTATGTATGTATTCTCCGTAATATTGATGGGAAAGATGTGAAATTTTAATTCACACATGATTAATTTACATAATTTTTCCTAAGCATCAATAATTGTCCGTAAGGTTTAGTGACCTAAATTAACTTAATTTTTCTCAATCAAAAAATTATCAGCTTATCTTATTGATGTTCCCATGCTGACAATTTATAAGTAAGGAATTAAATTAGTTTTATGTCAATTAAATTCATTAAATTGTTGAATTAATATAATTAATTTTTGTAGTTTTCATAAACACACATAATTCTTAAACAAATACTTTTATACATCTTGTTGACTGTTCTGAATTGGTTGAATAAAAGGGAATCTGCAAACTGGGAATCTTCAATTTGGACGCGACAATCTGGGAATCGGCAAATTAGGAAATGGCAAACTTGAATGCACCCCGTAAAACATCCATCAAACATGTTAAAAGCATTAAAAAACCCATTAAGTATTATTTGATACATATTTTAAATGGATCATGATTAGTTTTCAAGGAAGTATTTTGGTTTATAGTTTTTTAAATGATGTTAATCTTCTCCTCTGAAACCACTGGGCCAATTTTTTTCAAACTTGGCCACAATCATCCTTAGTGTTCCTAGTTTCAAATTTGTATCCAGGTTGTTGTTCAACAGAAAAGAATGGCCACTGTTACAAAAAATAGAACATGGGTTTTTCCTCAATATGTCAAAAATTTACTGTATTTACTATATAACTTAAAAACTATAAGAGCTAGAGTGAAACTGTAAATGGCAAAAATGATCAGCAATACAAGCCCTACAATTCACTTTTGCTTGTCTGAAATTGTCATATGACTCCTTACATAAGTTATTGCCCTTAAATGAAAATTTTTTATGAAATAATTTCGTAATAGTCCTGTAACTTAAAAACTATAACAGCTGGAGTGAAACTGGAAATGACAAAAATGATCAGCAATACAAGCACTACAATTCATTTTTTTGGTCTGAAATTGTCAGACGAGTCCTTAAGGAGATACTGCCCTTTAATGACGATTTTTGGTCGGGTTAAACGTAGTGCAAACCCAGGTTATTGTTTGGTGAAGTTTTGGGGGGCAGGGAAAAAAGGGTATCAATTTTGTGTATTCAACTCCTCCTAAAGTTCAGCCCAGATCTCTAAAATTTCACAGAAAAATTGCACATGTATTGAAGTTGTGCACCTGCTATTATGGAAGTGTTCTAGGATTTTTTTCCTAATTTTCAAGACTTTGAAACTTAGTCATTTTTCAGAACTGCAGAAGACGGTACCTATTTTGTGTTATCAACACCTCCTACAGTTTTCTACCCAGACATCTGAAACTTCACAGAAAGATTGCACATGTATTGCAGTTGTGCACTGGTTATTGTGGATTATTGTTCCAGGACTTTTTTTCCTAATTTACCATCTTTACCAGACATGGGAACTTAGTTAGTTTTCAGAACATTTGCAGTTTTATAAACTGCTCCTACAGTTTTCAACCCAGACTTCTGAAACTGCACAGAAAGATTGTACATGTATTGAAGTTGTGCAACTGCTATTACATGTACATGTATTAATCGTTCTATGATTTTCTTCCAAACTTTCTAGACGGTACTTATTTTCAGTAATCAACTCATCCTACATTTTTTTACACAGACCTAAAATCATCTTCCAACTAATTGTAAACCATTCCCTGTTTATTAAGGCACTAGGATTTACAAACCGGTCATTTCACACTGTTTGTGATTTTTAAATTTTTTATAACATATCAGTATAATACCATTACTTCACTGACACAATGCATTTAACTTTGTACATTCAATCTTTCAGTGTAGTAATGTACATAAACACTCTATTTTTATTTATGTACAAATGTGTACTATTACAGGATCAACAACAGTGGATAACTCATCCAAAGGTGACAATTATATTATCCCATGTTTTTTGTTGTCCCCAATTATCTTCTTACACATGTACAGTTACCAGGTTGCTACTGGTTTTTTGAACCTCTAGCTTAGGCTGTACCGGCACTTCACAGCATTATATTTTCCCTTTAATTTGCACTGGCAACCCTTGGTACCAAAATCACAAAAATATAGAAGAAATCTTCGGGAACGAATATGATGTGATGATATTTTCCTTAAATCTTCTAAATCCTTTTGAAGTATTTTTTTTTAAATTTAAAAAAAATTTAAAAATTAATATTTGTTATTATAATATTTTTTCTTAATTTGTTGGTTTCATTGTTTGTATGTAAAATTTAAAGAAGTTTTGTTGCTTTAAACTTTTATTGAACTACCTGATTAATAGTTCCTTTGAAAGGGAAGGTTTGATTAAAGAAAAAAATTGGTGTTTATTTCTGATCTTTCTAAAAAGAGATAGCAAACAATATTATAATTTGAATTGAAAATTTGAAAAAATATATTAATTTTTAAAAATTTTTGTCAAACGCTTTGTTGGAAATAAGGATTTTATCATTTTCCATTTAATAGTTTTTATTGTTGTTACTTTTATCTTATTTTGATTGCTTTTTATTATCTCACCTGGACCGAAGGTCCATGTGAGCTTTTGCTATCACTTGGCGTCCGTCGTCTGTCGTCCGTAGTCCATCGTAAACTTTTTCAAAAATCTTCTCCTCTGAAACCACTGGGCCAATTTTTTTCAAACTTGGCCTCAATCATCCTTAGGGTTCCTAGTTTCAAGTTTGTACCCAGGGTGTTGATCAATAGACAAAGATGGCTGCTGTTACTAAAAATAGAACATGGGTGTCAACACAGGTTTTGGATCATTATCTCAAAAATTATAATAGCTATAGAGAAAACCGTTACTTCAAATTGATCAGCACATTACGGTCTACAATAGTTGCTATTAGTGTGAAGTTGTGTATTGGCTTTTTGTATGAGTTATTGACCATTTTTGACAACATGTTTGGTATTTACAATATAACTTGAAAACTATAAGAGGTAGAGTGAAACTGTAAATGGCAAAAATGATCAGCAATAAAAGCCCCACAATTCACTTAATTGGTCTGAAATTGTCAGATGACTCCTTGTATGAGTTATTGCCCTTAAATGACAATTTTTTATGAAATTTTCTGTATTTGTCCCGTAACTTAAAAACTATAACAGCTAGAGTAAAACTGTAATTAGCAAAAATGACCAGCAATACAAGCCCTACAATTCACTGTATTAGTCTGAAATTTTCAGATGACTCCTGATAGGAGTTATTGCCCTTAAATGGCAATTTTTTATGAAATTTTATGTGTTTGTCCTGTAACTTGAAAACTATAGCAGCTAGATTGAAACTTTAAATTGCACAAATGATCAGCAGTAAAGGCCCCACAATTCACTTGATTGGTCTGAAATTGTCATTTTAGTTATTGCCCATAAATGGCAATTTTTTATGAAATTGTCTGTTTTTGTCCTGTAACTTAAAAACTGTAACAGCTAGAGTGAAATGATTTAAAGCAAAAATGATAAGCAATACAAGCCCTACAATTCACCATATAAGTCTGAAATTGTCAGATGACTCCTTATAGGAGTTATTGCCCTTAAATGGCAATTTTTATGAAATTTTCCGTTTTTATCCTGTAACCATAACAGCTAGAGTGAAATTATACCTAGCAAAAATGATAAGCAATAAAAGCCCTACAATTCACTTAATTTGTCTGAAATTATCAGATGACTCCTTATAGGGATTAATGCCCTTAAATGACAATTTGTTTATGAAATTTTCCATTTTCGTCCTGTAACTTGAAAACTGTAGCAGCTAGATTGAAACTGTAAATTGAACAAATGATCAGCAATAGAAGCCCTACAAATGATTGCTTAGTCCAAAATTGCAAGATGACTCTTTATAGGAGTTATTGCCCTTTAATTATGAATTTGGACAAATGAACAGTGTTTGTATTATAAATTAGTCTATAACACACTTAGAATACAACTGTAAATTTCTAAATTTCCCTGGAGGACAAGGCCTACATTTAATTTTCAGAAATTGTCTGATGGCACCTTATAGGAGTTATTGTACTTAACTAAAATTTTTGAAGAAATGTTTTGTTTTTGCACAGTAACTTAAAAGCTATAACAACTAGACTGAAACTGTTAATTTAAAAAATTTAAATATAGTTGAAGTCATTTGGGTTCCAGGTGAGTGATTACAGGCTCCTGGGAGCCTCTAGTTCAGTTGTTCCTTTTTGTAGATTTAAAATCCATGACCCACTTTCACTGCATTTTTTCAAAAGTGTGAATTATAGTTATTGTTCTCTTTTGCAGAAGAAGAAGGTGAAGCAGACAGTTTTGTAGGACAGGAGCTGGGTAATAATCCTTTTCAGAGTATGACTGGTACAACAGATCCCTTTGCCAATGTTGGTCACCACCCATTTCCACCGCAGCCTACCTCAGTTTCACAGAGGTTCAATAGTCACACACCTCCTTTGAGGTCCAGTCCAGTTCCAGGTCCACCACTACCTGGAACACCTGGGCAGATAGCTGGAATGGGTACAACTGGACAGATGCCAAGATTTGGTGGGCCACCTCCATCTGGTAACTAAAGTTTAAAATCTTAATGGTGGGCATTGATGGTGGCGTACATATTATGAATCTACATAATCTTATTGTCTCGCCTGCGACGAAAGTCGCTGGAGGCGAGACATATGTATGGGAATCCGGCGGCGGCGGCGGCGGCGGCGGCGGCGGCGGCGTAAACACTTGACATCTTGCTTCATATCTTTGTAAGCCCAAGCCCTAGGTCCATCAAATTTGGTCCAGAGGTAGCTTATAATGAGTACTTGCCAGTCAGTCACCTGTCACCTGACCTTGACCTCAATTTCACGGTCCAGCGACTACGTTAAAGTTTTTGGGTTACGACAGTTCCTCTGTAACTATGCATGGTAGGATGACAATATTTGGTGTATAGGTTGCTGATGACTAGTACATGACTGTCTGGTAGGTGTCACCTGACCTTGACCTCAATTTCACGGTCCAGCGACTACGTTAAAGTTTTTGGGTTACGACAGTTCCTCTGTAACTACGCATGATAGGATGACAATATTTGGTGTATAGGTTGCTGATGACTAGTACATGACTGTCTGGTAGGTGTCACCTGACCTTGACCTCAATTTCACGGTCCAGCGACTACGTTAAAGTTTTTGTGTTACGACAGTTCCTCTGTAACTACGCATGGTAGGATGACAATATTTGGTGTATAGGTTGCTGATGACTAGTACATGACTGTCTGGTAGGTGTCACCTGACCTTGACCTCAATTTCACGGTCCAGCGACTACGTTAAAGTTTTTGGGTTACGACAGTTCCTCTGTAACTACGCATGGTAGGATGACAATATTTGGTGTATAGGTTGCTGATGACTAGTACATGACTGTCTGGTAGGTGTCACCTGACCTTGACCTCAATTTCACAGTCCAGCGACTACGTTAAAGTTTTTGGGTTACGACAGTTCCTCTGTAACTACGCATGGTAGGATGACAGTATTTGGTGTGTAGGTTGCTGATGACTAGTACATGACTGTCTGATAGGTGTCACCTGACCTTGACCTCAATTTCACGGTCCAGCGACTACGTTAAAGTTTTTGGGTTACGATAGTTCCTCTGTAACTACGCATGGTGGGATGACAATATTTGGTATATAGGTTGCTGATGACTAGTACATGACTGTCTGGTAGGTTCCACCTGACCTTGACCTCAATTTCACGGTCCAGCGACTATGTTAAAGTTTTTGGGTTACGGCTGTTCCCCTGTAACTATGCAGGGTATGGTGACAATATTTTGTATACAGGCCGCTGCTGATATTTAATGCTATTTACTTAATGCTTATGACGAAATGTATTTTCGTTACTGATGCGGAATGCAGGCGAGACGTTTTTCTGTGTCCACACTTGTCTTATAATGTATTAGGTAGAGGCCTCAGTGGCACAGTGTTCAGTACTAGTGTAGTTTGTCTACAACTGATCACATGGTCTGTCAGCTCTAAGATTGTTGGTCGAGTCTCACTGCAGGCAGGGTGCGCTGGACTCTAATCTTAATTGACAAGGCTTTTCCTATGGAAGGTCGAGGGTTTTCTCGAGGAACTCCAGCTTACTCCCCCAATAAAAACTAGACGCCATAATATAGATGAAAAATTGCTGAAAGTGGCATTAAGACAACATTCAAACAAACAAACAAATATACTGTATTAGGAACATTTTAAAGAATAAGTATTTTAAAAATAATTTATAATGTATCAACAATACTAAATCAAAAAAGGAAATATTTCTATATACCATTTAAATAGTTTCTTTTATCAAGTCCTGTTTTATATTTCGACTTTTCTGGAAAAAAATGTACAGGGGGGTGGAACTTGGCTAAAAAAGTGGGGTACTACCACTAAAATTTTTATTTTTTTAGAGGCACAACCTAGAAAATGTTTTTATGGAAAGTAACCCCCACCTATAAAATAAAATTGATATATATATATATATTGATGTACAATAATAAAGTTACCCTTAAATTTATCTGAATATTGTGATTGTGATGTTGTATTTAACCAACGGCAAACTTTGTCAACACTCCATTCTTCAATGTTCATTCTGCCATGTGGTTGCATTTTTGGTATACTTGGGTGTTTAGAACATCCGGTTAATAAGAGAGCAGAGCAATATAGAAAATATGCAACCAGTCCCATTTGGGAATTTTCGGGCATAAACCATTCTAATGTTTATGATGATCGGTTATTCCCCTTGCATTAATTCTGACAAAATCGTCAGTTAAAAATCGTGCGGACATCGCCAAAAGCACAGCATTTGGCAAAATAGAAACAGAAAAACACCTACAACTGCATTTATTTTAATAAGAACGTACCTATACCCACCAAAATAGAAATACCCTCACCCCCCCACCCCCCTTTTCTCTCCACAAGGAAAAAAAAAATTACCAGCGTTCAGACCCCCTGTACATTTTTTCCTGCAAAAGGCCTTACATGTATTTGTGCAGTTCTGTTGCAGTGTGTATTTAAAGATTTAAAGGAATCATATAATGCACATGTACTACCAAAGACAGTACAGGTTTAATATTTTAATTATTGTTGCTTAAGATTTAATAGAAGAAGCAGTGGGTTGAAACAGACATTTTATTTTAGAATGATTAGATTAGAAGATCTTAAAAAGCAAATTACTTATGAAAGAATACTGGTAGTTAATAATATTTTATATTATAAAGTGACGAATTTTGCATATTTTCAGGTTTGGGACAACAAAATGCATTTCGGAGACAGGATGCTGGTAAAATGAAATATGCCATGCCACCAGACACTCTAACACCTGTTCCTGGCTCTTATCAGTCACCGCAGTCTAGATTTCCTGGTCCATCATCAAGCCCCCTTCCACCATCACCATTTACACCACCTGTTGCACAGGTGGCACCTACTATGTCTCCATCTAGCTATAGTGGTCAAGCACAGACAGCGTACATTAGTCAACAGTCGGATTTTAACAGTCAGCAGTCTGGATACTACGGTCTGCCTCAATCAACCCCTTATAATACAGGAGAACAAGGTGTTTATCAACCAGTTACACCACACTGGTGTTACTGTAAAAGAGTTGAGCTTAAAGAATGTTGGTATACATTTTCCTTGGTTGATAGCATGAAACTTGAAGATGCTTATAATAAAGGTAATAATAAAATAGTTCTAGTACTAGTCAGTATGCTATTCATTCTTGTTATTTTGCACTACTTTGAATGATATTTTTTTTACATTTATTATAACAAACTAATTCACTTTTATACTAGTATATGTGCCACCAAGCATTTTTAGTATTTAATTTAGTGGTTAAGGTCATTATCGTCTACTATTAATCATGAGCCTCAACCCAGGTGACAGAATTGAATCTCACTGCATACATTATAATTATTTGATGGTTACTGTATTTCAGAGAGAATGCATGTTATAATTATGTTAAATTGAAATATTAAGACATGTAGCAATTAACATTAAATGTACTATAGGTAATGACACACAAGAAATAGCTACAGATGGAGGGAGATATGATGTCAATATATCACAGAGATTAAAGAAAGCAGTATACTGGGAAGAGGACCCCTCACATGTACGGAGATGTACATGGTTTTATAAAAGGGAGAGTGACAGTAGATATGTGCCTTATGAAGAACAATTTGCTCAACAGATAGAGGTAAAGTAACACTATATTGTAAAGTAAAGAAAAAAGGTGTAGGATGAATGATGTATACTTTTTTTTTTAAAGCTATTTAATCCTATAGCACATCAAGAAAATATATTGTGTGTATACTGCACACCATTTGTTTAGTGCTAGCCAACAATAATACCTGTCTACAACTAGCTATAGACAAAGATTTTTGTCAAACGCATTATTTTGCTAGCCTAATCAATACTTGATTTACTGAAAACTGCAAATACAGTTTATGTAACAGACATGATAGGGGTCAACCCCATAATCACCACCCTCCATTCTGCACATGTCATTTATTCCATAAAATAGGGTGTCACAATCAAGGGTCCGGAAACGGTCATATTTGCCGGACATGACCGAAATTTACACTAAAAAGACCGACTAAGATTTGCTCAAATCGGACATCTAAAAAGTAATATTTTACATGCAATTATGATTTGTTGGATTATTAATCCCTTCAATTTCTGCTTTGTAGAAGTATTTGTATTAAAAATCAACCCTTAGGCTATTTCCTGTCACTGACATGGGTTTATTGACCACCAACCAGCGATTACGTAACAAGGTCAACATGTGACAGATCTGTTTCATCCACATCGTAAAACATATTATTGCAACAACATTTTGAAACAACAGTGATTAAATATAATAGATTTTTTTCTATATCCCATTGCTAAGAAAATATGACAACTTGACAGTACACATGCAACTTTAATGAAAAACACATGTGGTCAAAATTGTACACTACACAAGCGCCAATATGACTAAACCTTACATAAATCAAGAGAAAACCAATTTGAATAAAAATTCATTGAAATATAATAAGAACAAAATTGATTATTTCATTTAATAATAAAAAAACTTGTAAAAAGCATCCATCGCAGAATAATGCATAAATTCAATTTAGGTCGGAACTTGTGGCAATTAGGTGACAACTTCCTATTTCCGGTTAATAAAAAAACTTGCCGGTATGTTCATCAAAACATCCTTGTTAGCCATTATTTTGTTGCATAAACAACATGTCATCTTACAATGAAGACCTTTTAGGCAGGAGAATGTATCTCTACATATATTTTCTTTTTCATATGATGCATACATCGTAGGAGCCATCCCAACTTCCATTGTACAACTCGCTTATTCACACTATCGTGGCGAAACGACCCGACATGTAAAGTTTCTGTACGAAATGACCTCAGATCAATATTCACTACCATGGAATTCTGTAATTTCTTATGGGAAAAATGACCGAAATGGGCAGGGAAAACTTCCGTACCCCTGGTCACAATATGTCAAATTGATACAGCATTTTAAAAAATATTTCCCTTCTAGTTTCAAATGGAGAGTACCTGTATACAGTGAATGTATTATATTTATTATATGTAAAATCTGTTAATAGTAAATGTATAAGGAAGATGTTAAAAATACAACACAATATAGTATGTTTGAAAATATTAATTGTTTTGACTGTATACTTTCTGTCAATAGTGTTTAACATTATTTCGATCTCTTTCTGTAGAATGAATACAGAAATGCTGTTTTAAACAATACCTGGCATAAACGACTAGAATTTCCTGGTGGAGAGACCATTGTCATGCATAATGCTAATGTCATAGTTCACTTCACAGCTTCCTCACAACCGGATGAGTGGGGAATGGTGCAGGTGAGATATTACCATAGTAATTAGAATGTCTTGTTACTAATTTGAATATCCATTATAGTTATGTAGATACTTTATTTTTTAATACAGCTTTTTAGATTTTATAGTATTAAGATTAAAAACTGTTTAAGTAAAATTTACCTTTATTCAATAAATACTTCCACTATAAATTCTGAGGTACTTCGATAACATATTTTCAGAATTCTTGTTATACTAGAGGATGTCGGATATTTGTGTTGTATATATGTGTTAAATATATAGAACATAATAATCTATGGGGCTTGATGGTCGAGTGGTTAAGGTAGTTAATCTACTATTGATCACATGGTCTGTCAACATGAGTCTTTGAGTCTCACTTATGGCATTGCTGTAAGTGGCATGAAACACACCATTCAAACAAATCTGAAAATTTACACCTACTGGGTAAGACTAAAAGTGTCTCATTTATTTCAGGAATAGCTCAAATTTAAGTAATCAAGAACCTTATTACTTTAAGATTTAGAAGTTGACTAAAAGCAGAACTAAACATATTTTTTAAAAATTTAATATACTTTTCTAAATTCAAGTTGCATTTTGTTAATATAACTATAACCTTTGTGTTGTATGTACAAAAGTTAGCTTAATAATAAAAAAATTACTGAAGAGAAAAATGGTTGATGGCAATATAAAATTAGATGCCAGTAAATATTTTTCTTCAGTTAATGAAGCTCAATTGTGATTTCTTTATAATATTTTATAACATGTCGCTTTACTATGTAAAATCTTCCATTTTTCTCTCATTCAGGGCATGTCTCCCATGGTGGTGAGTCACATTTATTTTAGCTGTGCCTTTTACATTTAGTTGAGCTCCATCTTAACAATTTTTTGTTTACCCTTTGTCTTTATGTGCACTAATTGTGTAGTTTTTCAATGTTTTGTTTCTCTTTGCTACACATGTGTGATTTTACTATGAATAAATTGAAAATTACAATAGTTTCAGACTAGTCAGTTTAACATAGTTGCAGTGTTTCAAAATATTTTCGATTTTTATTTGTTGGTGTCAGTTTTTCTTTATTGAGGTGAAACAAGTATGTTAACAATATAGAGATTGATGCAAAAGAAAAAAAAGATATTAGTTAGTCTTGGTATTTCTTCTTTTAGTTATTTTCATTAATGTCCGATTTTTTTTGTAAACTTGTCTTTAGTGATTAATTGAATTGTGAGGTTTGTGTTTGATTATCTCCCTTTTGGTGATTTGTTGTTTGGTTTTAGTGATTAATTGAATTGTGTGGTTTGTGTTTTGTTTACCTCCCCTATGGGGATTGGTTGTTTTGTCATTTAGTGATAAATGGAATGGTGTGGTTTGGATTATCTCCTCTTTGGTGATATGGGGAATTGTTGTTTGGTCATTTAGTAATTAATGTAATGGTGTGGTTTGTGTTGAATTATCTCCTTATCTCCTCTTTGGTGATTTGTTGTTTTGTCTTTTAGTGATTAATTTAATGGAGAGGTTTGTGTTGAATTATCTCCTCTATGGTGATTTGTTGTTTGGTCTTTTAGTGATTAATTGAATTGTGATGTTTGTGTTTTGATTATCCCCCCTTTGGTGATTTTTTTTTGTCTTTTAATGATGAATTAAATTGTTAACATTGTGTTTGGTTTATCGCCCCTTTGGTGATTTGTTGTTTTGTCTATTGGTGATTAATTGAATCGTGAGGTTTGTGTTTGGATTATCCAGGGGCTGCTCTGGCTTCTAAAAAGCTGGTGCCAAAAAATCTCCAACTGCAATTTTCTGTCGCCAGTTTTGTAAAAGTGTCGCCATATTTATTAGAAATCACTATATGGCATGGCCAAATTGTTTGGTCAAACACCCTCTGTAATGTCGGATGAAATCCAAGTTTGCCGGACTCTTAATTATATTTTTCAAAAGTTTGGTCTCGAGCAGCCCGTTCCCTAATTTTATTTTAATCATGAAAATATGTGTGATTTCGTGTTGGCAGAAAACAAAAATTTTACAGTAATTTATTAGAAACAACTATTCCAGGGAATAACCGGAAATACTGAAAATAGAACTACGCACGTGTAAGAGTTTTCTAATTACGAAATTAAGACAGACATCCAGTCCAGAAATCACTCAACAATGACGTCAGTTTTCATACCTGTATTTTATTGTTAATAACATTATAAAAAAAAATACTACTACAAAAATAAGTTTGTTTTGTTTATTTTTGTCAATTAATTAACAGCATCAATTGTTTTATTTCACGTCTATTTAAATCTGACGCAGGTAAAGCCGCTTTTCAGCAGACAACTTTGTTGATTCATTTATTGCCGATTTCCGTTCAATAACTCCAAATAACACACGTGTCATTGGATACTACACAATACACGTGTATTTACGACCATAGTAGCCGACAAAGGATCTTTAATGATGCAATAGCCGATTACAGATAAATTTAACACCCGCATGCATCGTTTAACACTATAAAACCTAGGTGCCAAAAAAAATCGCCAGACGCAATATTTTGTGGCCAAATGAAAAAAAAAATCGCGTTTGGCGACATTGGTGAAGCCCAGCATGGCCCTTGATTATCTCCCCTTTGCTGATTTTTTTTTGTTGTCTTTTAATGATTAATTAAATTGTTAACGTTGTGTTTGGTTTATCTCCCCTTTGGTGATTGGTTGTTTGTCTTTTAGTGATTAATTGAATAAAGAGGTTTGTGTTTGATTATCTCCTCTTTGATGATTTTTGTTTTGTCTTTTGGTGATTAATTGAATTGTGTTGTTTGTGTTTTGTTTATCTCCCTTTTGGTGATTTGTTGTTTTGTCTTTTGGTGATTAATTGAATTATGTTGTTTGTGTGTTGTTTATCTCCCTTTTGGTGATTTGTTGTTTTGTCTTTCAGTGATTAATGCAGGCAGGGTGTACTCGACTCCAATCTTAATTGACAAGGATTGCCAGTTTTCCTACCGCAGGTCGGGGGTTCTCTCCGGGTACTCCGGCTTCCTCCCCCAATAAAAACTGGACGCCATGAAATAGCTGAAAAATTGCTGAAAGTGGCGTTAAAACACCATTCAAACAAACAAACAATCTTTCAGTGATTAATTAAATAGAGTGATTTGTGTTGGATTGTCTCCTCTATGGTGAATTGTTGTTTGGTCTTTTAGTGATTAATTGAATTGCAAGGTTTGTGTTTTGATTATCTCCTCTTTGGTGATTTGTTGTTTTGTCATTTTAGTGATTAATTGAATTGCAAGGTTTGTGTTTGTTTATCTCCTCTCTTGTAATTGGTTGTTTTGTCTTTTAGTGATTAATTGATTTGCAAGGTTTGTGCTTGCAAAATGTGCTTAACTCCAACTTGAAATGACAAGTATAGCAAGTTTTCTTGTCATATGATTGGAAGGGGATTCTTATCAGGTACTCCAATTTCCTCACCCAATAAAAACTGTACAGATTATATTTCTGATGTGGCATAATGAAATTAAAACAATCAAGTTTAAAGTTGAGAATATACAATGTATATATTATAAGTGCATGTGCTTTAATATGCAGATATTTAAAAGTGAATAAACTTTATTCATTTGACATTCCATCTGGTAAATAATGTAATCCCTTTGCTTTCTCCCATTAAAAATAATAATCCACACTTTGATTGAATTGTCTGTTGTAAATAACGTAATAAGTAAATTGATGTTTTCTATAAACATGTATAAAGTCACTCTTTTAAGTAAACTTGTTTTATACTTAAGTGTATATACAATTTAGCATGTTGCATGGGATATATAAGCAAATGCATGATTACTTCAGTTACCTGTTTGATCTGTTTGTTTTGACGGATCATTTGAAAACACAATCATTTATCAACACAAGTTGTCTGCAAATTGTTTAGGATTTAATTCTATTTATAAAAATTCTATGTTTATTTAAAATGATAATACTATACTGGTATTGCAGCCGTAACCATCATTAACATGAAAACACATATCTTTAATTAGGAAAAAGGCATGCATATTATTTTGAGAATTTTCTGCCAATGCTATTTATTTAATATGTTAGTATCAGAGTTTAATGACTGTTAATTCCAGTAAAAATGTTTATCAGTTGATTTTTAATTATAAAATTATGTTGCTATGGTGTTGCAGGGTGATGGTATGAGACCAAGAGTTGTGAAAAGAGGAGTTGAAGACTTTTCTACTATTGAAGACGGTATGTGACACAATATTTCAAATTTTCAAATTGTTTAATTCATTTGTTCCTGCATAATTGAGCTGAGCTATAATGGATTGGCATTTAACAGATATTTGATAATTCAAATATATCATGTAATATATAATAATCAAGTGATTTAGACTCTGTGTATTATTATTAATGTTGTATTAGTACATGTATTTATTTTCATCTATAAGCAAAGTAATGGCATGTTAGGCACAGAAAGTTATTTCAGTTCCAAATTATTCTTATGTAGAAGTATAAACTGCTATTTTTAGTGGCCAAAAAGTTGTTCCATTCCAATTTATTCGTACATAAGATTATATCTCTTTTATTTTTAGTTGCTTAAAAGTGGTTTCATCCCAATTTATTCTTACATAGAAGTGTAAATCTATTAGTTTTTGTTGTCCAAAAAGTGTTTTCATTTCAATTTAGTTTTACAAAGAACAAAACATGGTTCCATTCCAATTTATTCTCACATAAGTATGTAAATATATTACTTTTTGTGGCCAAAAAGTGGTTCCATACTAATTAATAGTATACTAGAAGTTAAAATTTTGTTTTTTTGGTGACTAAAAAGTTTTTCAATTCCAATTTATTCTTACACAATGATAAATCTATTATTTTTAGTGGCCAAAATGGGCTTTATCTTATTTACTATTCCATAAGCATGGTGAATGTTTTCCGGATTTTTCCTGATTTCCATTTTTTTGGGTTGCTCTTGGGCCGTTTTTGTGATTCATGCAAATCCATTGAGAAAATTTTAGAGGGGGGTGAGGTCTAAAAATTGGTCTTGTGACACAGAAAAATTGATAAATCTATTGGAAATATTGATTTCAATGACTGATTTCGTTGTGGATTAGTATTTTTTTCTCAAAAGACGCGATCGTGATTGTGGGTCGTAGTTATAAATTCGTTTTGTAAAATTTACATTGTTAAAAGGAGGTAATTCAATCTTATTACGATATGCCGGCATGCGGTTTCTTAATGAAAACGATGGTTCTGGATCAAGGCCCTGGAAATTTTCCCGAGTCATGTCGGACATTTTACTGGTCATCATATAAAAAATATTGTGTTTGCTTAAGCTGGGATGTGTATGTGCTTTTTCCTTAAAGTCCAGAATAAAGGTCTTTAAATTTTTTTCAAGACCGTGGTAGATATTAGTTGTTGTTTTGTATGATATATGCACCGTGTAAGAAAGGAAATATACGTAGGAAAACATTCTGATTCCTAAAATGTCTTTATTATAAGATGATTTGTTGTCTATTCAACAAAGTAATAGCAAACAACGTTTTTTATGAACATTCGTGAGACATTTTCATTAATCGGAAGTAGGAAGTTGTTTCAAAATTACAACAAGATACAAGATACAAGATATTTTATTTAGCCAATCGAGGCGCCCATCTCTGAGCTACAATCAGATATAATGTAATATGGAACATATAAGAACATAATATAATAGTGATTACAGTGATTAATTATTGTTATAAACTAAAGATAAACCTAGAAATTATAAAATGAAAGTAAGTACAAATTTATATTATTAACCTTGACTCAACAGATGTAATTCTTCTAAATTCTTTGAACAAGTTCGGAACAGAATTGAATTTTATACGATACTCTCCGATGGACCACGTTTTTTACAAGTTTTTATTTATTGAATTAAATATTTATTTTTGTTTTCATCATTTCAATAAAATTTAATTTGAATTGATTTTCCCAAGATTTATGTACGTCAGGTACATTGGCGCATGCGTGATGTACAATTTTGACCACACGTGTTTTTCCATCAAGTCATATTTTCTAAGCAATATAACGTACAACGACTTCGTTCCTATTTTTTCAAAATACTGTTGCCATAACATATTCTACGAAATGGATGAAACAGATCTGTACTCATAATTGACCTGTTGTGTTACCATTACGTAATTAACACTTGACTAGTGAATGGTTACTCAATAAACACATGTGTCTGTGACTGGAAATAGCCTTAGGGTTGATTTTTTAATAAAATATTTATATCTAGCGGAAATTAAAGGTATTGAAACCAACTAAAAGATATTTATATTATTGTCCAAGTTAAATATCACTTTTTTGGATGTCCGATTTGACTAAACCTTAGTCGGACATTTTAATGTAAATGTCGGACATGTCCGGGAAAATATGACCGTTTCCAGACCCTTGTTCTGCATCTGAGGCTGCAGAGTAGTGTCCTGAAGTACTCCAAAATCCTCAAATGCTATATTTTTCATCCACCACCAGGACTTCGCCCTGGACAAATTTTGGGGCGTAGAAGGCCCCTAAAACCCCTGGCCAAAATTTTCAGGAATTTCACCAGATTTCACTTTCACCCATGCATAAGAGAACACATCTGTTATTTTTAGTGGCTAAAATGTGGTTCTTCCCAATTTATTATAACCCCTTTTTGAAGTGGTTGAAAAGTGTTTTTTTTTTGTGTTTATTATAACATAGAAGTGTAAATGTATTATTTTTAGTGGCCAAAAGTGGTTTCATTCCAATTAATTCTTACACAGAAAGCTATCGCTCCGTATAAAATATTGACAAATATAAAGTCTGACCATGTTCTAATTTGCATAGAGCCCAATTGCAATCATCTTTTTCCATTCTTTTATGTCTAACAAATGTTTTAACATTTCGAAGCGGCTCTAAGAGAATGCTTTCAATGGTAATACATGTATTGGTCTGTGAAACTAATAAGATATATATCCAAAACAGAATGTTAAAAACAAATAAAATTGACATAAAAGTATATGCTTGACATTTTATTGAATATGCGTACCTGTTTGATAAAAAAAAATTATTAAGAAATCTTAGCAAAATTGCATTGTTTAAAATTTACAGTTGAGCATACATGAGGTCAGAATTCTAATTGTGACGTCACACCATTATGATTTTTAGAACCCTAATGTGTTCTCAAGCATATGAAGTATGCCATATTAGAATTTTAAATAGTATATATGTTTATATTTTGTAGGGGAATCAACCCAGATTGATCACTTGGTATTTGTTGTTCATGGCATTGGATCTTTCTGTGATGTTAAATTTAGAAACATTGTTGAATGTGGTAAGCCATTTTATGCTGCAAATTGGGCTTATTTTTGTTATTTTGCAACATTGTTATACATACATGTATATATACATGTATATCATATTCCATATATCTCACATTTACAATTTATACATAAGTATAGGAAACATGCCTTATATCATATATATGAAGGTAGTAACAAAATACCGAACACTGATGAAACTGTCAAAAAGACAAACCACAAATCAAAGTCAGAGAAACCAGCAAACTCCAGAACCAACAACCAAAAATATAATAACTACAGCAAGGGTCCTGACTTGGTACAGGCATTTTAAAAGAAATGGTGGGTTAAACCAGGTTTTATGGCATTTTTTTATATATTAAAGATACACTATCAGTACACTTAGTATTGTTAGTCACTTTTGCATGACTATGGTTGTTGTCCATGTTATTTGAGTGTTCTGTCAGTTTTAATATCAGAATAATGAATAGTACTTGTTAACTATTCTAACAAGTTTTAAGTTCCTTGGTATTTAATGTCAGATAATTTTATTCTCATTTGTATACTGTTTTGCATGAAATTTAGTATTTTAATTACTTTAGATGAGTTTCAGTTAGTTGACATATTTCAAACACATTTGATGTGATGTATTTTTGTTGAAATTTTTAGTTGATGACTTCCGATCAATATCTTTGGAAATACAGAATTCCCATTTTAAGAGGTACAAAGATGAGAACAGAATTGGCCGTGTTGAGTTTCTGCCTGTGAATTGGCATTCAGTATTACATAGCGATGCCACAGGTGTAGACAGGTATATTAATACTGTCTATTTATATGTTTTGGGGTCTGTTAGTGCATTTATATTGATCTGGATGCTTTTTAGCCTTAAACATTTAGTATTACATAATGATGTCACAGTTGTAGACAGGTATGTTAATACTGTATGTTTATATGTTTTAGGGTTTCTTAGTGCATTAATATTGATCTGGATGATTTTTAGCTCACCTGACCCGAAGGGTTATGTGAGCTATTGCCGTCACTTGACGTCCGTCGTCTGTCCGTTCAACTTTTCAAAAATCTTCTTCTCTGAAACCACTTGACAGAATGCAACCAAACTTAGTATGGTTGTTGCTTAGCATGTCCTTTACCAAACTATCGATTGGATTTTTGATTCGTAAAAAAACATGGTCGCCATGGCAAAAAATAGAACAGGGGGGTCAAAATACAGTTTTTGGCTTATAGTTCAAACAGTATTACAGATATAGGAAAACCGAAGAGACCTTCCTTCTTCAGCATCAAAGCTCTACAAAAAACTCCATTTGGTCAAAGTCGTATGACGACTCCTTGTAGGAGTTATTGCCCTTTAATTGTCGAAATTGATGATTTTTGCCATTTTTGCCTCAAAATCTTGAAAATTATTAGAACTAGAGAAAAAGTTAGAATTGTTTAATTGTTCTGCTCTATGAGAGCTACAAAAATGACTTTAGGGTCAAGATTGTCTGATTAACTGTTTAGGAATTATTCTCTTAGAACATTTATTCAATGAATTTTAATTGATTATAAAAAATCTTCTCTTTAACCAATGAAAGGACTGCTTTGAAACATTGCACACATCATCTTTAGGATGTCCTCTACCAAAATTAGGCAAATCATTACAGCTGACTACCTACATAGCTATGTTGGCTTAATATATAAAGGGGGGGGAGGGTCAAGGGAGTTTTTGGCTGATAGTTATAAAAGTATAACAGGTACAGCAAATTTCAAGTGAACCTCCCTCCTAAGCATCAAAAGCTCCTCCTTATAGGAGTTATTTCCCTTAAAAGGTCAAAATTAATGACTTTTTCAGAAGTGTTGGTCAATTCCTTATAGGAACGAAATTCTATAGAAAAAAGGGTTGTTTGGTTTCAGGTTCAGGTGAGCGATACAGGCTCCTGGGAGCCTCTAGTTTAGCCTTAAACATCCCAGTTGTGCATAATAATATAAAGGATTTTGTACATCACAAGACATAAACTGTGCACAGTTTAATATTGAAATCTTCATATAGCATCGGTGAAGTATGCCATTCTCAACGCATTAAGAATCACAAGCAGCAAGTTTAATAAGAGTGATCTTATGTTGACTGCCTTCCTTTAACAGTAGCAATGACTCTTCTGACTAATGTCTATCACATTCTTTCATTGAATTAAATTTGCATGCCAAAATTTGATTTGATGTGTTGTTTCTTTCTACTATTTTTATACCCCCACTTCGACAAAGGGGGGTATACTGGTTTACCTCTGTCCATAATCCTGTCTTTCCATCCTTCTGTCCTTCTGGTCAACAACATAACTTTCGTAAAAGTTTTCTCAACTACTAATTACAACCACTTGAAATTTTATATGTGACCTTACCATGTGGTCTTATATTGCAAGTACAGATTTCAGGTCTGTCGCATATCTACTTCCTGTTTACAGACTAGGTAAATCCAAATATGTTTACTGAAATATGTTTTCTCTTCTATTCTCATCAAAATTTAATTGCTAGTTTATTTTATAATTTTTTTTTTTGTAGCCGTTTGAAGGCAATTACTTTGCCCAGTACACAGAAACTCCGTCACTTTGTTAATGACACTCTGATGGATATTTTGTTTTACACGAGTCCAGTTTATGCTCAGGTATTTATAGACAACAAGATCCAGAATTGTTTTACCCATTTTGGCATTTTTCAACTTTAATTCTATTATAAATATCACATCTTTATGGTTCTCTGTGTTGACATTTTAGTTTATTATGAAGTCTTTCATAGTACTACCTTTTCCAAGTATTGAAAAGAGAAAGAAGATAATTTATTGATTATTGGCATCAATAAAACCATGCCAGTCATATAAGAAGGTCATAACATGCCTTAAGCCAGTGAAGACATGATATGGGACTTTTTTCTAAAACTCAGATAGAAATTAATAGAAATCAGAAAATTTGAAATAAAAATTTTATTTACTTGACTTTATATAAGCCAGACCATTATGTTATTGCAATACATGTATGCAAATAGATAGTGTTTTACAATTTGTGTTTTAAGAATTGAAATAATATATTTTTTAATCTCTTTATAGTGTATAGCTGACACAGTTGGTTTGGAGATGAACAGATTATACCAAATGTTTCTTAACAGAAATCCCAGCTTTCAGGGAAATGTGTCTGTAGCAGGACACAGCCTAGGTATATTTTCTATTTCCCAAAATTCCAGTATTTATATAATCTCTATACAGAAATAACATGTTTATCCCTAGGTAGTTTTTGACTTGTGCAAGGTGTAACAATATGTTTGTTTTGAACTCATGCTTATGTATAAAATGTGAAACGCAAACACTTATTTTGTTTAAAAAATACCAGTTTAGGGGAGACTTGGACAGAAACACAATCATGTGACTTTTTTAACTTGTTAGCTTTATCTTATGGGCATATGATCATTTTTACAAAGAGGCCTTGGTGGCCGAGGGGTTAAGGTAGTTTCTCTACAATAGATCATGTGATCTGTTAACATTGAGATTGTGGGTTCGAGTCTCACTGCAGGCAGGGTGTACTTGACTCTAATCGTAATTGTCAAGGATTGCCTGAGTTTTCTCTGTGTACTCCAGCTTCCTCCCTTAATAAAAAATGGATGCCATGATATAGCTGAAATATTGCTGAAAGTGGCATTAAACATAATATTAATGGAATAATCCATGTCTGCTAAGTTTATTTAATTGTCTTTTTGGAGAAATATTCTATTGCATCATGTTAAAACTTGTGATATTTTTACCTATATTCTTTAGGTTGTTGTATCTTGTTTGACATACTTTTACACCAGAGAGATGAGGACTTCGAGCAAACTCCCACACAGGAACACTTCATCCCACTGTCTCAACCAGAGATGATACCAGTAACAGACACGTTAAATGGAGATGTAATTATCACTTGTATCCAGCTATATTATTTTTTTAATAATAGGTTACATTTTAGTGTTCAGTAGATTTTGTTGTTTGCCATTTTTTCAGAAGTATAAAATATATTTCATTTTTTATTCTTTTTATTGGGGGTGGGCTTTGCACAAAGTGCAAACCCAGGTTATAGTATGGTGAATGATTTTTTCCAACCAGGAATAATGAAAATACTGTAAATGAATTAATGTTTGCAGTTTCTGTAAACTAGAAATTAACTGGTACAACTTTTAGTAGTTCTACAGAATAAGAAAATCTAATGGTGACTAAAGAAATTAAGATTCTGCACAGTAGAAACTGGAACTGCTTATATTGATTCTTCATATCCAGTGGCAGCTTGATAGATATGAGTTTATGGTATACACATCTTGATGGATGATCATGATTCCGTATTCATTTGAAAATAAATCTTGAATCATATACTTGAAATAATTCAAAAGTTTGGGTCTCAAAGTGATACCCTGTTGAAAAAAATTGGTTGCTTCATTTATTTAAAAAACAAATATGTATTGATTCCAACAATTAAATGCACAACATAATATACTTATGATATGATTTAATAACATGCTTGGGATTTAACAGGTCACTTCACACAATTATACTTATCATTTTACTCCTGTCAATCAGTCGTTACACTTATTGACAGCGCCTTTGCCACAATTTCAATAATCTCTTTCTTGGCTGAAAAGCTGTACGATCCATGCTGCATGTTTTTGTTTCAAATACCTGTGGCAATAACACACAGTCAGAAATATGCAAATGTCAAGAATGTGTATTATTTTTAGTTTGATGAAGAGCCAGAAGAAGAACCAGAAATGACCCTTGAAGCTCTCTTGAGTAAAGTTGGATTAAAAGAGAAAGTACAAGTGTTTAAAGATGAACAAATAGATATGGAAGCTTTAGTGAGTGTTTCAGGTTAAATATACATGTTTGGTATTTATATATGCTGAAAGAAACTGAAATATTACTTCATGTGCTGAACTAAGCAATATTAACATGTTCTGAAACTTATTAGTTCTGTTCACTTTGTCAAGAAAAGACTAAAAAAAAACTGAACAGTAAGATGTGGAATACATAATGCTGTAACTACATGAAAACTGAATATGAAACAGATTCTGACATATTTATATAAATGTTTAGGTAGTCATGACATTCTTTTCAGTTTTTTGTAGATAAAAAAGTTTACTGTGTGTCTGAAAGAAAGACATGAAAATTACTTTATTCTTCAAGTTGGCTGAAAATCTGTTTTTGATTGATTATTTTTATCAGAAAATTTAAACCAACTGTAATCTTTGTTACAAAAACTCGGATGTCATTTATACATATAAAAAAGAACTTGAATACGAAAAATCTTTTGCTTACAGATAATGTGTAGTGAGGGTGACCTTAAAGATCTAGGATTACCCATGGGACCCAGAAAAAAACTCCAAGGACTTCTGAAGGAGTCACAACAGAAAAAGGTGCTAATAATTGATTTTTTTGTCTGTGTTTTAATGCCTCTTTCAGCAGTTTTTGTCTCGCCTGCGACGAAAGTCGCTGGAGGCGAGACATATGTATGGGAATCCGGCGGCGGCTGCGGCGGCGTAAACACTTGACACCTTGCTTCATATCTTTGTAAGCCCAAGCCCTAGGTCCATCAAATTTGGTCCAGAGGTAGCTTATGATGAGTACTTGCCAGTCAGTCACCTGTCACCTGACCTTGACCTCAATTTCACTTTCCAGTGACTACGTTAAAGTTTTGGGGTTACGACAGTTCCTCTGTAACTACGCATGGTAGGATGACAATATTTGGTGTATAGGTTGCTGATGACTAGTACATGACTGTCTGGTAGGTGTCACCTGACCTTGACCTCAATTTCACGGTCCAGCGACTACGTTAAAGTTTTGGGGTTACGACAGTTCCTCTGTAACTATGCATGGTAGGATGACAATATTTGGTGTATAGGTTGCTGATGACTAGTACATGACTGTCTGGTAGGTGTCACCTGACCTTGACCTCAATTTCACGGTCCAGCGACTACGTTAAAGTTTTTGGGTTACGACAGTTCCTCTGTAACTACGCATGGTAGGATGACAATATTTGGTGTATAGGTTGCTGATGACTAGTACATGACTGTCTGGTAGGTGTCACCTGACCTTGACCTCAATTTCACAGTCCAGCGACTACATTAAAGTTTTTGGGTTACGACAGTTCCTCTGTAACTACACATGGTAGGATGACAATATTTGGTGTATAGGTTGCTGATGACTAGTACATGACTGTCTGGTAGGTGTCACCTGACCTTGACCTCAATTTCACGGTCCAGCGACTACGTTAAAGTTTTTAGGTTACGATAGTTCCTCTGTAACTACGCATGGTAGGATGACAATATTTGGTATATAGGTTGCTGATGAATAGTACATGACTGTCTGGTAGGTTCCACCTGACCTTGACCTCAATTTCACGGTCCAGCGATTATGTTAAAGTTTTTGGGTTACGGCTGTTCCCCTGTAACTATGCAGGGTATGGTGACAATATTTTGTATACAGGCTGCTGCTGATATTTAATGCTATTTACGTAATGCTTATGACAGTTCCTCTGTAACTACGCATGGTAGGATGACAATATTTGGTGTATAGGTTGCTGATGACTAGTACATGACTGTCTGGTAGGTGTCACCTGACCTTGACCTCAATTTCACGGTCCAGCGACTACGTTAAAGTTTTTGGGTTACGACAGTTCCTCTGTAACTACGCATGGTAGGATGACAATATTTGGTGTATAGGTTGCTGATGACTAGTACATGACTGTCTGGTAGGTGTCACCTGACCTTGACCTCAATTTCACAGTCCAGCGACTACATTAAAGTTTTTGGGTTACGACAGTTCCTCTGTAACTACACATGGTAGGATGACAATATTTGGTGTATAGGTTGCTGATGACTAGTACATGACTGTCTGGTAGGTGTCACCTGACCTTGACCTCAATTTCACGGTCCAGCGACTACATTAAAGTTTTTAGGTTACGATAGTTCCTCTGTAACTACGCATGGTAGGATGACAATATTTGGTATATAGGTTGCTGATGAATAGTACATGACTGTCTGGTAGGTTCCACCTGACCTTGACCTCAATTTCACGGTCCAGCGATTATGTTAAAGTTTTTGGGTTACGGCTGTTCCCCTGTAACTATGCAGGGTATGGTGACAATATTTTGTATACAGGCTGCTGCTGATATTTATTGCTATTTACGTAATGCTTATGACGAAATTTTATTTTCGTTACTGATGCAGAATGCAGGCGAGACGTTTTTCTGTGTCCACACTTGTTCAGTATATCATGGCATCCAGTTTTTATTTGTAAGGAAGCTGGAATGCCCAGTGAAAACCCCCAACCTTTAGCAGGAAACTGCAAATCATTGTAAATTAATGCCCTTTCTTTAGTAGGGCTGAAACTGACAACCTCATTGTTGAAAAACTATGTGATCAATTATAAATGACTATCTGCCACAAATAATCACTTGTAACTGATCAAAGAAATGTGCTAAGTTTAATTAATTTTCAGTTTTGTTAGTGATTACCTACTCATTGAAACTACTGTGAAACCAAAAATTAGGATTCAAAATTGGCTTTATTTTTGAGATAATAAGCTAAATAATCAGAAAGTTTATGAAAATAATTACAGTAATTACTTCAGTCATCTACTCATTTTCTTAAAAGTGAATGAAGCTCTCAATGTCAAAGATTAAAAAATATACCATAATTTAAATTTTTCAACTTGATAGATTGATAGAAAAATGGCATCTGAGAAAAAGAAGAAAGCAGAAGATGAAAGAAGAATCAGACAACAGATAGAACAAGAAATGAAGCAGCAACAAGAATCTAGTCAACAAAAGTAAACACATAATTGTAACGTTTTATACCTTTTGTTTTAACATACCAGATATTGGATGTTACATCTTATTTAAACTTTTGTGATATATATCTACCAAATGTTTGTCGTGTATCCCATTTGTTGAAGTCATCTGTAGACAGTTTAGTTTTGTGCTAGTTAACTGATTGTTTTTATATTACCAATTGGTCTGTAGTACAAAAAAGGTTGGTATTTATAATGGGTATGCTGGTCTGTGCTGTATGTAAATAAAAGATTATTGATAGTTTACTTTTTCATTCGATTTAGTTGTAGATTGGGGTTTTTATAAGGGTCCTAAAGACACAAGTTTGAAGTCAGAAATTTCTCAACAATCATTTTTAAGTTGTCAGTTTATTAATATGGCTAAATCAGAAAATTTTAAAACTTTAAATTGTTTGCTAATGTTAATAGGGATTTATTCAGATATAAGTTATAGATATCAAAATTTTCATATTACTCTTTTAGTTTATGGATGGATGAGTGGTTAAGGTAGTTAGTCATCTACTAAATGTATTGACCACATGACTGTCAATACTGTCATTGCTGGTTTGAGGTGTACTTTAGACAATTTGCTTTTGAATTTTGCATGACTTGACAAGTTTCCCAGATAAAGGTTGTGGGTTTTACTGGGTACTCCAGCTTCCTCTCTCAATTAAAACTGGATGCCATTATATGGCTGAATAATTGCTGTAAGTTGCAGTTAACTCTATTTAAAAAAGGAACAGAGTCTTTTAGCTTCTGTAATAAAAAGGGTCAAAGAGACCAATTGTATTTAGTTTTATTGTTCTGATGTGTAGGAAATTTTTCATTTGTAATTCAATTTTGATGTTTCCTTTTAGATATAATGGTCGGAACGTCCACATTTTTTACATTGAAATGAATATGTTTTTATATCATTGTATTTCTTTTATATTAGCTGTCATTATAGTGCTCACAGATTTTGAATGAGCCAATTTTGGGTTTAGTAAATGTTTTATTTTTTTTTTTAAGAATTTTGTTACATTTAGTGAGGTTATAGATTTCAACATGTTTTTTTCATCTTTTATGTTTTGCAAAAAAGTGTTAAAAAACAATTATTAGTTACCACAATTATTTTTGTTTTATTTAGAAATCAATTTCGATAAGATTAATTTTTGTGAATTTTTCATCAGTCAAGTTTTTGATAATATAACAACAGCTTTATTTGTTCTTTAGGTCCACATCAATAGAGTGACAATCCATATATCAGATCTACACTTATTTGACTTGCAATGCTTTAACATATCACTTGTGGATTTTCTGTGTATGTATGAAGTGTTGTAGGTGAAGCGCCATGTTTTAACTAATTAAAAGTCTTGATTAAGACCAAAGATTGATTATTGGTAGTAGACAGGTCTGTACTCAAGTGAAAAGAAAGAAGTTGGCATACATGTAGCTTGCAAGACACTACATCTCAAATGGCATATTGTTTTACTTGAAATAACAAGTCCAGCAGTGTATTCCATTTAAGTATAACTATAATTGTATAGTTTGTCATATACATTTAAGCCTTGATGTTTTATAGTGGTGCTCACAAATCCTCCAGCATGACAGTAGACTACCTGTTAGGAGCAGCTGGTACTGGACAGCCCTCTGTAAAATACCCAAAGTTAAACTTCCAACCAAATGCACTGTTCTCCTTTGGTTCACCCATTGGTATCTTCTTGTCAGCCAGAGGGGTGCAGAATATCGGTGAAGATTTCAAATTACCAACATGTCCCAGGGTATTCAATATTTTTCATCCAGTAAGTATCATTTTTTTTAGAAAATAAAATGAAATGTTTGTTATAAAGATTTTCATGGCATTGTGGATATATATCAACAAGGGCTATTCCATTTACATATAAGTCTTAAAATAGAATTTCCATGAACCCATCATGCTTGGTCTATTACGGATATCTTGAAGATTATGATCTTTTGTGGTAAACAATCATCAGTCCTGAAATGATAAATATTGGTGATCTTTTGTGGTAAGCAGGCATAGGTCATGAAATGTCAACACGCTGTACAAATTACAATTAATATTAGTTTATTTCAAGTTTGTTTCTCTTACAAATACTGTTAACTTTTGTAAGAAAACAATTTGCTTGTTTGTTTAATGGTGTTTTAACGCCAATTTCAGCAATTTTTCAGCTATATCATGGCGTTCGGTTTTTTTTTTAGGGATGAAGCCGGAGTACCCAAAGAAAAACCCCTGACCTGCGGTAGAAAAACTGGCAATCCTTGTCAATTAAGATGCCAGTTTTGAATTTAACCCCCAATCTCAGTGTTGACAGACTAGGTGATCAATAGTAGAAAAACTACCTTAACCACTCGGCCACCGAGTCCCCGAAATCAATCTGTATTTCTTATAAAAACAATCATTGATCACAGAACAGAAATGAAGTATACAAAAAAGAAAAAGTGAAAGAGCCAAACTGTTAAAAATAAAAATTTCAAATTAAGATTTTGTACATTTTATATTTATAGTCATTATTTTAATTACATGTTAAAAACCAAAAATTTAACAATGTTAGTTATATTATGTTTTATATTTTGGTTTTTTTGTTTTTTTTTCAGTTTGATCCGGTGGTAAGTTTTGTCCGAATCAATGAAGAATAAAATTAATAGTATTTTATTAGAATTAATCTGTGGCCATTGCTACAGTTTTTAGCTTTCTATGTTCAATTTGATTTATTACATTTATTTATAACATATTTGTAAGTTAGGAGCTATTGTGCTAATTTTATAGAACTTTTCATTTAAGACTTATTAATTTTCAGTTATAGCACCAGTTATTTTATTTTAGGCATACAGATTGGAACCTCTAGTCAATTCATATACATCCAGCATTAAGCCTGTTTTAATACCACATCATAAGGGACGAAAAAGATTACATTTAGGTAAAATATATATTATTACACTTAAAATCAAACCCCTGTGTAATGCAGTTCCTGCATAAAAAATGTATCACCTGTTTTAGTCTGAATTAATGGATTTTAAGGTAGTTTAACATTGCAAAGGCTTATGTTAAAGTAAAGTTTTCTCCATTTCCTTGGTTAGTTTGATTGAAATTTGAGGAAAGAGTTGGGGTTTTTTCCAAAATGTAAAGTACAACCTTTAGTAGAACAGTTGTCAACAAATAAGAGTGTTTTTGCTCAATTCAAGCAGATGTTAACTTATTTTACTTTTGTGTTATAAGTCATTAGTGTAGATGTCATAAATGTTGTGACATCAATGTATGTAAATTGCATATCTTTTCTTTGCTTTTCTGTTGTAAATGGAATATAATTTTTTCTAAAAATTACTTTTCTGTATGCAAAGCTAACCAATTTGTCATTTACACTATGAAGACATCTTATGTAATGGGCAGAAACTAATATTGAGCAACACCAGGAAATATGGGTTTTGTAAAGACATCTCACCAACAAAATTCAAGGTTTAAAAGCACCATATATGTAGGATGGATTTTGATTAAAAATTGCTCAGGTTTTAAGATTTTAGACAAAACTGATCTTTTACTGGCTTGAAATATATGTTAAACCACAAACATACATCATGCAATTTAATAATGATGAAATACTTCAAACCATTTGCAGTAGAATGGAGGAAATTTTAAAATTCATGTATGTTGTTAGATTTTACATTATTTGATATTTGTTGTTTTTCAGTAATATTTATAAGCTTTATACAAACTAAAAAAGTGGTTTGAAAGATGCTGTTGGGCAAGGTCACTTGCTCATGTCTACATAATACTTAACATTATCAACATGTTCTAATCTATTTTTCTGTCTGGAGCATAAACATTTTTTTAAAGATGTTACAGAAATAATCATTTTTTATAAATAAAATTGATATCTTGACTGATTTTAGTGAATTTATTTTATAAAAACACTATACATTTGTTCAGAATAAAACAGACTTGGTTGATTTGAAACAAGTTTGACCATTTCTGTTGCAACGTAGACATTCTAAAAATAGACATTCAGATGGATAGAACTTTTGTTTTACTAGTTGTTGACTGCTGGAAGTTGCTACGGACTAAATTATATAGTCAATCATTTGCCTAATTCTATTGAACACTACATACATAATACAGACGTTACTTGCGATTTCATTTTAGAATTAAAAGAAAGCTTAACCAGAGTTGGAGCGGATATAAAACAGAGAATAATGGAATCTCTAAAGAGCACATGGAACTCTATAAATGAATTTGCAAAAGCTCACAGACATACAGCAATGTCATTAGAAGAACAAGTGGATACACAGATGTCATCAGTCATGCAAGATTTTGAAGATGATAGATCAGATACAGCCTGTAAGTTTTATCAATGGAGATAGTGTGCTAGGGATAAATTATTATACCTTTGATTTGGGGAGGGACAAGATGGTAGTTAGGTGGACAAGGAACTGGTGTATGTATGTAGAAAACCTCCAATACATAAAGAAATAATCCAGTATAATTTTGTTGTGATGTTACAGTACGTATAAGGGAGTTAATATATATTTACAAAATATGTACAAATACAAATAATATTAATACATCATTTTTAAGATATTAAAGGAGGTTGAAATTGCAATGCTGATCATGTGATTTCATAAAAATTTAGGGAACTTTTAGTGGAACTACCTATCTTGAAAATGGTGTATTGTAAGTAATATAGTTATGAACATTCATTAAGAGTGGGTTTTAATTTCTTTAAAAAGTTTTTTTTTCTTTTATTTCTCATATACTTTTGTTAAAAGTCTGATATACAATTAAAAGATCAACTTTTTAGCTCACCTGACCCAAAGGGTCATGTGAGCTATTGTTATCACTTTGCGTCCGTCGGCATCTCTGAAACCACTTGGCCAATTGAAACCAAACTTGGCCATAATGTTCATTGGATGGACCTTTACAAAGTTTGTGTTTTTTATTTTGATTGGTAAACCAATATGGCCGCCACCTCAAGACTTAGTTTAACATAGGACCCTATGGGAAAAAAGTTAAAAAGGGCTTCTTCTCTGAAACCGTTTAACCAATCAAAACAAAACTTACTAGCAATATTGTTTGGATGGTCCTCTATAAAGTTTGTGTTTTAGATGGGAATTGGAAATTCAAAATGGCCGCCACCGCAGGACTTAGTTTAACATAGAACCCTATGGGAAAAAGTTTTAAAAGGCTTCTTCTCTGAAACCGGTTAATCAATGGAAACAAAAACTTACTAGCAATATTGTTTGGATGGTCCTCTATAAAGTTTGTGTTTTTTATGGCAATTGGAAATTCAAAATGGCTGCCACCGCAGGACTTAATTTAACATAGGACCCTATGGGAAAAAGTTTGAAAGGCTTCTTTTCTGAAACCGGCCAACCAATGGAAACAAAACTTACCAGCAATATTGTTTGGATGGTCCTCTATAAAGTTAATGTTTTTTATCCCAATCGGAAATTCAAAATGGCCGCCACCGCAGGACTTGGTTTAACATTCAACCCTATGAGAAAAAAGTTTAAAAGGGCTTCTTCTCTGAAACCGTTTAACCAATCAAAACAAAACTTACTAGCAATATTGTTTAGATGGTCCTCTATAAAGTTTATGTTTTTTATGGCAATTGGTAATTCAAAATGGCTGCTACCGCAGGACTTAGTTTAACATAGGACCCTATGGGAAAAAGTTTTTAAAGGCTTCTTCTCTGAAACCGGTTAATCAATGGAAACAAAAACTTACTAGCAATATTGTTTGGATGGTCCTCTATAAAGTTTATGTTTTTTATGGCAATTGGAAATTCAAAATGGCCCCTACCGCAGGACTTTGTTTAACATACGACCCTATGGGAAAAAGTTTTTAAAGGCTTCTTCTCTGAAACCGGTTAATCAATGGAAACAAAAACTTACTAGCAATATTGTTTGGATGGTCCTTTATAAAGTTTATGTTTTTTATGGCAATTGGAAATTCAAAATGGCCACCTCCGCCGCAGGACTTAGTTTAACATTGGACCCTATGGGCAAATAAAAAAAATCTTCTCTATACAACTGGTTAACCAATGAAACAAAGCTTTCTAGTAATATTGTTTGGATGGTCCTATTTAAAGTTTATTGAAAATTACAGGACTTACTTTAACATCAGGGAAATGCCATCTTCCTTGCCTATAAAATCAGGTGAGCGATACAGGCTCTTAAGAGCCTCTGGTTTGTTTTTCAGCTCAAGTATCCAACAGTGAAGAAGATATAATGATAGGACAGTTGAATGAAGGACGTAGGATAGATTATGTCTTACAGGAGCGACCGATAGAAAGCTTTAATGATTATCTATTTGCTTTAACAAGTCATGGATGTTACTGGTAAGCTGAAATTTGATTTTTATTATGAAATAATTATGTAGGAAACCATTGTCAGTGTCATCAGTTTATTATAGTTGTACAAGTATCAAGTATGTTAACAAGAAAATTAACTAAATCCTTTTTTTTTACTGTCAAGTTTTCTTGCTCGGTAAATTGAAAATATCAGACTAAATTTATGTTAAATCATGTTAATGGATTGGTACAATGTTTTTCAGGGAATCAGAAGATACAGTTCTGTTAGTACTAAAGGAGTTATATGGACCTCTAGGAATGTTACCACAAATGCCTGGACCAGATTCAGCTAAGAAGGCTTTTTCTTCAGGGCCTTCATCGCTACCATTGTACAATAAACCAGGCAATGTTGTACCTTCACCACAGGGTCCAATGGGACAGCCAACTAGTGTTCCTTTAGTATCAGCTGGATTTCCTCCATCGAATTTTAGACCTAATCAGATATCAAACATTGGGCTGCCGCCTACAAATATTGGACCACCTCCAATGCAAGGGTTTGTCAAGAAATGATGTATTATTATTTTACAATATAGTATATTTTTACATCTAATATAGTACTATTGCCTGGTCATCATTGTACCATGTTATTGTAATGCAAATCATTATTACATTTTGGGATATCTGGTCTCCATATGTTTATTAGATAAGATTCTAATAAATCTGATGTTACATAATAAATCTAATTAAATGGATTTCACCAATCCACACACATGCAAAAAATATATTTATTTCATAAAAAAATGAAACATTATTTATTTCATGTAGAATTTGTTGAATAATTGTGCAATTTGTCATGGACTGATAAAAGTAATGGCAATACAGTTCTTTTTTATTCAGTTGGCTCTTCTATTTATTTTTCCCATTATTAAATTGTACTTATTTTTTTCATGTTCAATATTTAACATAAGTAAAAATTCAATATTATGCTATTTATGTAAACACTGAAGGTGATATATTACTTATTTACTTCACACATTCCTTGCACGTTGTGTACATGTTAAAGAACATGAATGCTATTTAAAAACAATTTGAAAGAGAGTTTATAAAATGACGTTTTTTGTAATTGTCATTGTCTACTTTTCTTTCATTAAAGATCAAAAGTTGACCCTATTTTAAATATATGAAATGTTTTGATGAATGATTTGTATCCACATATTTCCTGCAAAATCAAAATATTGTCAACACTGTCCATTTCCATGTTTAGTGCTGGCAGAAGTTAAATTGTTAGTTTACTAAGAAAAATTTTATTACGTGCAATCTTGTAAAAATAATATGCAGACTATTTAAAAATCTAATTGTTCTAAATTTAGTTTATTAAATCATATACTATTAATACTTCTTCTGGTAATCTTTACAAGAAAATCACAAAACATTGAGAAAAAAAATTAAAATTCATTAACTCCATACAAGCTGCACATTTTTGCAGCGAAAAATATTTTTTTTATTTTAAAATTATATTTTGTTTTTAGATTTTTATTATCTGTATAGCTTAGGAAATTATAAAGGTCACAGTCTGAATTTTTAAAACGTTGAATTACAATGTTTATTTGCAAGTTTTTATGTTAATGATTCAAGAATATGATCATATTGTTACATGGATGCAAGTTGAGGCATATTTTTTTTTTCTATACTGTTATTACTTTTTTTTAAATACTAAAATAACTGCTGTTGTCTTTTCTCTCTAGTCAGATGTATTTACCATTTGTTCAAGCAAGTCTCAATAAGAGATCACATTTCAACCCCAAAAATGTGGTATATAAGAAACACTTAGTTTATAGCCCCTCCACTAATATGATATGGTATTGCCACCATGGGAAGGTTAATATAGCCAATGTGGAAAAAGTACATTAACTTTACTTTCTAGATCACAAGTTTCTGAACAGACATCCCCAGTCTTGGTGAATATAAGTTTTAAAACTCTTTACAATATAATGTGTTTAACACTGTAAAGGATGAGAATTGTAAAATATTTATAAGCCATACTGATGACCCTTCTTACCAATTTTAAATATATATAATGAAAACTGAAAGTATACTATTTGACATCAAACTATTTATTTGTATGTGATGTTTTAAATATACTCTGATGATAATGAGACCACTGCCAGTAGTAAATTAAATACTGTAAATGCAGTTGTTTTACTAGTTATTTATGGCATTACAAAATTGTCCACACGTTTAGAAAAATTTTGATTTTCACAAATTGCACATTATATATTTTAGTAAATTGTGTCCACATTGGTTAAAATAGTAAAAACATAATGTAGTAATAATAAATCATTACTTTAACATGTGCCATTACATACATTATTTTGTAATAATTGGCTGTGGACTGTTTAACAGTTTATTGTTCAAGAAGTTTCATACCAATATTTTTACTTGACACTCAATGAATTGTACAATAGAACTTTACTGTTGCCCCGTTTTTGTCATATAACTGTGCATTGTGTGTGTCCCATGTATTAAAGTTGTACATATAAATTATTAAATATGTGATTGGTGCTGTATTTTTTTTGTTACTACTTTATTTTGCCCTGTACTCCGGTTACAGGAGTAGTGAAAATTCTAGTCAGTCCCTTGTGTAGCAAAAATGTCCCACTTATAAGGCTCCCCTTACCAATGGGCACTTCACATACCAAGTGTAAATATACACCTCACTAGATTTCACCCAGTTTATAAGAACATGTAAGTGCAACATGTTTAGGTAAACATCCATGTGCTAAATGTTGACGTCGAAATGAACTACATGTCATGTTTGCCAGTGAAGAAACACATCTAACTGCTGCAAGTTGGCCTTTTGATTGCTGGCATGGAGTTAAAGGCAAGATAAAATGAATTGACATATACAATTTCCGACTCTTGGCCTGTAGTTTAACTCCAGTTTTATTCTAGTAACATAACTGCTGAAAGTTATTTTGCCATGTACTCCAGTTTTCCCCAGAAGTGAAAAATAACCTTAAATAGAACTATTGTGTTTATGTGGAGTTACATATCCAATTGCAGAGTGTTATCAATGGTGTGTTTACTTACTACTTGCTTGAACTATACTAGTAGTAAAAAAAGAGATGTGTTTATATAGTTGACTGTAGTCAAAATCTCTAAAACAATAATATATATATATATGTGGTATCCATTATGTTTGTGTCAAATCTCATTGTTGTTTATAGTGTTAACATGGTTAAGTGGAGTGTTAGGCTTGAACTATACTAATAATAGAAAAAGATATGTGTTTATAGTTCATTGTATTTACTGGATCTCCAATCTAATTAGAATTTAATCTTTCATAAGGCAGCGACCAGTGACAAAAGGATGAGTTGGTCATATATTTATTTTTGGGGGCCTCGGTGGCCGAGTGGTCAAGGTAGTTCGTCCACTATTGTCACGTGGTCTGTCAACACTGAGATTGCAGGTTCGATACTCACTGCAGGCAGGGTGTACTCGACTCCAATCTTAATTGACAAGGATTGCCAGTTTTCCTACCGCAGGTCGAACAAATGTAAAGAACATTAAATTCATGTCAAGAAAGGTTATTGATGTGAACAACAATTGCTTGGGATGATTTATTTGATCTGTTCCACAAAATCACATTTCAGTAACAATACTAGTAGTCTGTCATTTATTTTACTGTCTTAACCTTGATAAACATTCATCAACATACATGGAAAGTGCAATCTAAAAGAGAATTACAAAAAAAACAAACAAACAAAGATAACAATAATACCGACTACAATGAAAAACCAATAATAAACAAATAAACTGGTTACATGTACAAATAATGATATTGGTGTCTTCTTTTTTTTAAACTAATTTTTAAAGGCTATTCAAGTTTGGCTCAACATACATGTATTATTCAAGAATAGCTTTTCATGTTTATTCCTTTACCTTAAGTGGTGATAGTGATGTAGGAGATTGAAACAAGTACTGTCCATTTATATCTAAGGTTACATGTAAATTTCAGATATAAAACAGTAACAAATACATGTAATAAATTCTTGAGAGTAATCAAAATCTGTCTGTGTAAAAATAACAAACAAGAATTTGAATAGTTGACCATTATAAAAAAAAATTAAGTGAAATATGGTCAAAACTTAAAAAATCAATGATTCATTTGTACAAGATATTAATTTTAAAATATTTTTAAAATAGCACTTAGAATTTACAAACTATGAAAAAGAACAATAATATTTTCTTCTAAATTATGTAAATATGTGGACAAGCACTGTTTAAGTAAGGTAATCACTATTATAGGATTTTCCCCCATTCTTTATTAAAAAAAAAACCCATAACTGTCAACAGAATGTGCTTGACTTAAATCTTGATAAAAAAGGATTATCAGTTTTCATGCTGAAGCTTGGGGCTTTTCAGTTTGTACATTGGCTTCTCCAATAAAAAGTTGGCTGCATAATATAGAATCAAAATTGCTGAAAGTGGTGTTAAGCCACAAAAAAAAACCCCCCAGTAATCTTACCCAGCCTCAAAACTTGTTCAGAAATTATTTTTAATAGTTACAGAGGAACTGTCCTAATACAAAAACTTTAACGTAGTCGCTGGACCATGAAAGTGAGGTCAAGGTCAGCTCACACCTTCCAGACAGTCATGTACTATTCATCAACAACCTATATACCAAATATTGTCATCCTACCATGCATAGTTATTACAGAGAAACTGCTGTAACCCAAAAACTTCAACGTAGTCGCTGGACCGTGAAATTGAGGTCAAGGTCAGGTGACACCCATCAGACAGTAATGTACTAGTCATCAGCAACCTATACACCAAATATTGTCATCCTACCATGCGCGGTTACAGAGGAACAGCCGTAACTCAAAAACTTGAACGTAGTCGCTGGACCGTGAAATTGAGGTCAAGGTTAGGTGACACCTTCCAGACAGTCATGAACTAGTCATCAGCAACCTATATAACACATATTATCATCCTACCATGCATGGTTACAGAGGAACTGTTGTAACCCAAAAACTTTAAAGTAGTGGCTGGACCGTGAAATTAAGGTCAAGGTCAGTAGACATCTACCAAGACGGTCATGCAACCTATATACTAAATATTGTCATCCTACCATGCGTACAGGTGACAAGTGACAGACTGGCAAGTACTCATCATAAGCTACCTCTGGACCAAACTAGATGGGGCTTGGGCTTACAATTATATGAAGAAAGATGTCCAAGTGTTTACGCCGCCGGATTCCCATACATACGTCTCTCTTACAGAGACTTTGGTCGCAGGCGAGACAAAAATGAGGTGGTTCTAAGGAGTTTCAAGATCTAGGTAATAAAGGGACGCCTACCTGTATTTTTTTTTTTTGTAATTGCAAGGAGTTTACTAGTATATATTAAACAAAGGGGTAAATGAATAAACAATATCTATTGGATAAAATAAAAAGTTTTATCCATAATATTTTGCTTTAACAAGAACTGGCAAAACCAATATACATGTATATTTTGACCTGTCTACTCTGAATATTAAAGAATTAAAGACTTATTAATGTACAATGTATCTTACAGTCTTACTGTACAGTGTTTCTCAAAGAGTTCAAACAGAACATTTGTATACATAAATATGTCAATAAAGCACTGCAAACCATAAACAAAATTAAAAAAAAAATCTAACCTATACATCTAAATACACATGTATCTCTATGTTAAAACTGTCAATTAGAAAGTTATGTTTATAAGATAGGAGATTCAACCTTTCATTTGTTAGTTTTGTTATACCAAGTTATAAAAGCACACTGTAATATATGTAATTACAAATAATAAACTTTTGTAGAATAAAATTCTGCTTTTTTGTTTAAAAATCATAAATTTACTTAGCATCAAAATGTTACATTTTTTGAGGGAAAAAGAAATGTGTTCTAATCACATGTAGCTGATTTGCGCAGTATCTGAATGTTAAATCAAGATGAAAACTTGGGTGTTTTTAATACATGTTCTGTTCTGTTAAACTATTCTGAATGAAGATGAATGGAAGTTGGCTTAGGTGTATAAGATGTCCATCTGCATACAGGACAGTAATGGTTATCTCTGTTTAACCACGTGTGGATACATGATTGATGGAAACTATGTCCACATGGTAATCCACATAACCATACGCCATTATTATAATCATCTAAACAAATAACACATTGATTGTTCTCTAAAAATAAATGGTCTTCATCAATGACATCCCTTTCTTGGTCAGTATCTGATTGGTCGGTAGAAACAATGTCAGAGTTCTTCAATTTGTCCAAGTTTGAATGCACCTTAGAAAACTGTTCACGTGGTTTTTGTACGTCATTCAGGGCATTCTGTTCATTCGGAAATTTGGAACAAAATTGGCACAATTTAGCCTGAAACTCTTCTACAGACAGTTCAGAACTGCAGAAACAAGTAACATGTTTTTCTTGTCCCAGGTTTTCAGCCATGTTTCCAATAGTTTCAGCATTTACACCTTTCCCTTTAGAATCAGATTTCCTTTCAAATCTGAACTGCCATTTTGGTAATTTATTGATATAATCATCAGGTACTTTACAAATTTGTTGTAGAGTTGGCATATCACGCATATTAACTCGTTCTGGATCTATTGCAGGAATACCAGCTGTTCGAAATAAGCCTGCTGTTGGACTAAATAGATGTTCCAAAGTTCTAAATTGGGCAAAATTCCATTCATTAGACTCAATATCTAGCTCATCTTCCTCTGGTCCTTGTCGTTTATATTGTATAAATCCAATCAAAATTATAAAAAAACAAAAGGATAATTCTGTAAATAAAATTTGACCTGAATAAAAACAGTAATCTTTATATAAATAAGTACCAAATATAGAGAGACGAAATAATCGTAAAAATTTGAGAGAAAAAGTGGTTAGATTGTGCATTAAAGGGACTTTAAAAAGTGTTAACATGGAAATCCATAACAGTAAAAGACACATGTTAAACTTAACAATACACCAAATAAATTTCATCAATCTTTTTAAAAATGTTCCTCTTGTTAAACTTAATTCAAAAAAAGTCAAACAATTACAAATTAATAGACTTAAAACAAAAATATCATTAACACAAGGGTACAGCGTTTTTAAATAAGTTTCCATTGACTGAAAGGATAAGTCTTCACCAAAGTTTTTACCATACAAAAACATATATTCCTTCGTAATAATCAAGTAAGCCGGTGATTTTAAAGCATGGTCCCTAGTTATAATATCTTTTCCACCTTTTTTGTTTGTGTGCACAAAACCAAATTTAACTCTGCCTGGAAATTTAACGCTGACAGAAGAATAAAACAGTGGAACTGATGGATAGTTTGAAAACATTACAACTCTAACTTCTGACAAATCATCAGCCGTTGCATATTTTATCCATTTATCGGTGTATGTGTCCCAATCATCCACAACGTGAACCTTCTTACTGATAGTGTCTTTTATCCAAGAATGAATATTGCTGACTTTGAATGGTCCATTGTACTTGAACAAGGTGACTTTTGATTTTGTCTGGAATTCCTCTGGTAGGCCTAATATTAAACATGAGTAAAACCATTCTCTTTTCATGCAGAATCTAGAAATATTTGAATCAAAATAAAAATATTTTGTTATGCAGTACTATCTGAGCAACAAAACATACTGTAAATTCTGTAAATTGTTTCACTGCAGAATATATGTACTAGAAAAAATGTATATGGTATACAAAAAATTCACGAAACAAAAATTGCATTCAATGCTACATCACAGAAATAAGTCATACAATGAAACTAACTACAGATATATATACATACACATATAAATATATAGGTACCAGCAGTTACCCACATGACTTAAAATAAATGATACCTAATAGTAATACAATGCATTCTGTAAGTTTAATTACTATATTATTAATTTGACTACATAAAAACAGATGAGTGTACTGTATGTAATATTAATATGGTGACATTTTTACCAATTTTGAAGGTCCTTTTATTCTTAAGTACAGTGTCATGTGACTGTATGTAATATTAATATGGTGACATTTTTTACCAATTATGAAGGTCCTTTTATTCTTAAGTACAGTGTCATGTGGCACGTTATTTGTCAACTTGAACCTATAAAACCTTTATTTAGTTAAAACAGGTATACATATTTTTTCTATTTGCATATATGAATATACTCACAAGGGATCTAAGCTGCAATCAAAAACTCCTAAATTGACTCCAAATTTTGATACTTTCTGCTTAATAATGTGCCAGCTTGTATCAGCTAAGTAGTTGACGTGGTTGTGATCTGCTATGATATACACAAGCCATACACTGTCTTTTGCATCTTCAACGTGTTCATCAAACAAACTCCCTGTAGTAAAGTTTGTTACTGTTACTTGTTTATCCTCTTCCATATTGGTAGTTGAATCTTCTGCAACAGTCCCTGGAAAATGAGTATATCTACATATATTACATGATAATATCCTTAACTCATGAACAATGCCCTCATATTACCTACTTAACTTTGTGCCATTTACAGTATAGAAATAAAGTGTTGTTTTATGTTCTAGGCAATATTTGGCAGACCTGGCATATATGTACAGCACTGACAACACACTTCAGTAATTTGCTTTTTAATTATCTATCATAAAATGGGCCTCAGTGGCCAAGTGGTAAAGGTAGTTAGTCTACTATTAAAAACATGCCTGTTAACACTGAGTATGCAGGTTCAAGTCTCAATGTGGTCAAGGCATGCTCGACTCTAATCTTAATTGACAAGGATTGTCAGTTTTTCTACTAGTACCACATGTTATGGATTTTCTTCAGGTACTCTGGCTTACTCCATAAATAAAAACTGTACTTTACGATATATAGCTGAAGCTAAAAGTAGTGTTATGCACCATTCAAACAAAACACACAAAAAACAAAATGTATCATAAAACAAATGAGCAATGCATGTAAATTTTTTTTTGGGGTTTACATTGTATGTTTATACAGTTACAGGTAAAAATTAATGCTGCTCTTCGAACTCTGTCATGTTTGGTATTGTTTAAAATAATTTATAGCAAACAGAATGAAACTTTTCTCGTTTTTGAGTGTGTGTTGGTCAGGGTTTTACATTTTTGAAAGGTAAACTATCCCAATGTTTGAATACAATACACGTAGCTATAATTCTCTGTGCAGTTTATTCAACGGGAGCTTAATTAAAATAAATCTGACAGGGAAAAGTCTTATCACTCATTCATGATAATTTGCTCTCCAAAAAAAAAAATTAAAACTTTATGTTGATTGCAATGTTAATGATAAAGGAAATTATGGGTGGCTAAATTAAACCACGAATTTTAATTGTCCATGTAGATGAAATAGGATCAAGCCGGCCAAGTTTCACTAAATCAAGAATCCATCAAAATCAATGTTTTGACAATTATTTTTAATTGTCCTTGTAGATGAACTAACTAGGTCCAAGCAAAGTTTTATTCAACAGAGAGTTCATCCAAATAATTGTAAATAACAATAATTATAAGTAGGGTACTAGTATGTAGGGGATTAAAAAAGTTTACAGATGCAAAGTGATGACAATGGCGTGCATCCAACCAGGTCAGGTGAGCTAATATATAATACTTGGAAGATTCAATATGAATAACAATTAATAGTTACAGCATATGCTCGCTTACTCGAAGTTGTCATCCAAGCAAACTTAATTGGATTTTGTATACAATAATTATTCCAGTACTCAAACTAATTGCTTAAACTGAAATTTATCTGTGGACAAGCAAATTATTTTAAAAACACATTTTAATAAGGATCAAATAAACAAGTTGATAACTAATTTAAATTTATGCAATTATGGTTCCTCAGAACATATAGAAAAATACATCAAGCCACTTGAATGTACTAGTACTTGTACTCAAATTTTTATCATAAATTACAATTATATTAACATAAATATTAGAACGAATATTGTACACTCGCCTTTTTTTTGCAGATCGTTTCTGGATATTTGGCAATGTATGAAATTTTAATAACATAAAAGAAATGTATATCATGTTTATTAAATTTTGTTTCTATTATGTATAAATATATAAGTTAGAATTTGTTATTGGCTACATTATGAGTAATGTAACCAAATTCTTCCTTTAATCAGACAAATCATAAAACTAACATACATGTAGGATTACTATGGCAGTAAAATACAGCAAAAAATATAACTTACAAACCTAATTTTATATACAAATTCAAATTCTTTTCGTGGCACAAACTCGCATATATTTGCATGGTTAAGGCATGGTTAAGGCCCGGTTGTTAATACAAACAAATTTAGATGCATATACAAATATAATTATATGTCTAAATTTATTATCTATTTTTTCTTATTTCTAAGCACTCAGCTATGAAGTCATTGGAAGACATCTTCAAAACTTAAAGCTATTATTGTTAAGCAAAAAGCTTGCTTTTTTAATATTAATAAATTATTGAAATTTTGTACACACAATTTATCTAATTCTTATCATAAAAAGTATCTCTCCAAGATTTATAGTAACTGCAATATAATAGAAAAAGGAATTTGTCTTCTAATTAGAGACATTACAAATTGGACAAATTCTTTCTCCAATGGGCAATTGAAGATGTCTTCCTTTCTCAATCATTAACTCATGTGCACTTACTCAAAGTTTGCAAATCATGGACCTATCAGTCAGATTAATCAATTTGTCCACACAAGGTGGACTTTCCCCCATTTTGTAGACTCCAAAAAAAAACTTCATTTAGAGTTATTATCAATATTTGATAATCATTAATTAGATAGCTATATCCTAATGAATTTAATAAATCATGGACTTTTTTTGTCCATGGGTTTGTATCTTTTGTTACATTGTTAATATTATAAGCCAAAGAGTTATCATCAGCAATCAAGTGATTGTAGAATTCTAGTATCGCTGAACTAAATCTAACATTAAAGGTAGTCTAGCTAGTTCAGCACGACAGGCATCATGCCTTGCGATGGACTCCAAGTATTTCTTTAATGAATTTAACCTGAAACTTTTAAAATAATATTTGATGTATCATCTTTCATTCAATACCCCAAATTTCACAACAGTAAAGTAAAATTGGAGAAACAAGGGAGTCAAGTAATTTTTTTCGAGGAGTCTACAGGCGTTATGTAATCCAATTGTTTTTCTAATTTTAAAATAAGCTTATCTGGCTTTATCAGTTAAAACGTTGATAGCTGTGTGCAAGTTTCCATTATATTTCATAGAAATACCCAAATAATTATAATCAGTGCATGTTTCAATACATGTGTTATAAGAATGTATTTTTATGTTTTACCATTTGAATTAAAAACAATAACTTTTGATCTACTAGTGTTGACATCAAGTTTCCATGATTTGCAATATGAATCTAAAATATTTAAACAATTTTTTAACCCTATTTGGCTTTCAGACAATAAAACAATGTCATCAGCATCTACATGTAAGAGTATATTAAACTTGGAGTTACCAATGACCATAGGATCAGTATTTGGTTGATTTAAATGATTAACTAAGTCATTAATGTAAAAATCGAACAAAATAGGACTCAGTAAGTCACCTTGTTTTATTCCAAGTTCAGAAATGAGCTTTGGACTAAGTCCATTATCAAATTTTATCCTGAATGATGTATCTGTGTACATAGAGATAAGAATTTTAGAGATAAGTGGAGGAAATTTGTTTTGTAGTATTTTATAAAATAAAACAGTTCTCCAGACAGTGTCAAATGCTTTCCTCAGGTCAATTAATGCTGCAAAAACCTTTTTATGAGCTATTTTTTTGGTTTCTATGATTGATTTTAAGGTAAAAATGTGGTCTGATGTTCTACTTTTCTCTTTAAACCGGATTTGATTTTTGCTAATAAGCTGATTTCTATCAATGACAAATTTAAGAATTCTGACTAATATTATTTTGTTAAAAAGTTTTCCTAGGATTTTGAGGTAATGGAGATTCCCCTGTAATTTCCAGGTTCAAGTTTGTCTCCTTTTTTATGGATCAATACTAAATAACTCTCATTCCATATTTTAGGAAAAGTGCCACTTCTTAAAACGAAATAAAATAATTTATGAAGTGGTTTTAATAAAACCTGAACACCATTTTTACACATTTCATTTGATACCAAGTCAGGAGATGAAGATTTTCCATTACGGAGAGAACTAATAGCCTTTTTTATTTCATCTGGAGAAATTTCTTTATCCAGTTCAGATGGATTTAGTTCTGTATCTAAGTTACCAATTACTTTTTTACATTTATTAATGATATTGACATGGAAAAGGTTGTTATTGTCATCTTTTTTGTTAAGTTCTTTTGTAGAAGTCAGCAAATTTTTGACTGGGAAGATTCATATGGGTTGACTGCAATTTTTGTCATTTATATTTAGTTGATATTCCAGAATGCCTTTAAGTCTTTATCATCAAGATTAGATAATTCTGAACAAATTTTCTTTTGGTACATTTTTTCCTCGAATTTACAAAGTCACCTTAGCTTTGATCTAAGTGAATAAAATTTCTTCCTATGTATATTCACTCTTATTTTCTAGAAATTTAGCTACAAGTTTTTGATAGTTGTTAACAGATGTTTGATGCTCTTTGCAGTTTTCAGAGTACCTGGAGGGTTTCCTTCTAGACTTTTTGGTTTTGATTCTTATATAGTTAGTAAAAACTTTAGCAGTTTTTTTGCACACTCTAATATTACAGAGTTAAAATCACTTACAGCATCATTGACATTAGTAAATGATGCACTCAAGAAATCTTGTATTTTTTCACAGGTTACTTCACTTTTTATGTGTTTTGTTTGTATTTTTTAATTGCATCTGAGTTCCATACAAATTTAGCTGGGAGAGGATCCAGTGGATATTAAATTGTTCCATATTATCATTATAATTATAAAAACAAGCAAATAAAGCTGAATGTATTACAATTTATCAATATTTCGTATATACTAGTATAATAGAGTAAAATAAAGAAAGGAAAACAGACATGCTATCTTCGGAGATGGACTCAGAGCCTAGAGTCACGACACTAGGACCAAGGAACCCAATACCTTGAATACCTTAAGCTTGTAACCCATCGGGGATACTAAACGCAGAGAAGCACAGAGAAGTAAGAGAAGTAAATAAAGAATTGGTTTTTTTATTAAATAAAGGTTTTTTATTAAATAAAGGTATTTGTTTTATTTAAGTAGAAATGAACATAAATAAGACCATATTTTTACTTAATATATCTTTTAGTGGACAATTTTGAGCAGTTTGTAGAATGTTTACATAGGTTGTAATGGCCTCAGTGGAGAGAAGTATGCGAGAAACATACACTGTAAATAATGGTTTATTTTTCTTGAATATATATATATCCATAAAGATAGTGCATACAAAATTTATTATGTTAAATAAACTTTATGTTTAACAAACTTTGATTTATAATAACCGACTTTATTTCATCCAAATTTGTTCGATGTAAATTCAATATGGCGATTGACAAAACTGAATAGTAAATTCCGGGTGGTTTTGGGGGTGGATCTGTGTAAAGTACATGTACGGCATGTATACATGACACAGTTTCTGATATATTTTGTTATTGTATTGTATAAAATATTTAAAAAATTGAATCAAACATACTATTATTATAAAAAAATGCAAAAGTAAGATTACGTTTGATGAGGTTTCGTATCCTATTTCCACTTCTTTTTAATCGCAGTACATTTCTTCTCCTAGTCAGTAAAGAAATAAATATCAAAGAAAATAATTTAAAATTAACTAATGAAAGAAATTTTGAGCTTTTGAATAGTAGTCTAAACAATATGCGGAAGATTTCTTTAATATTGTCATTTATTAAACTAACAATTATTGTGCGTTATTTTGTTTAATCAGGGAAAATGGTGTTAATTGGATGATGTCTTAATGAAGAATCAAGCGTGTGGCAATAACAATGTAATTCAAATTATTAAACAGAGGTGTCAAACAATAATGAGGGGATCAAACGACCGTTGCAGTTATATAAAACAACCTGTCAAGATGTTTGTGCAGAACTCAAAACTAATCTATTTTCTCAAAATTAAAGTTCAGCTTGGTCAGTTCATCATAAATATTGTGAAAATTTTTAAAAATTTCTGCAGAAATTTTTTGGCTTTCAATGCGGTTTTATAAAGATTTTATAAAAATTATTTAATCGCTTGATAAATTCTGCTTTCAAATTGCTTTTTACTTTAAATAATTATAGTGCTACATTTTTTGTGTGTACATGATATTTTGTTTTAGTTCTGTTTTAGTGCTCAATCATTTTTTCTGAAAAATTTAGTGCTAAACTTTTTTGTTTATTTTAAGTATATTTTTAAGTTAAATTTTGTATTTGACATTTACCATGGATATCTATCCATGTGGTGTTTGTAAAACTGACTGCTCTTATGACAGGCAATAAATGGGGGTCACAATAATTTATTTAAGAAAACTAATTGGCCCACTTACACAAAGTTAATAGTGTTGACGTGGCATCAGGGCTCTTCCGTTACATATTTCATTCATTGCATATTTTATACATGTAATGGTTGTCAAATATGAACTGCCAATCTTGAACTAAACCGGTAATCATGGTGTAATTATATTTACATTTGTTTACACGATGTACAAGAGTGTACACCTGGTTTACTTTTTATGAAATTACTCTTTATTATGGTCTAACTAACAATTTTTTCACCCAAAAGTGTTCTTTGAATTGATATGACATTGTTCATAATTATACTTATTATATAATAAACATCATCTGTGATACATTATATAGTTACTTCTCTCTACTGTCAGCCATTTACAACCTATGAAAAAATTGTCGAACTGCTAAAAATCGTCCATTCACAGACGAAATAAATTGAAATAAGGTTATATTTTAGTCAATTTATGCAAAATATAAAAAATGCATATACAAGAAACCTTTATTTCATCGAATAAACAATTTTTTAATTACTCTCTTCACTTCTCTGCGTTTTGTAAGACCCTAACCCATTGCTCGATAATTAGATAGTATGTAAAATCGTGCATGGTACCTATAATTAAAAAAATAATATACAAATCAAACAACCTGACGATTCTACTAGCTCGGCCAGCTCTTGTTTTTCAATTGCTCCTTCATAGTTAATTCCTCTTTGTTCCAGCAAGGCCTTTAATTTTATCACAGACATGGTCATTGGATCAAGCAGACGACGAGAAAGATTTCCTACTTCTATCCATGTCAGTGTTTCAATTATTCGAGCCAAGATAAAAAGAATTACAATATATGCCAAAAACAGAATCAACTTTAGGAACATGATTTTACGTAATATGATTATATGGCGGGATCAAATGTCAGAGTAAGTGACACGTCTACATTTCTCAGTATTTTATGCCTAGTGAATTTATCAAATGTGATCAACGGTTCATGAGGCCATAAAATGTAACAACAAATGGCATATGAAACTGCTAGTATGCGTCACAACAGGCACATTTTCCCCTTTTTTCGAGGGGAAATTTTCGTCTCCCTTAGCTTTCTCCAAAAAAGTACAAAACCGGAAGTAAACAAAGGTCGCACAAAAACTAATTGCCTGATCGTCAGCGGTCTTACATGTTACAGTGTATTTTTATTTTTTATAAGAAATTTCAGCATACTTATATCTGCTAATACCAAAAACACCGTAAGCTATGAAATTACTTTATATGTTTATTGTTCTAATTAAAACTTTAAGTGGAAAGGGAAGAGTTGTTATTGTCCTTTTTGTATTTAGATTCTGCAGCAAACATTGTTGTAAAAAGATATTTGGTGACATTTGTTTTCTATCTATCTGCTTTTACTTATATTTTTAAATGCTTCTTCTTCCTCTGTTACTAGTACCATTTGTGTTGCCCGTTGACTACAATGGCTACAGTACATATGCTTAGCAAATGTTTATATATTTGTCAGTCTGTGTTTGCTAATACTATAGTCTTTTAATTTATAATTCTTCGTCTTGTATCTGTGTCTGTATCATTGGGTATCGTAATGACTCGCCCTATCACGAGTCGCCCCATATTAATAACGAGTGGCCCCACATTTAATAACGAGTCGTCCCACACAATAACGTCTCGCCCCACATATGTAAATTATATAATATAAGTTAAGAAATTTAATATGTTAAAATATATTGGTATAATTTTTTTAATTTGCATATATTTTATTGCTAGGTGTTTTAATTTGTGTTGGATCTCTTGAGATTAAAGTGAACTCGTGTTCACTTCTTTTATTAATGGTGATAATTATGACTGAATGTTTGCTTGTTTACAACTGTGATTAACTTTGATGGGATTAACAGTTTTAAAGAATGAAAAGTTAACCAATGTAGTTAATATTATAATGAAGTAATTAATTGTCTTTAATTTAATGTATGTTTGTTTATTAATTGTGTTTGATTAACTTGAGTAATTACAGTATGTACATGTATAAGATGTAGTTTATAACAAAATACAGTTTTATTTTAATATTATATTCTAATTTGTATGTTTAAATAAGAATGTATTAGATATAACATAAAATTAACGTTCTATTCTTCGCTATTCCAAAGATGCTTCCTTAAAAAAACATCGACTATTTAAGTTACATTCGCGTTGTTATAATGTATTTATTTCAAGGGTAGGAGATAGGATGTTTATTATTTTTTGTTAAAACAATAAATTGTTAATAATATACAAGGACATTTCTCTGAGACAAAAAAGTCCTTCCCTGTCCTGTGCAATAATTCCCCGTCAACTAAATAGTATTTCTTTTAACCTCAGTTGTTTCTTTCCCATCAAAATATTAACATACATATATACATATAACAGCAGACTAAACTGACCCGACATATACAGGGACGCCTATTCGCCTTATGGGAAAAGTATGGACGGCGATACGTGACGACATCCCAGCTTCTTGACGCTTGTGACGCCTTATATGGACCTGTTTAATTATTAGACCAGTTGTTTATTATGTTAATTCATTTGTTGATCATTTTTGTTGTTTTATATGTACATTTTTAATATTTTATTGCTGTTTTGTTGTCTATATCATAATTTGCATATCATTGTTCTTCGTCATCAGTATAACCATCGTCATCCTCATCATATTCTGTAAATATAGATAATAAATTGATTAAAACATATGTAAAACATTACAATCTTGTTTCTTATATTTTATATATGCTGGAAAATACTGCAAAGTAGCAGAAATAGGAACAAGCTTTTACTCCAAACAAACATTCAAATAAATTTATAGTTGTATTTTTAAATGAAAATCATACAAGTATAGTTTGATCTTTTTGGACTTTTGATTTGAAAACCTTTTAAACGTACATATTCATTATTTCGACTTCCAATATGTTTGGTTTAAGTGACAAATAAATTTAAATTATTTCAAACTGTTAATTCTATCAAAGTTAATCACGATTGTAAACAAGCAAACATTCAATTATAATTATTAAAGAAGTGAACACTTTAATCTCAAGAGATCCACCGCCAATTAAAACACCTAGCAATAAAATATATGCAGATTAAAACAATATATTTATTTATATTAAAAAGTATTAAATATATAAATTTATATTATAAATTTATTTATTTTACATATGCGGGGCGAGTCGTTATTGAGTGGGGCGACTCGTTATTAAATGTGGGGCGACTCGTTATTAATATGGGGCGACTCGAGAGTGGGGCGAGTTGTTATATATTCTATCATTGTTATACCCCCCCCCCCCCCCCCCCCCGCAAACATGTTTGGGGGGTATATAGAAATCACCCTGCCCGTCTGTCCACATCCCTTGTATGCGCAACTCAGCCTAAACAGCTTGATGAAATTTAATGAAACTTAGCATAAACTAAAGGAAGTACATTATATGTAGACGTGCATGAAGGATTTTTATTTAGACTTGCCACAAGTCCCTTTGAATTTGTTGCTATTAGAGAATTGCAGCTGTATTATTACAAAGGTGTACACAAGCTGATAGTATAGGAAATGTTGATAATAAAGGTGTATATCTCTAAATAGCAACAAATTCAAAGGGACTTGTGGCAAGTCTAGATTTTGATTGACCTCGGATATCATTACGGGGAGATTATTAGACTTGAAAGCAAAGCGGGGGTATCCCTTTGTGAGCATGCTCACAGTCCACACTTGTTTTATTTTTGTTAGCTTAGTTTAGTTTATATTAGTGCTAGCTGCTAAATGTACTTTAAATTTAAAAAATTTTTCTTTCTCCTTCCTTTTAGTCTTTGTTGCTTGCATTGCATGCTTAGGTAATGCCTGTATAATATCTCAGTCTAGTTTTTAAACTTATGAAATGGTTTGTGTCTTGTATCTATATGTCTGAGTCAGTTTAAAATATTATATGCTATGCTTAGAACTAGAATGTCCACTAGCAGTACTTGAACTGTTTGTTTTGTTGATTTTAAACAGCTTCAATACATATGTTTATACATGTCAGCGACTTATAAATACAATTTACTCCACTTGAGTTGGCCTGATCTGAATTTGTTTTGTAATTTATGCATTTAATCAGTATGAAAAATCTGAAATCTGTTCATATTATTTAATGTTAAAATATAATACAAATGAACCTTTATTTGTCAGATATTTAAAGTTGCTAAGCTGCAAATTTATTAACCTATATTAATATAAAATATTTGATCTTGTTCTAGATTTTACACTACCTCATATAAGTCTGGTATCTATTTGTAAGTTTAAGTTAACTGTTAAACAATTTTCTGATGCTACAAACTGACTTTTTGAGGTACATCATTTACAAGTTTACAGTAATAATACGAGATTTCAATAGAGTGAAATAGTTATAATTCTCCCTGCATTTATTTTTACTGTAATAAATGCATAACCAAAACAGCTTTTGAATCATAAACTGACAACCTACATGTAGTCCTTTGACATTAATTATTGAATTCCTTTACTGGTTTTAATTTACAGACATTTTGCAGTTGTTAGTTTCCCAGTCCATTAATTCATTGTCAGATTCTATGGTATAATTCTGGCTTCATACTTGGAAAGCAGATACCTGAGTTCATCTGAAGAGAAGTTTGTAGAAAATATCAATAAAGACCTAAAACATTTTATAGATGGTGGAATAAAGAATAGGTGAATTATTCATTGGTTTTAATGTTTAATAAAACTCAAATGTAGATGTACCTTAGAACCAATTTTATATGTGCACAATAACATTTCCATAAAATTTTTTGTCTGTTGTTAGCTCACAAAATTGCAAGTCAATGTGAGCTATTGCTTTAATTTTTTTTCGTCACTTTGCATCCATCGGTTTGCAGTGGCATCTTCTTCTCTGAAACCACACTTGGCTGAAATTAAAAAAATTCTCTTATAATGCAAGGCCATATAAAGTGTAATTTTGTAGGAATAAAGGAGAAGGCCACATACTTTTGTTCATTTCTTATCAATTAGAACATTTAGATTGCTTGGATGAACAATTTTTGTTTATGGACATCTATTAAGCAGACAAATACAAGCTCTCAAAAGCATCTCTACTAGTTAATAATGTTTATCAGCTTATCTTATTGGCCTTCCTTACAGTGTTAAGAAATTAACAAATGCAGAATATGTCTTATTCATAAATCTTATTGAACTAAGCTGTTTCAGCATTCATTTGAAAAAGCTTTCAGCAGTTTTTTAATAAATTGTCCATTCTTAAATGAAGCTCAATGAGACTGTGTTGACCAAACATATAGTACCCTAGAAAAACTATCAGAAACATAAATATAAAGTAGCTATTTCTCAAACATGAACCCATTTGTCTTCCATTTCTATAATTGCATTAAAAGTCCTCCATGGTGTTAAGTATGGGCTAAAACTTGTCAGATAATTATTTAACTGTTGTATTTAAATTATGTGTTTTTTGTTTATTTCAGTGTTTTGATATTCCCACCATTCAACAGTTTTCACAGATTTCTTGCTCACAAGTGCACAGAGAATTACAAAGAATTAAAAAGTTTTTCTGTTGGACAAGGGATTTTAAGAAGACTTGCAATTTGTGACCAAACTGATTTTATAGGGTAAGGCTTTAATTTTTTGAATTATTCATGTAAAATCATTGGGCAAATGACTGATACATATATCTACTACAGATACATATTTTTTAAGTGGTTCTTTTATGAGCAATAAACAGGTACTTGGAGAAAGGATTCTACTTGGTTCCCCATTGACGTCATCCCCCCACTTGTTATGTTTCAATACGTTTTTGTTAATCTTGTCTTCTAGTGGTCTTACTTATGACATAGCACACTTATTTGACTTAAATATGAGTTTTCTGATATATACCATCTCAACATACATAGCGGAGTGACAGGGTAATTTAGACAAATTATTTAGTAATTTATATGTTACTGGAAGTCTTAAGGAGTTAAAAATCATGAATTAAACAGCACACGTATATAAGATAAAAAAAGAGGAGATAATTTATTTTTCAGCACATTAATATTCGTTAAGTGTTTTTATTATTCATTGTGGTTTTTGAACTTGGAACTTGTACCAGTAAGTAAAATCTATATCTGAATAGTTTTCATTATGTTTGTTAAAGGTACATTAAAAGCTGGCATTACCAAAAAATATTTCTTAACTTGTTGAAACTAGTCCCATTATTTTAGCTTATTTGAATGTAGAAACTAACTCCTAGACTTGAAAGTGTCTTTTCCATCTGAAATTTGATCTGATCATAACTATAGTTCGAAGGTCAAATTAGTTTTTTATCAGGAAGTCATAATTTGTCATTGGAGATCATGTGAACTGTTTTTCAAAACTTTGAAAAATTGTTCCACAAAAGCATACTCCCAAACCAGTATCAGTATTTAGAAATAAACATGTGTATCTGATTTTGTGTTTTCAGACAACACTTAGATAGTGAAATCTGTATGTCAAACCCTAGACCCTCAGTTGGAAGGGGCAGGGCAAGGGGTAGATTAAGACAAGATGGAAGCCCAGGAATATCACCTGTTGGAATCAGACAGACAGAGATACATTCTGCTGAACCACATAGGATTGTTGGAAAATATTATCATCCACCAACACCTGACATCACTAGAAATGATGAAGATGAAAACATGTTGATAAAAAATCAGAGGTATTTAGATAATGTTCATTGTTTATAAAACATATATGAGATAAAATTAATATATAACTGATTTATACAAACATTATAAAGAAAATACAATTAAATAGGGATTGTTTTTGCATAATAACTCTGTCCGAAACAGCTTTAATATACTGCATAGTTGTATAATTTCTCCAGTGCTGTAATCTTTTACCTATTTAGGTTTTTTTTTCTTCAGTATTATTTTGGCTGTACATAAATATGTAAATACAGCTACAAAATGGGTAACATTCTTTAATTCATGCATGTGGATTATAAAGTTTGTACTACTGAATTATGATACATGTATTAAATGTGTAATGATGCCCTCTTACACGAGTTAAATATAAGATATACATGTATAATAATTTAAAGGAAAAAAGTACGAGTACATGGGTTAATCATTATACAGTTATTTTCTGCACTTGTTTGTAATTACTTTTTGTCTCGCCTGCGGCGATAGTCGCTGGAGGCGAGACATATGTATGGGAATCCGGCGGCGGTGGCGGCGGCGTAAACACTTGACATCTTGCTTCATATATTTGTAAGCCCAAGCCCTAGGTCCATCAAATTTGGTACAGAGGTAGCTTATGATGAGTACTTGCCAGTCAGTCACCTGTCACCTGACCTTGACCTCAATTTCACGGTCCAGCGACTACGTTAAAGTTTTTGGGTTACGGCAGTTCCTCTGTAACTACGCATAGTAGGATGACAATATTTGGTGTATAGGTTGCTGATGACTAGTACATGACTGTCTGGTAGGTGTCACCTGACTTTGACCTCAATTTCATGGTCCAGCAACTACGTTAAAGTTTTTGGGTTACGACAGTTCCTCTGTTACCACGCATGGTTGGATGACAATATTTGGTTTTATAGGTTGCTGATGACTAGTACATGACTGTCTGGTAGGTGTCACCTGACCTTGACCTCAATTTCACGGTTCAGGGACTACGTTAAAGTTTTTGTATTAGGACAGTTCCTCTGTAACTATGCATAGTATGGTGACAATATGTGGTATACAGGCCGCTGCTCATAATTAATGCTATTTACGTAATGCTTATGACGAAATTTATTTTCGTTACTGATGCGGAATTCAGGCGAGACGTTTTTCTGTGTCCACACTTGTTTACAATAGAACATGAATGCAATCAAACAACAACAACAATAATAAAAATGATTCATACAAATTATTTATATAAAAAAAGTGGCATTTTACAGGATATAAATTGTATTGCAGTTTAGTTTTCTAATGTCTACATTATATTATCAATGAGAAGCCTAGATATGTCACAGAGGTGTAGAACCACCATTGACTTGTGGCTTATTTGGCTGTGTTAAATTAATGATTTTGAGGTTTGGTTTTCTATACACTTTATCTTCATATAATGTAAAGTGACACTGGTTTCTATGAAAAAGCATCAGCTAAACATTTTTCTATAATTGATTAACTTTCATTGGATAGAAGAACAAATACCAGACTGGCATTTTTTATTTTAGTCACTAAATAGTGCATATCATTGAATGGTGCTGAACTTTTTTTCAGTTACAAAAATCATCATATATTTGAAATTTATATATTCTTTATGTTTTCTGGCACTAGTGGTACTACACCAAATACATTATTAAATATCAGGAAATTACTAGAAAGGTTATCTCCCTTGTTTTGCCTGGTTACTCTGTGCCCTATCATTTATCTCCCTTCTCTTAGCTTGGTAACTCTGTGCCCTATCAGAAAAACCCTTGTAATGCTTTTTTGTCATCTTTCAATAATTTTAAATATAATATTTAGTAACAGTACAAATTTTAAGGATTTTTGCATGTAATCAAATCAGTTCGATTTAAAATTTCATGCACTCCAGAAAAATAAACTACAATATTTCAAGCAAGATTTTTACAAGTCAAGTCACTTCATACCAAAAGTCGGTGGGTTTCTCCAGGTACTCTGGCTTTCTCCCCAAATAAAAACTGGACGCCATGATATAGCTGAAAAATTGCTGAAAATGGCGTTTAACAACAAACAAACAAACAATAAATTCACTTTTAATTGCATACAACAATAAATTTTCACAGGTTGAAGGATAGAAAACCAGAAGTTCAGCTTTATGTTCCCAGGGGAAGAAGATCTCAAAATTTGACCAGTATCAATGACGAGTCTAAAGGTAGCCCCGGCAACACAATTAATAATGAACATGCTGCAAATATTAATGAAATGAAAACTGTAAATGATTGTACACAAAATGATTTTCTTTCCATATCTCAAAAGGAACAAACAAAACATGAAATTGATAAAACATCACATACTAGTCGACAAAGAAGAGAAAGATTTGGTCAGGTTTATGTTCCTCCTTGGAGACGGAGAGAATTAAATAAAGCTCAGTCAGAAACTCAACCTTCAAAGGAAGAACTAGACCAGTGTGATGTTTACACAGTAATAACATCACAAACAGATGAGAAAGTATTTGTTTCTGAGGGTACAGAAAATGGAATATTAGACATGAAAACCCCTGTTCAAGAATCTAGTATTGAGATGTGGGATGTAGATGACTCAGTGGAAATTATTAAAAATATGCATGATAAAAATATAAATTGTCAACCTTTTAAAACAATAGCTTTTTCTGAGGAGAAAAATCTGGAAGAATGTGCTAATGTGCTATCATCTAAAATTAGAGAAAAGTTTATTGAATCAAACATTATGAATTGTCTTGAACAAAATTGGAATGAAGGTAGCAGTAATATAAAGACAGCTTGTGAAGAATCAGATCATAACTCTTTGAAAATGCCTTCAGATGACATGGATTCAGAGTCATCATGTGTTAGTCATATTTGTAACAGCAATCCAGTTAGAACTACAAGTTCACATATCAAATGTGAAAAATCTTCTAAAACTGATGTTTTACAGAATTTTCAGAACTTAGAAATCAATGAAGAAGATCAAGAACAAAACATACCTGCAAATATTGACACAAGTGCAATTGAACAAGTAGACTCTTGTTGTAGGTTAGGTTCCATGGAATCTGACCTAGGCACTGTTATATCTGATAGAACAGAATGTGACTCTTTACACTCCACTTTAAATTTGATCTCAGACAATAACTTGTCAAAGTCATCTCTTATTCAGGATACTCCAGGATCTCGTACATCTGACATGTCTTGTATAACAGTACATGACATATATACCAACACATCAGCAGCTGTCATACAGAATATACCAGGGTCTCAAACATCTGATGTGTCTCATCAATCTAAATATGACACATGTACCAACACATATGCAGCTGTCAAACAGGATATTCCAGCATCTAAAACATCGGAAATCTCTCATATACTAGCACATGACACATGTGGGGAAGACAATTCATCAGCTGTCTTACAGAATATCCCAGAGTCTCTTACATCTGGGAACTCTCATCTACCTGTGCATGACACTGGCACATGTACCAACACATCAGCAGCTATCATAGAGAATACCCCAGGATCTCAAACATCTGATGTGTCTTATATATCTAAATATGACACATGTACCAACACATCAGCACCTGTCAAACAGGATATTCCAGCATCTTATACATCCGAAATCTCTCATATACCAGCACATGACACACCAACAGCTTTCATGCAGGATATCCCAGGATCTCACACATCTGAAATCTATCATATACCTGCACATGACACATTTAAGGACACATCACAGTTAAGTACCAGTATACACAGTTCTTCACATTGTAAAATAGTTGCAAATTGTGAACGTGTCAGCAGTATGGAAGATGAAGTGAAAATGAAAGTTGAAAAATTAGGTTCTGAGCCTAAAAATGAAGAAAAAGTGAAGAAAGCTAAAAAGAAGACAGTTAAGAGTAAGAAGAAAGTAGTTAAATTAAAAAAGAAGCAAGAATCCAACTCTGAGAGTTTATCTGTTCAAGGAGACAAAAACCAGAACACAGGTAAAAATTAATGTATTAAATAATATCATACATGTTAATAAACAGGTATGCAAACATGCACATGTACCAATAAATTGTGCAGTATTTCATTTACATGTAAATACAATGCATGTGTATATTATGTGCTGTTACATGCATTTGACAAATTGTAAATTTCCAATACTAGTATTACAACATGCATCTTAAAAGTGAAATTTAAAGAAATTGTTGTCTTACATAGGTGAACCCCTTAAGCTTGTTAATAATAATTTTAAAAACACGAGATTTTTTAACTGAACAAAACTATCAAGTACATGTATAATCTGTTTTACTTCAAAAATATTGTTTCTCTTTATTTTCTTCGGTGTTTACTTGATCAGTTTTTATTTACAGACCAGGAAAAACAGAATAGTGACAACACTGATAATGAAGAATCTTGGGACAAAATGTTTGATGATGATGGTGAATGTCTTGATCCTAACTTAATGCAAGAGGTACATACATTTCTGTAATATGCAGAACACAGAACACAATGGTCTATGTGTAGCTTTAAAAAGATCTGCAGACAGTTGTTTGGTTTTTATTGCAATTATGGTAAACTGGACTCCAACCTGAATTGACAAAGATTAGTGCAAAAGGTCAGGGGTTTTCACTGGGTACTATAACTGTCTCCCCAATGAAAACTAGACATTTTAGATATAGTTGAAAAATTGATCAAAGTGGCATTGAACCCCATTTAAACAAACAAACAATATACAGGTTGGATAGATAAAGTTTATTAAAACAGTGGCCAAATAGCAGGCTTTGTTAAAATAGTGTGCAGGTACATTGGATAAAAAAACCTCTTTGGAAGGATGACTAGTAATTTCATTCCATATTGAAGGAACAGTCAGATTATTGCATCAAGGTGCTAGAGATGACTTGAGAACTGTTGCCTCTAGGCCATACATGTAGGTCGAGATTAACATTTCCCAAATGATCACCAGCACTGAGGAGTAATAATTTGACTGTTCCTGGTACAGGCATGTAAATAACTGTTTTATATTAACTTATACAATACTAACTGTCACTTTAGTGTTTAATGAAAGTTTTCTCACTATAAATTTGATGTTTGTTTTATGGTATTTAATGCCACTTTCGGCTATATCATGGCGTCCAGTTTTTATTGGGGATGGAAGGCTTCATTACCCTGAGAAAACCAAAATCATTACCCTGAGAAAACCAAAATCATTACCCTGAGAAAACCCCTGACCTCTATAAATTTGATGATGTCATAGCTATTGAATTTATTTGCAAATATAATAATACTGTGGTTTTTATACCCCATGCAATGAAAAATTGGGCATATTATTATACCCTTGTCCTTTCAATGTTTCATCTATCCGTTTGGATTGGAGTGCATGGCATGTCTGGCGGTCTTCAACAGTTTTAAGACTACAGCATTGATATTTAGTAAACATATTGAAGATGTGCAGAACTAAAGAATTTTGATTTTCATTAAATTTTCATAAAATTACGGTAGATATAGACTTAGCCAGTTTTAAGTCCGTGTTTGGGTGCATGTTTTGTCCAGCTTTCTTCTCGAACAGCTTTACAGATAATTGTTCATATTGGCAGGATATTTTAATACATAATGGAGGTGTGCAGGGCCAAAAAATTGTGATTTTCATGAAATGTTGTTAACACTAGAGATAGTTCTCACTCCAGATACCTAAGGGATATATGTCTTGTCTGGCTATCTTCCCCTTCATTTTTAGAGCTACAGCAGTCATATTTTGTAAGATTTTTGTACACTTAATAAGGTGTGCAGGATCAAAGAATTTCGATTTTAATTAAATTTTCTTAGAGGTAGTTGGCCTTGGACTTTGATTTATGTGAAAAAATCTAAAAGAGAGATGGGAGCTTATATTTGCTCCAAATAAGGTATGTTGCAGCACATCCATCATGTCACTGGCAGCCAAACCAGGGTAGTTCAAGTTGTACAAATTTGATGATCAGGTAGGGGCATAATATAAGTCTCACAGACATACTTTACTTAAAAAACACTTTTAATAGCATTCAACTTCCCAAATAATGCACAGCTGCAGGGACATACATCTTAACTAGTTAATATTGATGAAAATTAAAATATTGTGTTTTGTTTTTGTCGTGCAATTGACAAGGAAAGATCTGCACATTAATGTCCAGCACGCAATCTGAAAGTAGGGAAACACTTAACTGATACACTCCTTGGGCTATTTTTAGCTCACCTGACCCAAAGGGTCATGTGAGCTATTGTTATCACTTTGCGTCCGTCGGCGTCGGCGTCGGCGTCTGTAAACTTTTTAGCTCACCTGACCCAAAGGGTCATGTGAGCTATTGTTATCACTTTGCGTCCGTCGGCGTCGTCGTCGTCGTCGTCGTCGTCGGCGTCTGTAAACTTTTTACATTTTAATCTTCTTCTCTGAAACCACTTGGCCAATTGAAACCAAACTTGGCCATTATGTTCATAGGATGGACCTTTACAAAGTTTGTGTTTTTTATTTTGATTGGTAAACCAATATGGCCGCCACCTCAAGACTTAGTTTAACATAGGACCCTATGGGAAAAAAGTTAAAAAGGGCTTCTTCTCTGAAACCGTTTAACCAATCAAAACAAAACTTACTAGCAATATTGTTTGGATGGTCCTCTATAAAGTTTGTGTTTTTGATGGGAATTGGAAATTCAAAATGGCGGCCACCGCAGGACTTAGTTTAACATAGAACCCTATGGGAAAAAGTTTTAAAAGGCTTCTTCTCTGAAACCGGTTAATCAATGGAAACAAAAACTTACTAGCAATATTGTTTGGATGGTCCTCTATAAAGTTTGTGTTTTTTATGGCAATTGGAAATTCAAAATGGCTGCCATCGCAGGACTTAATTTAACATAGGACCCTATGGGAAAAAGTTTGAAAGGCTTCTTTTCTGAAACCGGCCAACCAATGGAAACAAAACTTACAAGCAATATTGTTTGGATGGTCCTCTATAAAGTTAATGTTTTTTATCCCAATCTGATATTCAAAATGGCTGCCACCGCAGGACTTAGTTTAACATTGGACCCTATGAGAAAAAAGTTTAAAAGGGCTTCTTCTCTGAAACCGGTTAACCAATCAAAACAAAACTTACTAGCAATATTGTTTGGATGGTCCTCTATAAAGTTTGTGTTTTTTATGGCAATTGGAAATTCAAAATGGCCGCCACTGCAGGACTTAGTTTAACATAGAACCCTATTGGAAAAAGTTTTAAAAGGCTTCTTCTCTGAAACCGGTTAATCAATGGAAACAAAAACTTACTAGCAATATTGTTTGGATGGTCCTCTATAAAGTTAGTGTTTTTTATGGCAATTGGAAATTCAAAATGGCCGCCACCGCAGGACTTAGTTTAACATTGGACCCTATGGGTAAAAGGTTAAAAAGGGCTTCTTCTCTGAAACCGGTTAACCAATCAAAACAAAACTTACTAGCAATATTGTTTGGGTGGTCCTTTATAAAGTTTATGATTTTTATGCCAACTGGAAATTCAAAATGGCCACTACCGCAGGACTTTGTTTAACATAGGACCCTATGGGAAAAAGTTTTTAAAGGCTTCTTCTCTGAAACCGGTTAATCAATGGAAACAAAAACTTACTAGCAATATGGTTTAGACGGTCCTCTATAAAGTTTATGTTTTTTATTGCAATTGGAAATTCAAAATGGCCGCTACCGCAGGACTTAGTTTAACATGGGACCCTATGGAAAAAAGCTTTTAAAGGCTTTGTCTATTAAACGGGTTAATCAATGGAAACAAAAACTTACTAGCAATATTGTTTGGATGGTCCTCTATAAAGTTTATGTTTTTTATGGCAATTGGAAATTCAAAATGGCCGCTACCGCAGGACTTAGTTTAACATAGGACCCTATGGGAAAAAGCTTTTAAAGGCTTCTTCTCTGAAACCAGTTAATCAATGGAAACAAAAACTTACTAGCAATATTTTTTGGATGGTCCTTGATAAAGTTTATGTTTTTTATGGCAATTGGAAATTCAAAATGGCCGCCACCGCCGCAGGACTTAGTTTAACATAGGACCCAATGGCAAATAAAAAAAATCTTCTCTATACAACGGGTTAACCAATGAAACAAAGCTTTCTAGTAATATTGTTTGGATGGTCCTATTTAAAGTTTATTGAAAATTACAGGACTTACTTCAACATCAGGGAAATGCCATCTTCATTGCCTATAAAATCAGGTGAGCGATACAGGCTCTTAAGAGCCTCTGGTTATAATTTTGTGAAACTTAGTTAAAAATACTGCAATGTTATTTCTATCAAGCAGTTCCTTATTGTTCTATGCTTAACGTGGGCCTCGGTGGCCTTATTGTTAAGGTAGTTATTCTACTTTTGATCACATGGTCTGTCAACACTGATATTGTGGGTTCGAGTCTTACTGTGGGCAGGGTGCACTCTACTCCAATTTGACAAGGATTGTCAGTTTTCCTACTGAAGGTCGGGGGTTTTTTCCAGGTACTGGACGCCATGATATAGCTGGAAAATTGCTAAAAGTGGCATTGAACACCATACAAACAAATGAACAAACAAAATCTGTTTAACCATGCGAAGAAACTAATGCTGAAAAGCACACGACTGGACAGAATTTCCAAAAGTATTTCTTTAAACTGTTAGCAAATGTAATTTATTTATTCATGTTTTTTGAATATTTTCTTTTTTGAACTGAGCAAAAGCTGTTGTATATTGCTGGGAAAAATATTGAAAAATTTCAATTTATCAATGATCAACTTTGTGGTATATTACTTAACAATATTGCATTCAAGTATATACTACTAGATAATGGCTTCACATTTTTTTCAGTGGTATATAGATGTACATGTATGTTCAAGTTTTCACAACAAATTGTGTAACTATTGACAAGGATTTGCAGGTGTTCCTGCCAAAGGTTAAGGGTTTTCACCAAGGAACTCTACCTTCCTGTCAAATAAAAATTTGTATGACATGATATAGCTGAAAAATTGTGCATTCAATTAACAATTTACACATTTAAGTTGTTTTTTTCTAGTTAAGCAGTAATGTTGGTGGAAAAGTTAAAATAAAAAAACCAATCATAAACTACTTGAACTACCAACCAAAGGAACCAGAACTGGATTATGAAGGTAAACAAAGGTGTTGTACATAAGGTCTGTCTGTCCTCATATCAGTCTGTCCGTCCGTTACACTTTCTCTTATGCGCAACTTCTCCTACTACTGAATGAAATTGGATGAAACTTACACAGAATTTCTATTTATTTTTAAACAACTTTAAAAATTAGAACTCATATTGGGCCTCTACAGATTATCGATTGTTATTATGTTTATATTACCTTTTAGTTGTTTTGAATTCAATTTCCATGGACAAGAATTAATTGTGACATTAGATTTTTGTGATAAATGGTCACTGACTGTATATCACACAAAATATATGGTCAGTGCATTTTAGCTGTTTGAATACTGTATAACTGGTAATTTTTGCGTTATTTCGCGGTTGACACTCGGCCGCAAAATTTAAAATCGCATAAAAAATGATGAAGTATTCCTATCCGTAAATAACGGTTTCACAAACTTGTGTCGATCGATATTTTGTAACCGTTCGGGATATTAATTATATTAGTTATCTCTGTGGTAAATAAAAATCATCGAAGCGAAGTGAATAGTTTTCTTGTTTTCTGAGTTTTAATAAAATATTCACTATAAAAACACTAATAAATTTTTCCTTTATTGTCAGTGTCCATCAGATAGATACAAAATAAAGGATGTTTTTACAAGAAACAAAAACACCAAAAAATTTTCCTTTATTGTTATTGTCTACCGGTATAGTTTATTCAAGAAACTGTGATTAATCCATTATTTAACAGTTGTTATTAGCTGTAAATATCGGTTTCCAATTAAAACACCTACCTGTGTCATTTGTCCACGTGTATTAACCAGGTTCTGTCAGAAATTGGTTGTCAATGCAATCCCAATTAATAAAAAACTCGCTTTATTTTACCTGTTTTGCCGATTTTTTTCTGCACTTTTGCTTCATTATTTTAGGTATTTAGAGGTGAATTAATTCCACCACAAGTCATATATCAGGAACAACAGAGCTTGTCATGCTCAATATGATTTTCCTTTAGCGTGGAACATAACTTGTTAAAGATGTTAAACCGCAAAAATTGAAATCAGCAAATATAAAATATCAGAAATTCAATCCCAATCTGCAAAAATTACCTGTTATATGGTATGATATCAGGATAAACATATTAACTTATTTTTTGGAGCATAAGTCTATTTTGAGTATGCTGTATAGGTCTAATGGTCATTTTCTACATGACTAATAAATGGGTACTAGGAATGTACTGTTAAAAAAATCTCTACCTATTATGAAAAAATTAGTTATACATAACAAAACTGGAAGACAACAATATATAGAATGTTGTAATGACAGTTTTGATAAAGTACATATGTTTATACTACTACCATGTACACATGTACAAGAACTTGGATATTTTAGCAAAAGAATAAATGTCTACAAAATTTTACTTACAGGGATGAATCACGTAATTGAAATATTTGACTTCTCCCCAGAGTTAAAGACAGAAGATTTGTTGTCAGCATTTAGTCATTTTAAGTAAGTAGTTATTTTAGAAATATTGAACTTTTCTGATAAAGTTTGGATGGAATTGTTAAGCCTGAATCCATTCACAGATCCAAGGAAAGGCATACCGAGTGTACGCCCCCATAAAAAAAAGGAAGAGAGAGCAAGAGAACAAGAGGGTAAAACGAGAGAAAAGGTATAGGAATATGATATTTCATTAAAGAAAATTCATTATTTATGGTCATAGTTGAAAAATAAAGCCAGCTAGAAGAAGGGGCAAAATTAAAAAAATTGAGTTTAGAAAACTTTGTCTGGATGGCTACCAAATGCTTAGATTCCCTTGAGCGACCCCCAGACCCCTCAACGAACTTTTACACATCCCCTAACACAAATTCCTGGATCTGCCCCTGGAATCCAATTACAACAAATGTGATTTTATTAATGCTAGGAAAATGTGCTGCTCATTCATTATATGTTCAAACATGTGCTCCTTCTTAAACAAACATGTGGTAATTATACCATTTGTGTTTGTCTATAGCCAGGAGCATAGCTATATCTAAGAAAAAGTGGATGCACAAAAATAAGGCAATGGTAAGGGACAAAGCGCCTTAAAAGCTCTCCAATTGGTTTAAAATAGATCTAAGGATGATCAATAGGACACAGTGGATAGTGGACACTAAACTAATAAACCAAGGATTGTGTTGGTACTTTCTATTTGTCTTGACTGTCCGCCTTGGTGAAAAGGATGTCAATGCATGTGACTCTGTGCCTTTGCATATCTACACCACTGTTAGCTGTTGTGGAATACCTTTTGTAATGCATATTCTTGTTTCAACAATAACTGATAAGCATGTAACAAATTAACCAATAAACTTTTGGGGACTGTTCAACATTGTAATTATTAAAATAAAAAACATTGCATAATTATATAAAAAAATTAGGAAGATTCAGACTTCAAATTTATATTACACAATATTCATCTGTGGTAAATTTTGTTTCAAGTTGTGGAACACTATCAAGGTAAAAACAACATATATATTAGTATGTTCCATTTTTGTCTCGCCTGCGACGAAAGTCGCTGGAGGCGAGACATATGTATGGGAATCCGGCGGCGGCGGCGGCGTAAACACTTGACATCTTGCTTCATATCTTTGTAAGCCCAAGCCCTAGGTCCATCAAATTTGGTCCAGAGGTAGCTTATGATGAGTACTTGCCAGTCAGTCACCTGTCACCTGACCTTGACCTCAATTTCACGGTCCAGCGACTACGTTAAAGTTTTTGGGTTACGACAGTTCCTCTGTAACTACGCATGGTAGGATAACAATATTTGGTGTATAGGTTGCTGATGACTAGTACATGACTGTCTGGTAGGTGTCACCTGACCTTGACCTCAATTTCACGGTCCAGCGACTACGTTAAAGTTTTTGGGTTACGACAGTTCCTCTGTAACTACGCATGGTAGGATGACAATATTTGGTGTATAGGTTGCTGATGACTAGTACATGACTGTCTGGTAGGTGTCACCTGACCTTGACCTCAATTTCACGGTCCAGCGACTACGTTAAAGTTTTTGGGTTACGACAGTTCCTCTGTAACTACGCATGGTAGGATGACAATATTTGGTGTATAGGTTGCTGATGACTAGTACATGACTGTCTGGTAGGTGTCACCTGACCTTGACCTCAATTTCACGGTCCAGCGACTACGTTAAAGTTTTTGGGTTATGACAGTTCCTCTGTAACTACACATGGTAGGATGACAATATTTGGTGTATAGGTTGCTGATGACTAGTACATGACTGTCTGGTAGGTGTCACCTGACCTTGACCTCAATTTCACGGTCCAGCGACTACGTTAAAGTTTTTGGGTTATGACAGTTACTCTGTAACTACACATGGTAGGATGACAATATTTGGTATATAGGTTGCTGATGAATAGTCCATGACTGTCTGGTAGGTGCCATTTGACCTTGACCTCAATTTCACGGTCCAGTGACTACGTTAAAGTTTTTAGGTTACTGCTGTTCCCCTGTAACCAAGCATGGTAGGATGACAATATTTGGTATATAGGTTGCTGATGAATAGTAAATGATTGTCTGGTAGGTGTCACCTGACCTTGACCTCAATTTAACGGTTCAGCGACTTCGTTAAAGTTTTTGTATTAGGACAGTTCCTCTGTAACTATGCATAGTATGGTGACAATAATTGGTATACAGGCCTCTGCTCATAATTAATGCTATTGACGTAATGCTTATGACGAAATTTATTTTCGTTACTGATGCGGAATTCAGGCGAGACGTTTTTCTGTGTCCACACTTGTTAAGTTTATCATTCTATTTTTTATGACATAATCTATTGTATTATGTCATTTATTTATTTCAATTATCTTTGATCTTAACAGGTCCAAAGGATTTGATATAAAGTGGGTGGATGATACTCATGCTCTTGGTGTATTTTCAAGTGTTATTGCAGGTATATTATTAAATATTCTGTTCTGTTTAGTGGGAAACCTAAGGCTAATTATTATAATTGTTTAAAAATTTTTAATTAAAAAATTTTTTTTTTCATTAGAGACCCATTTAAATCCAGGTTTGAATGGATATTGCTGTTATATCATTTTATCAGACAGTAGACTGATAACTTTTTATTTTAATCTTCTGCAGTTAAGATATGTAGTCAGATTGATAATTGATTTATTATACCCCCGCTTCGAATAAGAGAGGGGGTATACTGGTTTACCTTTATCTCTCCGTCCTTCCATCCTGCTGTCCTTCTGTCCGCAACAAAATTTTGGTTACAGATTTCTCAGCAACTACTTATCACAACCACTTAAAATTTTATATGTGACTTTACCATGTGGTCCTTTATTGCAAGTACCAATTTCAGGTCTGGCGCTTATCTACTTTCTGTTTGCCGACCTAGTCAATTTTCAACATTAATAGCTGAGCAGACCAGCGTGTCCCCGGATGGTGGATAGGGGAGTCGTCTGGTTGGAGGTTGTCAGGTCATAATATGGAAAGCCTGGCTGCGGACCATAGTAGGCAACTTGTTTAGAGAGTGCCATGCTCTTTGCACAATAAAGATACCTTTTGTAGATTTCGAAAAAGAGTAGGCTCATTGTAGCCGCTACAAAAGGCTAAATTCTCCGACCCTACCCAAATATAGTTAAAATACTGCTCGCTGGACGTAAAGCAAACATCCAATCAATCAATTAATCAACATTAATGGTCAATTTTTGAAAATTTTCATAACAGTTTTCTCAGCAACTACTTATCACAACCAATTGAAATTTTATATGTGACCTTAATTACCATATGAAACTACCATCAAACTATCTTAACCACTTAGACACCAAGGCCCCGAATTACCAGTATTATAAATTATGTAAGACTGCTCAGAATTAGAATTACCTGGTTCACTGCTTCTCGATAGCTTAAGATATTATGGAATAAAACTTGGGTTTTTTATGGAATATATATTATTTTTTTATTAACCCATTTGTTTCTTATATATACTTTACTCTTGCTAAAAATTACAAGTTAGCCTCCGATTATTACAGAGGACTGAACACTTTTTAAAACTACCTCATGTATACTTTGCCACAAGTACTATAGCACCATGCAATTTGTTTAAAACATACTATAGCACCAATCTAAGTTGAAGAAATTTTGGGACTATGTCATGGTATAGGAAAAATTGTACTTTGTATTTGGGATAATTATAAACATCTAAATGTATAACAAACTGATTTTTTGTCTCCTGAAAAGCAAAGTGGTGTCCTACAGGAAAATTGTTACTAACGGATGACATAAACAAATTCATATTTTTTTGTGAAAATGGATTTGTCAAGAATAGTAAACTATTGATAACAGGTTAAGACACGATAAATTTACTCTAAAGTTACCTTTGACTCTCTGTTATAGATTTCACAAAAAGTGGTAAGTATAAAATCTATCGTAAGTGTTGGAAGATGAAAGGGACATGAATTGTGACATCAGCACTTACTATGTATTTTACACTTACGACTGTTCTAATGGTTCTGCTCTGATGACTGTTATGCTTTGCATTTGTTTAATTGCAGCCAATGAAGCATTACATTTCACTCATCCTTTGCTGAAAGTGGGACCATTATCTCAGGCCAGTAGACAATCTAAGCTCAAAGCAAAGAGAGCAGTTGGTATGTAAAATATAAATTAGAAATTGTTGTCTGTATATTTTGGTATTTAAAGTGTTTTCTGCACTTGATCAAATAATCTTTGATATCACATATTATTATTAAACTAGTTCCCTGCTTCACACAGCAAGAGGACTACTACTTATTTCAACAGTTTAGTGTTTCATTAATTTCACTAATCATCCACCAGTTTCCAGCTTCAACTAATGAGAAGATTTAGGTTCCCTTATTATTTTCACATATACTAGTTACTTGATTGATAATTTATATTAATGGTTAAGATGTACATTGATACATCGCTAAGAGTATTGACTTTACACCAGAATTCCTCCAACCATACAAAGAAAGACCAGAAACTACAGCTGTTGTAGCCAGGAGGATGTTAACTGGAGCATTAGGTTTGAAACCTCAAGTATCAAAAGAACAGAGAGAAAAAGAAAGAGAGGAAAAACAGAAGTTAAAACAAGCTAAAGGTACAGTGTACTAATATCAAAAATAATTTCATAAGATAATTTTTTGTCAATCCTTTATCATACATTGAATTTGCACAGTACAGTCCTTTTATTGAGGTCTGGATACCCTACCTAGGAAGGAACAATTAATCAGATTTTCACTTTTTCCATCAGGACCTATTACAGATTCCTTTGACTTTTTTAAATGATTGATATTTCATAATTTAATAGTTTAATAGTTTTTCCTTTCCTAGATATTTTTAATCTCATCAGACTCAAAAGCCTATTCTTCTAACTTGGTGTCCTTCATTGTTGTCACTGTAAACTTTTCATAGTGCAATCTTCTCCAAGTTTTGAGTTTTTTATGCTTATTAAATATTCAACATTGCTACAAGTGGCTGCTAATTATGTATTCTGATTGACTGTAATGGCATAGCAGATGGATTTGTGATATTGTGGGAATGTACCTCAGTTGGTCCTCTACAAAGTTTCAGTTTTTTGTGCTGATTTTAATTTCAACATGCCACCACCTCAGCTTAACATGGAACCCTATGGGAAAAGCATACAAATGGCTTCTTCTCAGAAACCGTTTCCACACATTTAAACCAAATGAAGCCAGGTTAGTTTACTTATTATTTTTGTTTTTCAAGCTGATTAGAAAAAAAACATGTCTGTGATAATTCCTAATGCATTCTGATTGGCAGATATGTTGTATTGTAGAAATGTACCTCATATAATCTTACAGAAGGCTGAAGTTTTTTTTAGTGCTAATCCTATATCCACCAACATTGAACATAGGACCCTATTGAAGAAATATATCAGGGGTGTCTTCTCAAAACCTTATTACGAATCCAACATGGCTGCCAAGGCTGTTAATGCATTCTGATTAGCTGAAATTTCAAAACCCCTTTTTTGTCAAAACATTTGGCTGAATGAAGTGTAATATTGTAGAAGTGTACCTATGATCCTCTACTAATTTTTAATTGTTGCATTGGTACTGATCCATAATCCAAGATGGGCACCACATATAAAAAAGAATGGAAACCATCTAACTTAAGCAAAATTTGACAGAAAATTCTTGTCTCCTAAAAGATATTTGGTAAATTAGATGAACATTACAGGCTCTTGAGGGCCTCTATTTTTTCTCTCTGACAACCTATCTAGTTTGAAGTTTCTTCTTAATTTAGTATATATCCTAAAATTTATAAATGGAATCGAAGATACCTAGGAGTGATTATAAAATGACAGAAAAGGACCGAAAACCATGGATAAAAAAGATTGGATAAGAGCAAACCAAATAGACAAAAACCACAATTTTGTTACTCAAACAATGCTAAAAACTGGGTGCAATACAAAACAAAATGTTGGAATTAACCGGACATTTAATAAATTCATTAAATATATTCTAGAAGGGTTTTTGTATCAGTAGCTGTTTAAATAAAATTATGTTTATTTTTCAACCACCAATCCAGTTTTAACCTGTTATAAGTAAAAAGGACATAACTGCAGACAATAAATTAAGTTTTCTTGTAATAAGAATGTGTCAGTTTATTTAGCCCTGTAGAAATACTATGTGTTTCATTTTAAAAATCATCAGTAATAAAAATTACGCTAAATCAAAAATGTTTACTTGTATTAGTTTAAAAGTAAATTTCTAAATTAATATATAACTTTATTTTCAGATAAGAAGAAGAAAGAAAGACAACAAAAAGATGATATATGGGAAGGGAATTACACATCCAATATGCAGTCTGACAATACATGATGACTACACAGTGAAGCCGTCTGCAGGATTGTTTATACAGATAGTCCTTATATAGTTATATAGGGAACTTCCCAAGCATAGCAACATCTAGCATTAGAATTGATGATAACACAGCAGTGGGAACAGTATAGGAGTTGTTTATTGTTTTGTAGGATGCCATACTAAATCAAGATTTAGGATAATTGACCTAAATATTTAAGACATTATAGACATTGTCAACTCAACTTTTAAAATTATTTCAGAGACTGTAAACCTATGGCACAAGAATTTGTGAGGTTATATAAAGCTCGACTCAGCTGTGCAGTCTGCAGCACAACAAAATTGACTTTATAGCTGTTCTATTTAATCTTGATATTGTTGAAATGAGCCTTTTGTCAGATGTCAGGAATAACATTCAGATTATTGCCCTTACCATTCTGATAATTTACATACCAGTGAAAAAATTAGGTTATATTATGCTGACTAAATTTCTTTATTGCAAACAGTTTACAAAAACATTAGTCTTCACACCCTTTTTAGCTCACCTGACCCGAAGGGTCATGTGAGCTATTGCCATCACTTGGCGTCCGTCGTCGTCCGTCGTCGTCGTCGTCGTCGTTAACTTTTCTTCAAAAATCTTCTCCTCCAAAACCACTGAAGGGATTGCTTTGAAACTTTGCACACATCATCAGTAAAATGTCTTCTACCAAGTTTGCTCAAATCATGGCCTCAGACCAACCAACATGGCCGCCATGGCTAAAAATAGAACAGGGGGGTCAAAATACAGTTTTTTGCTTATAGTTCAAAAAGTATAACAGATATAGGAAAACCGAACAGACCTTCCTTCTTCAGCATCTAAAGCTCTACAAAACACTCCATTGGGTCAAAGTTGTATGATGACTCCTTGTAGGAGTTATTGCCCTTTAATTGTCAAAATTGATGATTTTTGCCATTTTTGCCTCAAAATCTTGAAAATTATTAGAACTAGAGAAAAAGTTAGCATTGCTTAATTGTTCTGCTCTATGAGGGCTACACAAATGACTAAAGGGTCAAGATTGTCTGATTAACCGTTTAAGAGTTATTCCCCTTGAACTGTTTTTTTTAATTTGTTTTAATTGATTTTTTAAAATATTCTCCTCTGAAACAACTGAAAGTACTGCTTTGAAACTTTGTACACATCATCCGTCCAATGTCCTCAACCAAGTTTGCACCAACCATGGCTGCAGATTAACCAACATGGCCACCATTGCTAAAAATAGGACGGTGGGGGTGGGGGGGTAAAATACAGTTTTTGGCTTATATTTAAAAAAGTGTAACAGATACAGGAAAACCGAAGAGACATGCCTTCATCTGCATCAAAAGCTCTACAAAACACTCCATTGGGTTGAAGTTGTATGATGACTCCTTATAGGAGTTATTGCCCTTTAATTGTCGAAATTGATTATTTTTGACATTTTTGCCTCAAAATCTTGAAAATTATTAGAACTAGAGAAAAAGTTAGCATTGCTTAATTGTTCTGCTCTATGAGGGCTACAAAAATGACTTTAGGGTCAAGATTGTCTGATGAACCGTTTAGGAATTATTCTCCTTGAAAATTTTTATGCCCCTGCGACGACATGTCGGGGGGCATTAAGTTTTACTCATGTCCGTCCGTCCGTCCGTCCGTCCGTCCGTACGTACGTACGTACGTCCGAACAAATTTCCGTCAAGCTTTTCTCAGAAACCGTACATGAGAACAATTTTAAATTTGGCAGAGTGGTTCAGTATCACAAGTTGTACGTCCTAAGCGAATTTCAGACCTGTCGGACAACTACTTCCTGTTTGGGACTTCATTTGTACGTAAATACGTCCGTCTGTATGTACAAATTTCCGTCAAGCTTTTCTCAGAAACCGTACATGAGAACAATTTGAAATTTGGCAGGGTGGTTCAGTATCACAAGTTGTACGTCCTAAGCGACTTTCAGAATTGTCGGACAACTACTTCCTGTTTGCGACTGGGCCGATATGAAAATGTGTTAACATGAGTATGAAAATTTCCGTCAAGCTTTTCTCAGAAACCGTACATCAGAACAATTTGAAATTTGGCAGGGTGGTTCAGTATCACAAGTTGTACGTCCTAAGCGACTTTCAGACCTGTCGGACAACTACTTCCTGTTTGGGACTGGGCCGATATGAAAATATGTTAACATGAGTATGAAAATTTCCGTCAAGCTTTTCTCAGAAACCGTACATCAGAACAATTTGAAATTTGGCAGGGTGGTTCAGTATCACAAGTTGTACGTCCTAAGCGACTTTCAGACCTGTCGGACAACTACTTCCTGTTTGCGACTGGGCCGATATGAAAATGTGTTAACATGAGTATGAAAATTTCCGTCAAGCTTTTCTCAGAAACCGTACATCAGAACAATTTGAAATTTGGCAGGGTGGTTCAGTATCACAAGTTGTACGTCCTAAGCGACTTTCAGACCTGTCGGACAACTACTTCCTGTTTGCGACTGGGCCGATATGAAAATGTGTTAACATGAGTATGAAAATTTCCGTCAAGCTTTTCTCAGAAACCGTACATCAGCACAATTTGAAATTTGGCAGGGTGGTTCAGTATCACAAGTTGTACGTCCTAAGCGACTTTCAGACCTGTCGGACAACTACTTCCTGTTTGGGACTTCATTTAGCGGGGGCATCCGTGTCCCATGGACACACTCTTCAATTTTTTTAATCAATTTTACTAGATTTTAAAAAATCTTCTCCTCTTTAACCAATGAAAGGACTGCTTTGAAACATTGCACACATCATCTTTAGGACGTCCTCTACCACCTGACTACCCATATAGCTACGTTGGCTTTAAGTAGAAAAAATGAAAAAAGGGAGGGGGGGGGGGGGGGGGGGGTCGAGAGAGTTTTCGACTGATAGTTAAAAAAGTACAACAGGTACAGCAAATTTGAAGTGAACTTCCCTTCTCCCTCTAAGCATCAAAAGCTCCTCCTTATAGGAGTTATTTCCCTTAAAAGGTCGAAATTAATGATTTTTGCAGAAGTGTTGGGCAATTCCTTATAGCAAAGAAAAGCTGGATAAAAAAGGGTTGTTTGGTTTCAGGTTCAGGTGAGCGATACAGGCTCCTGGGAGCCTCTAGTTTAGCTCACCTGACCCGAAGGGTCATGTGAGCTATTGCCATCACTTGGCGTCCGTCGTTTTCCGTCATCGTCGGCGGCGGCGGCGTCGTTAACTTTTCTTCAAAAATCTTCTCCTCCAAAACCACTGAAGGGATTGCTTTGAAACTTGCCATACATCATCAGTAAAATGCCCTCTACCAAGTTTGCCCAAATCATGGCCTCAGACCAACCAACATGGCCGCCATGGCTAAAAATAGAACAGAGGGGTCAAAATACAGTTTTTTGCTTATAGTTCAAAAAGTATAACAGATACAGGAAAACCGAAGAGACCTTCTTCTTCAGCATCTAAGCTCTACAAAACACTCTATTGGGTCAAAGTTGTATGATGACTCCTTGTAAGAGTTATTGCCCTTTAATTGTCAAAATTGATGATTTTTGCTATTTTTGCCTCAAAATCTTGAAAATTATTAGAACTAGAGAAAATGTTAGCATTGCTTAATTGTTCTGCTCTATGAGGGCTACAAAAATGACTTTAGGGTAAAGATTGTCTGATTAACCATTTAAGAGTTATTCCCCTTGAACTGTTTTTTTAATCGGTTTTAATTGATCTTTTAAAATCTTCTCCTCTGAAACAACTGAAAGTACTGCCTTGAAACTTTGTACACATCATCTGTCAAATGTCCTCAACCAAGTTTGCACCAACCATGGCTGCAGATTAACCAACATGGCCACCATGGCTAAAAATAGGATGGGGGGGTGCGTGGTAAAATATACAGTTTTTAGCTTATATTTAAAAAAGTTTAACAGATACTGGAAAACTGAAGAGACATGCCTTCATCAGCATCAAAAGCTCTACGAAACACTCCATTGGTTTGAAGTTGTATGATGACTCCTTACAGGAGTTATTGCCCTTTAATTGTCGAAATTGATTATTTTTGACATTTTTGCCTCAAAATCTTGAAAATTATTAGAACTAGAGAAAAAGTTAGCATTGCTTAATTGTTCTGCTCTATGAGGGCTACAAAAATGACTTGAGGGTCAAGATTGTCTGATGAACCGTTTAGGAATTATTCTCCTTGAACATTTTTTTAATCAAATTTACTTGATTTTAAAAAATCTTCTCCTCTTAAACCAATGAAAGGACTGCTTTGAAACATTGCATACATCATCTTTAGGATGTCCTCTACCAAAATTGTCTAAATCATGACACCTGACTACCTACATAGCTACGTTGGATTAAAATAGAAATAATGAAAGAGTTTTCGACTGATAGTTAAAAAAGTATAACAGGTACAGAAAATTTGAAGTGAACCTCCCTTCTCCCTCTAACCATCAAAAGATCCTCCTTATAGGAGTTATTTCACTTAAAAGGTCAAAATTAATGATTTTTGCAGAAGTGTTGGGCAATTCCTTATAGCAAAGAAAAGCTGGATAAAAAATGGTTGTTTGGTTTCAGGTTCAGGTGAGCGATACAGGCTCCTGGGAGCCTCTAGTTTTACTATAATTTACTCATTTCTCTGTTGTTGTTTTTTTTTTAATTCTAACAAAATTTCTATGGTAATTTTGTCTATCTCACAATCAGTGGTATGTGAAATGGTTCGGTTTTTTTCTTAAGAATTCTTAAAATAAAAGTTGCCAGCCAAAATAAGTATATAAATAAATAATCGTATCCAGATGATTACTGTATATTCAGAAATTTTTGTGATGATTTTATTATTGCCAATAATGTGATAATTCTGTATAATTTCAGAATTTACAGTATATTGAAAAACAAGGTCATGGTCGTTTGATTTTAATAGCAAATAAGTCATGGGAAATGATTATTGTGACAAACAAGGTCATGGCCATAATTATTGGACTGTATCAAGTAGAATCAAATGTAACTCAAGTTTGTTTTTTTACAGATTGAAATGTCAACTTATGCATAATAGATTGTTTTAATTTACATTTTTAAAATCAAGTGCTATTTTACAATTCATAAATATTTATTTCTCCTCACTTGGAATGGTTAGGAATGTCCTGAAAAACATTTATGTTAGATCTTTTGGATTATCGGGAAGCAAATTTTTGTTTAAATATTTTTGACATTCTGATTTATTTTTGTATTCATTCATGTAGAAATGAAATATTATCTTTGAAATTAAATCATACATGTTAACTTTGCATTAACATCAAAGAAAAAAACATGCCAATTAATGATGCACAAAGAATTTTTTAGTCCTATTTATTGATATACTTGTATAGACTTTAAACTTTAATATTTTTATTGAATGAAACAACAGAAAATATCTTTTAGGATAATTTATTATTCCTGTACATGTCATTGTAAATTTTAATTGTTAATCAGTCCATCTGTGATACAATTGTTCAATAATTACAATTGTTATTATTGATAACTTAAAGAGACTACATTCTATGATTCATAAATTAAGTGCTTGTATAGTATTTTATTGTTTTAGTACAAATATATTATATCATTAATAAAATAATTTTCATGTATTAAGACTGCTTTCCATTATGTATCCAAAAGAACTTAATACATGTGTTAATAATCTGTTTTACAAAAAATACAGAACTATAATACAGTGTTAATAGTATTTATCAAGTACGAGATTGCTGGAGTTACCAGAAAAACTTCACAACACACAAAAACATTATTTCATGGCACTCTCAGGTTTAAGGAAAACACTGGAATAAGAAATTTTTATCCATTATGAACCAAGTTCTTCTTATAGATATACAGCCTCAATCCATTGTATGAACAAACAATTTATGCTTCCTTACAAGCTATGGCACAACTCTGGGTTGAATATCATTGTTAAACCATGGCAGAGGTGGTGTACATGCCACAAATGTCTTTTTTTATACTAGACCAAAATATGTTAGCATGTTGTCCACACTCCTCCCTATATCTTTTATTCCATTCAACAATCAGTTTATTATTTACAATACTGTTGTAAAAAGTGCAGATGGTCGAGGGATAAACCAATCATGGGAGCCCTGGTTTTATTACATTTCTTCATTTCCAGGGAAAATAAAATGAGGTTATTTTGTTTACCTCTCTAAAGTATATTTACACTTAAAATTTATAACAACTCATGCACATCCAATTCTGCTAAACACAGGTACATGTTACTAAATAATTTAAGCAGTGAATGAAAATAATTTGTTTTAAAAGATTATACATAGAATTTTGCCTGTTTTTGATTAGTCTAAAACAACTTTGGGGTCATGATAAATTGCAAAAATACTGAAATTGCATCAAACTATGGAAATTTTTGTCTGCTGTATGATTCTGCTGCACAGTGGTCAAGCGGAATCCAATATCTACCTGGTTTTTCTCTGAAAGTAGATTGAAAGGTTCAATTGTGTTGTATTCATTCTGTTTTTCTGATCAAGGAAGATTTTATTCATGTAGTAAAACAATTACTGACTTTGATATACAGTTGCTATCAGGATTTATCGGCAAAAAAAATGTATATGCAACTTGCCTAGTGGCTTGGTGAATATTGCATCATCCCTGGCTGATAAATCCTGATTGCCATCTATATCAAAGTCTATAAAAAGGCATTAATTGTATTATTATAATATTCAGTAATAAATATGTTTAGTTTTTGGGGGGATTTCATGCACATTTTACATCAGATTTTAAATAAACATCTGTTTTAATTGCTTCCATAATATTTATCAACCAACTTGTTTCATAAAGATCTGGATGATTTCTCAAGTAATAATTTAAATTTTGAACACTAAAAATAACAAAAATTTGCCAATTGTTTTAGCAATAACATTAGATTAACTGAACTGCATATGAAACAGTCATTATGATTGGCCTACTCTAAGACAGAAAAACAAACATCTGGAAAATTGAAAACTAAAAATCTATTTTCAGTAAGTCTAAGTTTTCCAACTATTTTTTTTTAGAAGTAGTTAGTCTGCTAATTTTTTTATACTATTTAATGATGGGACAGGTTTGACCAATGAAATCATTTAAATTATACAATACAATGTACAATATGATAATAATATGTTTTATTACAATTCTACTTATATTTAGATCACCAATAATTTCTTTAAATAAATTATTAAACAAAGGTTTACTGGTTGAAGTATATTTAAGTTTCATGTTAATATTGGTTCTTGGTTCTTCTGAGAACCAGCCTTTCAAAACTGGAAAATTAAATTACTTTTTATCAAATTTAAACTGGTTTCGATGTTTCCAAATTATCCATGTGGCAACAATGAGGACAAAATTAATAACTAAAATATGGTCACTATTACCTTCATAAACACCTAGTATCATATTTTTTCTTCAATAATTAATTGTCCCAAAAAACGTTCAAACCTAACAATAAGATCTGAACATCAAGTATAAAAGGACATACTCTTTTAAAATTGTAAAACAAGTGAGTTTGAGTTTCAGAATGAGTTTCACAAAAATGACAAAGACCATTAACATAAGATAATCCCATACTATTTAGTCGATATTCTGTATGTAACATATTGTGGATTGATTCTACTAAAAATGGCTTGTTTTTTATACCCCCCGCTTGAAAAGCGGGGGGTATATAGTGTTCATGGTGTCCGTCCGTCCGTCCTTCCGTCCTTCCGTCCGTCCTTTACACTTTCTCTTATGTGCAACTCCTCCTACACCACTGAATGGAATTTGATGAAACTTACACAGAATCTTTGTCACATAGTGCCATTGTGCAGGAGATATTTAACATTTTCATCGGAATGATATTTGGGGTTTGCCATACAAAAACATGGACTTTGTCATTGACCTAAGGGGGTCCCTATCTCTTATGTGCAACTCCTCCTACACCACTGAATGGAATTTAATGAAACTTACACAGAATCCTTGTCACATAGTGCCATTGTGCAGGAGATATTTAACATTTTGATCGGAATGATATTTGGGGTTTGCCATACAAAAACATGGACTTTGTCATTGACTTAAGGGGGTCCCTATCTCTTATGTGCAACTCCTCCTACACCACTGAATGGAATTTAATGAAACTTACACAGAATCCTTGTCACATAGTGCCATTGTGCAGGAGATATTAAACATTTTGATCGGAATGATATTTGGGGTTTCCCATAGAAAAACATGGACATTGTTATTGACCTAAGGGGGTCCTCATCTCTTATGTGCAACTCCTCCTACACCACTGAATGGAATTTGTTGAAACTTACACAGAATCCTTGTCACATAGTGCCATTGTGCAGGAGATATTTATTATTTGGATCGGAATGATATTTGGGGTTTCCTATAGAAAAGCATGGACTGTCATTGACATAAGGGGATACCCATTTCCTATGTGAGACTCCTCCAACACCACTAAATGGAATTTGATGAAACTGACACAGAATGTTGTCACATATTGCCATTGTGCACTAGATATTAAACATTTTGATTGGAATGATATTTGGGGTTTCCCATAGAAAAACATGGACTTTGTCATGGACATAAGGGATACCCATCTCTTATGTGCAACTCATTCCTACACCACTGAATGGAATTTGTTGAAACTTGCACAGAATCCATGTCACATGGTGCCATTGTGCAGGAGATATTAAACATTTTGATCGGAATGATACTTGGGGTTTCCCATAGAAAAACATGGACTGTCATTGACATATGGGGATACCCATCTCTTATGTGCAACTTCTCCTACACCACTGAATGGAATTTGATGAAACTTACACAGAATCCATGTCACATAGTGCCATTGTGCAGGAGATATTTAACATTTTGATCGGAATGATATTTGGGGTTTCCCATAGAAAAGCATGGACTTTGTCATGGACATAAGGGGATACCCATCTTTTATTTGCAACTCCTCCTACACCACTGAATGGAATTTGTTGAAACTTACACAGAATCTTGGTCACATATTGCCATTGTGCACTGGATATTAAATATTTTGATCAGAATATTATTGGAGGTTTCCCATAGAAAAACATGGACTTTGTCATTGACATAGGGGATGCCATTCTTTGGGGGATTTGGGAGGGTTACGTGTTTTATCTGCAACTTCGCCTTCACGTTTAACTAGATAAAGTTTCAATTTCATAATTACGTAAGAAACCCTGAATTTTCAAAGTAATTGTGAAGCGGGGGGTATCAATGGTGAGCATTGCTCACAGGTTTTTTTACTCTAGTTTTTACTCCAAGCTTTGACAGGAGCTCACAAATGAGTGCCTAATTGAAGTCGCAATTTAAAGTCCCATTTAACTTCTGCATTTGGTATTAAGGTTTTTAATTTCTTGAATATCTTTTGGTTTTATCTTAGCACTTACTATACGATTTCCATTACAGTTTGAAAAAGCACAACTCTGTTTACCATATAGGGATATATTATGTCATTTTTTCGTTCCTGTCTGCCTTGTAGAATTCATACATGGTTTGGTGGTATTGAGGCTTTTATTTTTTATACTCTAAAATGCAGTTTTGTTTATCTATAACTAAATTATAAATAAACTTGCAATTATCAAAAGATTTTGTCTCAACATTCCAAATGTCCTTAATTTCATAATATTGCTGTTCATAAAGAATTTAAAGAACAATACTTTTATGGCAAATGATTGATTTTTATTAAAAAATAATTGGGCTTCCTTTATATCTTGGGCACATCAAGGCTCCAATTTAGACCTTAGTTCAGAGAAATCAGAAATTGCACTTCTGTAAACAAAAGAAGTTAGCTTCAAAACATTGATACTTGATACATTGATAATTCTTGTCCTGTCAAGTTAATCCATTTTTTACCCAAGTCTTCCTCTTCTGCTTGGATAATCTTATGTATAAAAAATTTAAAATTTGCGAAATTTTAACGAATGAAAATATATTATCGTATAATTGCCACTTCCATTGTGATCTTAACAACATACATCTCTTGGTAACCAAATTAACCTTTCGAACCCATATAAAATTCCAAATAAGTTTATTAATTTTTTTTAAATAGGTGTCTGGTATACCGAGCGTATCTTGTCTATCTCATATCCTATTTGGGGAGGTTACCAGACTTTTAACAATAAGTCAAGATTTCTCGTTTTCCATACCACTAAGCAGCTCTTGATCCTATCATTTCTGTCTTCTAAATAACGTCACACCTAAACAAATCGATAAACTAGTTATTGATCTTGTAATGTACTTTTAGATGCGGCTCAATCAGCTTTCGGAAAGGGCACAAATATACCAAATAAACCAAAACAAAACAATGAAAAACCATGGTTTAATCGGGAATGTAAACAAAAGCGATCCGAATTTCATGCAGCTAGGAACAGCTATAATGAGTTGAAGTCAGACAGTAACAAAACTGCTTTAAACACAAAAGCGAAAGAATACAGACTTACCATGAAGAAAAATTGTGATATATATAGAAATAAATGTGCACAAGAACGACGATCACTGTCTAGAACAAATACGAAACAATTCTGGAGAACATTAAAAAAAATTTCTCATACAAAAAAAGATAACCCAAATATATCTATTACAACATTTTTTTGAGTATTTTAAAAAGTTGAACAATAATGATGATGATACTGGTTGTGATACTGATTTTGAAATTAATGTAAATGACTTATGTGATAACCCTATATGTGATGAATTGTTAAATGGTGAGATTACTGATCTATAGGTTGAACAAGCCATCAAGCAACTGAAAAATAATAAAGCACCTGGTATTGACAATATTTTAAATGAGTATATAAAATTTTCAAGTCCACATTTGATAAAGATGTACTGTAAATTATTTAACATTGTTTTAGATAGTGGTATTATCCCAGAGAGCTGGACCAGTGGGGTGATTCAACCTATTTACAAAAATAAGGGCGATCCACCTGATCCCGATAACTTTCGGGCAATCACTCTAATTAGTTGTTTAGGGAAGGTATTTACCTCTATTCTGAACTTTAGATTAAATGTATTCTCCAACGAGACCAATCTTATTTCTGAAAACCAAACTGGCTTCAGAAAGGGATATTCCACGCTGGATAACATATTTGTTCTAAGTTCATTGATCGAACTTTATTTCTTGTTTGGTAAAAGATTATACTGCACATTTATAGATTTTAGAAAAGCGTTCGACACTGTTTGGCGGGATGGGCTGTGGATAAAATTACAAAAATGTGGTATCAAGGGGAAGTGTTTTAGAGTTATTTTTAACATGTACCAGGGAATTAAATCCTGTGTGAGGTATAATGGTTACCAGTCAGATTTTTTTCCAAGTCTTGTGGGTGTAAGACAGGGAGAAAATCTGTCCCCCTTTTTATTCGCGCTCTTCTTAAATGATATTGAAGAATACTTTAATCAGCTCGGGGGACTCCCACTTGAGACTATCAAAGCTAAACTTGAGAATGAACTACATGTATATTATAGTATTTTTGTTATCCTTTATGCAGATGATACTGTTTTATTATCTGAATCCATGAATGGCATGCAACAATTACTTAATTTATTTCAATCATATTGTGAGACCTGGAAGCTTCATGTAAATATAAACAAAACAAAAGTTATGATATTCAGTAAGAGAAAAGTAGCCAATAACAATAATTTATTTTTGCTAGGTGAACAATTAGAAATTGTTGAAAAATATTCATACCTTGGAGTTATTTTTAAATATAATGGAAGTTTTTTTGAAACGAGAAAGAAGCTTATAGATCAGTCACAAAAATCCTTATACAGTATATACAAATTAGTTCAAAATGAAAGCATCCCTATTGATATACAGCTTAAAATGTTCGACGCCATGGTTGAACCAATTTTGCTTTACGGGTCAGAAATATGGGGCTATGAAAATCTAAAAATCATCGAACAAATCCAATTCTAAATATGCAAATGGTACAACAGACTCTTCAAGATCAATTTATTCAATCTTGGCTCAGCACTATCTCCACATCTTCTCGGGGACAGTTTTACTCAATATTTAAACACTCCTTTGGTATTGAAAATTATTTGGTCAGATTACCCGAGTCATACAGAATTTGGATAACAAAACTGAGAACATCTAATTTAAGATTGCCTATCGAAACTGGAAGGTGGTTTAATATACCACGACATGACCGTAGATGCAGTTTATGTAAAAATGGAATTGGTGACGAGTTTCATGTTTTATTCATATGTACAAACCCTGAGACAAATATGTTCCTTCTTATTATGTAAGAAATCCATGTATTAAAAAAATGAAAGACTTATTGTTGTACTGTAATATTGAAATTTATAAGCGACTTGCTGTATTCATAAGGAAAATTATAAACTTTTTATAGAGTTAACACAATATGTACTACTTCATATACTGTATACATTTTCATCTGTCATTGTTCTCATATATGTATCTAATTTGTATTTCTTACCTCATGCTACACATGTAAATTGTGTCTGAGTGTCTTCAAATAAACTTGTAAACTTGTAAACTTGTATAACATTAATTTTATATTAATTATGTATAATTTATTATATCATTTAAATTACAAAAATACTAGCCAATGCAAAGATCTGGTATATGGATGGTACCTTCAAAGTAGTTCATAAGCCGTTCGTTCAGCTCTTCAGCATCCATGCCTTTGTCAAGAGTGGTGGTGACATGAAGCAGGTCCCTTTGGTCTTCGCCTTTATGTCTGGCAGGTCCTAAGAGCCATAGACAGACGCCTACCAGATCGCATTGAACTCTAGGGATTTGTGGCCGACTTCGAGATGGGTCTTTGGCAGGCACTCAGAAGACGTCTACGGACCACCAGCAGCAGAATGAGTGACTTAATTATAAAATTGATGCAAAGTATATATTGACACATTTTGTTTTTGTTGTTGTTTTCAGTGCTGAAACATATTTGTAGTGCTGTAATACGAATATTGCTCCTAGTGCTGTAATATATCGTAATGCTTCATAGTGTTGTCTGTATACATTTATTATTATTATGTTTAAATACATTATTAGTTGTTTCAATAAATTGTATACGAACAGTGAATTCTTTGTTGTTAAGAAGCCAATAAAATATAGAAGAAGAAATAACTACACACATGTTTATAAATGTCAATTTATTTCATTAACACATTTATCATCTTACACATTACAATATACAAATATAAATAAACAAACTAAAACAATATTATGCAAAATTTAAACAATATAAAACAAAAATCTTCTCAGTACCGAAGTGACCAATACTTAGTACCGAACTGTCCGGTACCGAGTACCGAAGTGTCCAGGTCAGTACCGATGTGTCCTTGGGCTGTGTGCCGGAATGCCAACATTTTGAAAGATCAAAGAACATTGTAGGCTCTCATTAGTGAGTATTAAGGGGTCCCCCATACAGGGTATTAATTAACTGTAAAGGTAAAATTGTGTAATATTGTACTGGTGTAATTAATTATATTGAGTGATAGTATTTGTATATTTGCATTGTGAATTTAAAAATTCTGTCTTCAGTTAATAAATACTTAAAATAATAATTTTTTAAAACAGATCTTAAGAAATATTGGGTATAAAAATACTATAGATAATAAATAGATATTTGTATATTTTCAAAGAATATATTTTGAATACTTTTTTATCATTTTATTTCATCATTATAAATACATTCATTTATAGCAAAATAAAACAAACAGATAATAATAAGGAACACTACATTTCTCATTAAAATTATAATTCAGCACAAGTAAAGTCTATTAAGTTTTTATCCCAGATGGAGAAGCTGTGACACGGCATCCACATAGTCCATGAGTCATTGTTGTTTTCAGTAGGCAGAAAAATCTACCGTATATAAGTTTGTTCCCTGATAGTACGAAATATACAACTGGATACATAGTACCTTCAAGCTGGATGTGGATGCTGTAGATCATGTTCTGGTTGAAAAGTAATGGGCATGTGTAGAAGGTCACATCGCAGAAGATGCAGTCTGAAGCAGAAAGATGAGTCAGGGTTTCTGTCGATGCGCAGGCAAGGATGCGTTGTCCTTGTGTGGTGTCGTCGAATAGTGGGAATCGGTCTCAAGTTGTAGTCTGGGTCCACTTGTCATCAAGCTGGATGTCTGTAATGGTGGTGGGTAACTTGGCTGTCTGCCTGCTCTGTACAATATTGACTTTGCAGAGTTGAATGTCGGTATCTTCTCAACAACTTCTCTTGAATCGTCGCCCATATGTTATGCTTTGACTAAACTTCTTAGTAGATAGCTGGTATTGGTCTTAGTTCTTCATGGAATTTGGTCGATATCAGGTGCATGATGTCTTGGGATATCATTTTTGCTTGGTCTGCAGAGTGACTGTGTTGGTGCTGTCCTAGTCCAGTAATAGTGTCGTTCTTGGTGTTGTTACTGGATGGGCATGCTGGTATATTTCATTTTTAGTAAGTTCTTTCACCACTGGTAGTTTTTACTCGAAAAAAATAACCATTTAAGGCTAAATTGTTGCCTCCTAATCTGTTGGGCATGTACTTGAAATTTAACTGTGCCATAACCATAATTTACTTTGAATGGCGCTAAAAGTATTCAGTGTGAGTGTTTATACCAAGAACCCAAAGCTTGTTAAGTTACGGCTTGGAGAACTCATATTTCGAAATTACAGTTCATTAAAGGGTAAGCAGTAGTCACCGTTTAGTATTCTTGAATTAAGCAGCTTGGTATACTTACTTACTATACTTATAATTACTAGTATTGCAATTCATACATTATATTATAATCAATTTGTTAATTTTCACATTTTTAACAAAATTAAGTGTGATGCTTAAAATATTAATTAATTTATTTATTATTCATTTTTACCTAAATAACATAATAATAATAAGTTCTAAATACATGTAATTTTACAATTTTAAAATTCACCCTTTTCTGTAAAAAAGGTTATTTTACCTATGATTATACCTACACCCCTTGTTGTACCCCTTTGTAACCACTAAAACAACAAAACTGAATTATGTGATTTTAAAAATGTTGGCATTCCGGGAACACCCCTGTCCTTGTACCGCCGTGACCAGGTACCGAAGTGACTAAGCATTCCTTATTAGTACTATAATCGTGAAAAAAACACGAATTTGTAATGTTGGTATTTAATTTTTATCTATATTATTTTGGTAAAACTTGGTATTTTACCTTTTGATTTTCCGATGAACAGACCTTTTGTTTTATTGTAATTTATCTTTGCCCCCAAGCAGAATCATAAATACTTAAAATGATTTTTCAACTGAATTTTGAATTGTATTAATCCCTGGAGTATCATCAGCAAACATACTTAATTTGATCTCGTGTCCCTGCTCCCCCATTAATTACATTCCTTTGATTTCTGGGCATGCTATTATTGCACATGCCAAATAGTTTCGCCCTGGAGCACACATGTCACATATAAGAATCTCTGTCGAACAGAGCGGAAAATCGCAATATACTTAAGACACATAGCCATTTGTCTTTGTAGAAAGTTTCAATGCAAGCAATACAACGACGCCTCATTAAATGACATTAAATTAAACTAGAAAACTTAGGTATCGTTTTAAGTGTGGGCCAAGATTCGGTAACGTAAATGGAGTATTCGGTAAACGGTAATTACGGTGAAACTTGTCCCCTGATTGTTCTATGGGTGACCAGATCGGTTGATACAGAAGACCAATCTAACACATGACATATTGATGTTCAATGAATGTTCGACGTTGAAAACTGGCATGTGGACTTTGGTTCTGTATGAATGGAATGACATACTTTTAAAGGATTTCGTCACTATAGCTTACTGCGGTCAAACTTTCATCTGTGACCGAGAGGTTCGACCGATTTCTTGTCGAAAAAACCTTCTAGGCTCAAAGCCTTAATTGTACACCCTGAAGAGACACGATAAGGTCAAATCATTATGTATTAGTTCGTTATGGATATACAAGGAAAATATAGATTTGTCAGTACATTATGGCTTTGCTTGATCAATTATATATTGTGTCAGTTAATTGAATTCAAGAAAGAAATGTTGAAAAGTTCTTTAAATTTTCAACCTTGGAATATTCATAGTTTTACTTGTTATATAAAATGTATGTTATGATTTAAAAAAAATCATACAAATACAATAGACAAAACAAGGACAAGAAATGGAATTTCTCTAATTTTGACGTAATATTTCAACCGCTTGACAGGTGTGGAAATAATATTTCTCGTCACTAGTGAATTTGTGATTGGTTAAAAATAATAACGTCACAATAAGAACTTATGACGTCATAAACAAAACACCTTCCATTTACCGCGTATTCAAGTCATGAACGTATAATTGGGGTTGGGAGATATTGTACTTCGTTTCGCAAATTTACTACTTTTTAAAATTAGAGAAACAGAAGCTTACATTAGTACTCTTGGATTATCGGATTTCTCCAATCTCGATAGTCAAATTATGGAATTTTAAGTCCTCGCCAAGGCTCGGACTTAAAATTCCATAATTTAACTATCTCGATTGGAGAAATCTGATAATCCACTCGTACCAAGATCCTATATTTATGAGTTCATGTTTAAGCCAATTTTCACCTTTTTTTATCTTAAAGGTTAATAAATGTAAAAAAACAGATTTTGTTGTTTTTTTCAATAAATGTATCAATAATTGTGTTTGTTTTTTTAATAATGGACACTTTGATATCCTGTCCACAGATAATCGTAAGGGTAGTTATAAAAGACCTTGGATATTGGCTATTATAAAGTAAAATTTATTCATTTATTTTTACTGTAATAATTGTCTTTGTACTTTTATACAAAATGAATTTGTAAAAGAAGTTAAAAAATAAAAGTGTAAAAGAAGCTAAATAGTGAACAAGTCAGCCTTCTACATTAATCAAACGTTAATCTGTCATATCCATGTCAATAAAGTTAACTGTTACCTCCAGTGATGTCAACGAAGCTATCATAGGACCAGAAAATGTCTTTGGATGGTCTTAGGACACATCGTAGTTCTTAGTCGTGTCAACGAACGCGTCCTAAGTTATGAGATTACTAATTTTCATCCTAAAATAAGGATGGCTAGAAGACTCTCCTTGAATGGTGTCCTAAGAAGTTCTTATGAAATTCCTAACAATCCCTTAACTTTACCAAACAAACACAAATATTATGTCTGCTATGTATACGAACACATCAGAAGACGGGCATATATTATTGGTCGAAACAGAGTGTTTTTGGATAAATATAACGTATTTATTATGTCTGTCCTTCGAACTGTGAACGGATGCTCAACCTATATTGTTATGATTACAGGGTAGGCCCTTCGTTCTATTGCAGTTTCATATAAATTATTGCTGAATTTATCAAATGGCTCTAACTTTAGTTCTCCTGTTTAAAGCATACAGAACAATTTTTAATGAATGTGGTTGTCGTTTACTTTTAAAGACCAGTCTTTTTTAAATATTACATGGCTTGAGCTAGTATCAAAAAGATCAATTTAAACAAACCTGGTTTGCAAATACACAAAATAGTCCTAAAAATCTAAATTATCGATTATTAAAAGAATCCTTAAGTTTTGAACGTTATTTTGACATTAGATGACAGAGATTTGTTTACCTTTTGCAAATTTATAACTTTAAACCACAGAATCTGGACGGTGAAATAATATTCAGCGAGAGGCTATAGAACGTGCAACCTTTGTAATTCAAATGATCTTGAAGACGAATTCCATTATCTGTTAAAATGTACATATTTGTCTGAAAAAATAATGTCAAGCATTTACAAAAAAGCATTTTTAAAATGTTAATGTTGTACTATTTAAAGGACTCGTGACTATAAAAAAAGTCTTAACTGCGAAAACTTTGTTCATTTATTAGGAAAATAAACAAAATGTATGTTTTCTCGACCAAGTCCTGTTGTTATTTGTTGTAAATAAGTGTACATAGTTGTTCATTTTTGTTTTTGTGTATTTATGCCTGTATGACATTGTACCAACAAAATTTTATCAGAAATAAAGATGTGTATATTATGTATGTGTGTGTGTGTGGGGGGGGGGGGGGGGGTGGCGGTGGCGGTTAGTCAAGTTACTAGTATAACACGGAAAGACAAGGGTTGGTTGGATAGTGCACACTTAAATAAAGATCGATAAAGACCCTTATGGTAGATTTCGATCCTTTCCTCGTTGATTTATTGTTTATTAACTTTTTTCGTTTTGTATATAGCTGAAATGTTGTATCTGCACGTTGAGCAAATATTCAATCAATCAATCAATCAACCCAATGATGCCAACTTAGCACCAAATAAAATTTACCATGCTTAATTTTGCATTAATTTCTTCAATTTACCTAAAATCTTTCGATTCGGTCAGGCTACATGATAATATTTCGCAAGGTAACGATCCATTTCTTATTTTAAGATTTCATCTGTACATACAAATCTCCACTCCTCATTCTTCCAGATATAAAACATCTGAACGGAAGACTGTAGACAATGTGTTCAGCATTAATAGAAAAATAGTTTTCTTTGATACATTTTGTATATGTTTGCAAGCTTCTATTATATTTCCTTATTTTTTAGAAATAATCTAACGCTGCAAGAAAAAAATTAGATGTTCATGCATACTTTCAAATAACAAAAACATTTCCGAATGTCTAAAACTTAACAAAAATCCTTAAACAATTAGCTTCAAATACACCACAAGTGGAGACAGTCACGAGGCCATTCTCTGCTTTGAAAACCGGTAAAATGAAAGTCCATTTTAACTAGAGATTAAAGTGCGATATAAACTATTGTCCCTGTCTGTGAGAACATTATTCATACGGAAATATGTTGCACTTTAATATAGATGCATCAACTTTAAATTTATATTTATTGTTTGTCGTGTTAAGACACTCTCTTGAAGGATATCGAAAATGTGGAAGATTTATATGTTGAGTCAAATATTGGTATGTGCCGTTCTTAGCGACGACCAAGAATGTCTGAGAACATTTTGTAAATGCAACCAACACAACAGATTAGCAAAATGTTCAGGTTTGTCCTATATACCGAAAATACCGAAGTACGTGAGGATATTGAACCTTACAGGCAATTATCTACCATACATTACAAAAGGAATATTTAGAAATATTTCAAAAAATTATATTCAAAATTTAATGTTGAAGAACAATTCAATTGTAAATCTGACTGAAGATGCTTTCAAAGATTTGGAGCATCTCAAAAGACTTGATATTAAACAAGAAAGAAAGATTGACATAACATCACTTCAAGGGTCATTTAAAAGTGTTAACAAATCAGTTATCAGAGAGTTAAGATTGGAAGAAAATGAATGGAAAGATCTCCCGATGGATTTTTTCTCGTATCTAACAGGAGCAAACATTTCTACGATCTCTTTGGATGGTAACCAATTAAATCAACTTAGCGCTTCTTCGATGCAATCGTTTTCGACGTTTGAGAAATTTTACGTTAAAAACAATGAAATTGACTTATTCTATGCTAGAGGATTACAGAAACTTGAACAATTGGACCTAACCGGTAATAATATATTTGAAATACCAAGGTTCTGTGACGATTATACAGAACAGTCACTGGTTCCTCGTTTAAAGAATTTAATATTGACTGACAACGCTATACGAAGCCTACAACAAAGTTCATTCAGATGCTTACATAGCTTAAGCGTTCTTATTCTGGATGGTAATAGAATGAAAACTTTAGGAAATAATATTTTCACAGAATTAGTCAACCTAAATCGACTTTCAATAAACGCAATTCCAAAGCTAAAGGAATTGAGCCCTCTTGCCTTTAATATTTCCTCTTTACACATATTACAGTTTGTGCAGAACGGATTTAAATTTGACATGGCTAATTATTCAGCTGACATTTTCAAGTACTTACCAAACCTTCGTACACTAGATTTGACAAAGAACCATTTGCCAAACGACCAGTATACTTTATATTCAATGTTTGCAAATCTTGCAGAATTAGAAAAATTGATTTTGCAATCAACTCATGTTTCAATTTTGCCAAATGGGCTGTTTCAAAAAATGCCGAGATTAAAGTTTTTGTCATTAGCCGGAAATTACATAGAAAAGTGGGAACAATCTATTTTCGAAAATATAACGTCATTACGGAAGTTATATTTGTCTGGGAACTACATACACATAATAAACAAAACATCTTTACCTTACAGTTTGTTGATGTCTTTAGAAGTATTTGATCTTTCGAACAACAAATTTTGGTGTACATGCGCCCAAAAATGGTTCGTAGATTTCTTGAGGTCTTCAAATATAACAAAATCAGTACTAGTTAACTGGCCGGATCGATATTCATGCTCCTATCCTGACGAATGGAATCTACTCAGTCTCAAAGACTATAATCCCACTGACGCTGACTGCAAAGTATGGACTCCATTGTTTACGGTTCTAATAATAGTTTCATCTGCATCTTTTCTCGTGTTCTTGGTAATATTGGTAATTTTTAGGTGCCATGCAAATATTCGAAACGCTGTTTACCTTTTGCGTGTGTACAACCACAAAAGAAAAGGGTACGTGAGATTAAGTTCTTCGGAAGACTACCAGTTTGATGCTTTCATTGTATATTGTGATGCAGACCGTGAATGGGTTCACAATGTGCTTCTTCAAAGACTAGAGGCGATTGGGTTAAAAGTGTGTATACATCATAGAGATTTTGACGTTGGAGAACCGATTACGGATAATATTGAACGCTACATAGAAATTAGTTGGAAAATAGTCGTCGTTATGTCAAATAACTTCACAAAAAGTGAATGGTGTCAATGGGAAATCGACCTTGTTCAAGAACGGAGGAGAAAACACGGAAAAGATGCATTAGTACTTATTATGTACAGTCCAATAGACACACATCATATGACAAGTTCTATTAGAACTTTGTTAGATACAACACCACATCTGGCGTATAAAGAAGGATTTGGCGAAGATTTATTTTGGTCAGCAACTGTAAAGGCTGTTGATAGGCCCTTATGTGATCCCCCGACTGCTGTGTTTTGAGTTGTGTACATATATGGATTGAAAACGTTTTTCCTAAATGCTGTTTAAAAATAAATAATGCGTCATAATACTTACTTAATTAAAGTTTCAACAAGCGTATTCTAATTGAGTGGATATGTATGCGATAAGGAAATGATCATTTTGATACGATTTGCTATAATATTTATTTTTTTTTTTTTTTATTTATTTGTCATGTAATATAGTTATAGTAGTAAATCAATCAAACAACAATAAACTGTGACTTGTAAATAACATAAATGGAAAAATTGTTCGACTTATGGTTCTAATCATCCTCCCAAGTCAAGGGTTCTGAGTCCGCGTTCGCTCCACCATCTCGGATTGTGGAGCGAACGCGGACTAGGAACCCTTGACTTGGGAAAATGTGTTTTAATATGTACAAATAAGTTAAATTTTGGATATTTGAAAATAAATGTAAATATTATTTTTTACATTTAATTATTCAATAAAGAGTTTCAATTATTTAAATATTTCGACAGCAAACTCGGTAGTACATTTTGTAGGCCTACTTGAAATTTTTCTATTATAGGCGCCATTTCTTAACGCAGGTAGGTGAACGTGTTTTTTACGTGACAATCGAGACGTAACTGATTCATAAAATAGTTCTAAATGGAGATCACTTACGCTAAATTGGTCTCATTCTTGTAATTTCAAGAAATTTAAAAATTATGGTATGACGTTACTACATTTGAAAAATCCTAAACGATAATAATACCGGAATTTAACAAAAATAAGCTTTCATTTGGATCAATTACACGAATATCATCAAGAAATCGCCTGCATAGGTACTGTGACGGTTTCAACAGAGCCTTCCATGTTATTGTACTATAAACGGATAGGGGATACCTTCTTGATTGGGGTGGGGTTGGGGTTATCAGGCTATATTACAGAAACCCGACGCTTACTATAACAGGAACATTTTTGTGGAAAGTGCCTCGTTCCTGTCAAGGTAAAACTCTTTTGTAGATGTCGAAACAAGTAAGTAATTTTTTAATAAATTGATCTTGTAATATTCCCTTGCTCATTGATTTGTTACATATTAGAGATTGGCTTTCCCATAAATAAGATGGACCCGGGACTAGTATAACTAGTTGATTTATAGGTTCCTGGATAAACCAACATTGTTTAATATAGAATGTATAAAAGATAACCATTTTGATTGTAAAGTTATTCGAGCGATGCAATTGGAATAATAATCTATACATAATACTTTATAGTTTTGACTCGTTTAACAATAACTGAAACCAAAATTCAGCATTCTAATTTTCATGGCAATCTCGAGTGGAAACTTTATCATAGACCATATAATTGAGATTTGAATTTCGAACATTAAGCACTTGTTTTAGAAATTTCAGTTGTACCTTTTCAATGTTACTGATACTTATTGCCGATCGATATAAGAAAATCGGCCCAACCAAAGAATCAAATAATCTACGTTGTAGATCAATAGGTACGGCAAGATTACGGATTTTTTATAAGCAAAAAGGGCTAGCTGTCCTTGCTCAGCGAGTTTTTTTTCTTGCTTCAGAGAATTTACAGTTGTAATTAAACAACAGTCCGAGATATGTATATTTGTTGACAACATCAATGACCTTGTCATTTAATATTTATCAAATAAGGACGAAGTCCGAGGTCAATATTTTTCTACAGGTCCATATAACTACGTATTGACAGAGTAAAAAGTCCTTAATTGTTATATTACAATTGAATATTTCTCTATGTATTTAAATTTAGAATAATGAGTCGAAAGAGTATATCCGGATCTATTTTTAGAAACAAGCCTTAAATATGCTTTATAAATAGTAACATGCCTTAAATATGCTTTAAAAATAGTAACAAGCCTTAAATATGCTTTAGAAATATATACACAGAATATTTTTGGGGGACATTGTTTACACGAACCAATCAAAATTAGGACTTAACACACCATATGTAATATAAAATTAGATTTACCATTATATTTTCTTTTAGAAGAAACATTACTTTTTTTTTCTACATTCACTGATAATTTCCATAAATTACAATATTCTTTAAAAGCTTTTAAACACTTTTTCATATCAACTGCGGATTCTGCCAATATAGTGTCATCAGCATAAAGAAGTATAAAAATGAGTAGAAACAAATTAAGTTCTTCTAGCAAGTTTTTTGTAGATACTGTTGGAGCGCAGAAATATTATTATCAGTAAGAAACAACTCTAAGTCTGACAAAAAGAGGAAAGGAGATAAATTCTCACCTTGTCGAACCCCAATATCACACGAGAAAAACCAAAGATATATCCGTTCCCCCTTTTTACATACGATTTAATATTCCCATACATGTTAGGAAATAACCTTTACAATTTTTATAGTTATATTGCTGGCAATAAGTTTGCGCTATAATCCTAATCTCCAAACATGCGCTTTGCGGAAATCTACAAATGTACAAAATAACTTTGTATTATTATTAAAATTAAGTTCTATCAATGTTTGTAACACAGACATATTTTCATTTGTACTATAACCTTTTCTAAATCCGACTTGAGATTTTGGAATAAGATCTGATATATCAGCAAATTTATTCAACCTATTATTCATACCAACAGTAAATAATTGATGACACCAGAGTAATCCCCCTGTAAGAAACTGGATTTAATGGGCTCCTTTGTTTTTATAGAATTGTAATATAATACCAGTAGTCCAAATGTCAGGAATAACGCCAGTATCTAAAATCTTCTTCAACAGATCTTTATACAAACGCAAAAGAGAATATATTGTGGATTTAATATATTTGTTTATAACCATGTCGTAGCCTGGTGCTTTAATGTTCTTTAAACTTTGTAGTTTAGTTTAAACATATTTTATTTGTGATAAACAACAAAAAGGATAAGACACAAGTAATACATACTTACGAAGTCTTCTCCAAGTTACAATTTGTAACAATAATAGTAAGGCATGAACATGGTATCTAACATAATAAAGTAATATAAAATATGAAAAATTGATACATATATTACAAAAGATTTCACTGTGAATGTATGTACGTATGCACGTTCACGTGTGTGTGTCTTTCATTTAATATCATGTCAGGAGGAATATTTTTGTTTCCTTTATAAAAGTGTATACATTTTGTATAACAATTTCGTATTGTTGATCTGTAATATTTGAGTTCAGCCCTAGCAATAGATGTAGATCTATATTATTATACTCTGTTACCCAGTTCAGGTTCGCCAATAAAGCACTTCTAGCATTCGTGTACAAAGGAAATTCAAAGAAAAAATGGTAGCTGCATGGTTTCTTGAGGATACACACACCGACAAGATGCATGTTGAATTATATTAACTTTAAAAAGATCATTATTTTAAAAAAGATTAATTGCGTCAATACAATATAAAGTTTTCTAGAACCAATTGAGAAATGTCTAGGGACTTTAGTTTTAACTCCATGTAATTTACTTTTAAAGCCAGAAGCACTATTTATGTTCCGGACTGCCACGTCAGACTGTTCCACTGGACGATAGACGAAGGTAAAAACGATTCCTTGGTTAGGAACAATCTACAATAAGGGACAATTAAATCGTTACCATTTCTTAAGCAATATGTCGTTAAATTTTGTATACAGCTAAATATATTTCATCATTAGATATAGCACCATTTAAAATCATTTATCTCTTCATCATTACACTCAATACAATATTATCGTCTGTATATACGTTATCATAAGTGTTTAATTCTTTAAAATAATCATATAATTAATCAATGCTAAGGCTATTTTCAGTTTCCGTGGAAATATTTATTTTATTAAGAATATTCCACAGGTGTCGCGGCTCTCTTTCAGCTGCTCTGCGTAATTCATTTTCTACTTTAAAATGATAGTTACTAATGCCTTGTTCATGGCTGTCTTGTATGATTTACTGTTCAATTTCAATTGAACTCTTGATTCGTCAGTTTTTGCGGTAGCGTGTTTTTTCTTTGCGGCTCGTTTTAATTGACAGTTTTCACAAACCAAGGTTTAGATATTCAGCAATACGTGTGATTGTGACGCATTTTCTTTTCTCCAAACATGCTGATTCTTTTAGTATAGAGTTAAAGAACGCAACAAACGAGTTTAAAGACTCTTCAAATTTGTCGTCATGTATATTCAAGTTATTCAGTTTCTGAAATATGTCCTGAGCATTGATTTTCTACATTTTGAACAAACTGATTTTGCCTGTTTGCAATCCACCTGAATCGGAGTTCGTATATTTAATTGGCCTTTGGGTGATTTACCTACAAGCAAATTTTGATTGTTGTGAGCTGTAAGGGCTACTTATTGCGTTGTCGACAATATTGGATCGCAGAATTCAATGACCTCAAATTCCTGTATAAAGGGAAATAAATCTGGGGAAACTATAAAATAATCAAACAGGCTTGGACTACTTCGTCATTACCAACTCTGCCATTACAAATATATAAGCCATTATTTTGACAAAGGTTAAACAGTTTTGTACGAAATGAATTGCATTTACCAACATCTTCGCTGCCCATTTCTGATGGGACATCATAAGATACGAGCCTTCGATAACTATTTAAGGTATCATCAATACATTCTATTCCATCTATGTTTAAAATCACAGGCACTTGGGGTCAGGATAATTTTTTTATGGGATAAAAAAGCCAATAAATGAGTTTACAGTGTGTATTCACTCGTTTGGTAACTAGTCTGACATGTCTCATTGTGAAATATTGAGGTCGTGAAAAACTGACCTCAGAAAAATAATAAATTTTTCTTTATTATATAATAAAGAAAAATTTGTTATTTTTCTGAGGTCAATATTTCACAATGAGACATGTCAGACTAGTTACAAAACGAGTGAATACACACTGTAAACTCATTGATTGGCTTTTTATTCCATAAAAAAAAATCATCCTGACCCCAAGTGCCTGTGTTTAAGATGTGTACCAAGTGTTCATCGGGTATAATAAAATCAGGTTTTAAGGCATCTAGCATTGAAATCCTTTATAAGGGCTAAATGCATATCTGTGTTTAGTAAAGACAAAAGCTCCATATCGATTTCTTCAAATGCACTAGGGGAGGAGTATTTCGATCCTACTGAAAGAATATACACACACCCTAAAAGAATAGTTTCGTTTTCTACCAATTTATCTATCATTACCCATAAAACATATTCTGATTCAGTTTTAACAATCGTTAAATTACCCTTTAATGAACTCTTATAAATTTCAACAATAACCCCCCCCCCCCGACTTTCTATCAGATTTTTGTCTGTTTTTGACAGATATTCATACCCTTTAAGGGATAGAGAGAATCAACTAAAACGTTTTTTATAACTGACCAAATGCATTGAAAATTAAAGTTTAAAAAGCTGTAATGTAAAAAACCTAGAAAAAAACGTAGATTTATTACTACATTAATGCACTTTTTGCTTACTAGACTTGTATCATATATTTTGGTCTTTGTACCATTATAGGGGTTTAGAGAATTACGTTTCTTTTCTTGCAGCAAGAATTGGAAATGAAACATACCTTAGTGTATATGGTTACGTGTTTAGATAAATTTAGTGTCGGGCAATGTGATTCAATGTGTACTCGACTCCAAACTCAATTGACAAGAATTGTCGGTTTTCCTACCGAAGATGGCGGTTTTCTTTTTAGTACTCAGGCTTCTTCGCACAATAAAAACTGGATGCCTTGAAATAGTTGAAAACTTGATAAAAGTGGCGTTTAACAGCATTCAAACAAACAATAATTATAGGACTTCGTACATCTTCTAAAAATCTTAAATAAATTTAGTTTTCTGATTCGTGATTTAACCAAGGTTTTTTACAGAATTTCAATAGTGGCAATTTAATCCAAATTTACAGTAATTTTTTCCAAATGATGTTTTATTCTAAAGCCAAACGGTTGAATTTTACTGGGGATGTTTTTCAAAAACGATTTGTAAATAATTCTAGGTATAAATATGATTTGACTTTAGCCATTTTACTTGGCGTTTTAGATGATGGTAGACTCTTCAACTTGAAATGTTAAGTCGGTTATCTTAATAGTTCTTAAGTATAAAGTTGATTTTAACAAAACCGCGATTATGGTGGAATACGGTGTTTTCTATTTAGTTCCATTTTGTCAATGAACAGTATATTCTGGGACTAGTATAACTAACTAGATAATTTATACCATCCTCGTACTTTGTTAGGTTAACAAGCAAAATAATTCTTTTAAATCGAATTCAATAATTACCCAGGGTTTTTATCGATCTCTCTAATGTTGTTGTATCATACACACTTGATTGAACATGTTGTTAATATTGTATAAGAAATAAACGTAAGGTGTCTTCGATAACTAGTGTGATGGCGTAGTAGACATGAGACTTTATATGGCGAATTTATTCATTTATTCGAATCTAGAGAAATATCTGCATTGAATTTTATTTAAGTAAACTTTTATAATATTTTTAACTTATAGCATTAATGATTTGAGTGTGATACTATGGATAGTTTATTATACAGCCAATAATACAATTGGTACAGAGAAGATAACAATAAAGAAAGATAACAACATACTATATAAAATATATACAAACAAAAAGAAACAAGGTTACTGTTACATGACAGGTAAGCCAGGGGCGCCGACATAATCATTTATAATATTAATGAACTTGACAAGATTTCTAAGCAGAGACTTCCTGTTGCTAGACATCAATTCTGAATACTTATGAACATTGTGGTTTTTCACGTAGTGATTTGGAACTAACTTTTTTCGTTGTTCTGAAAGAGCGGTGCATTCAAATATATAATGGTATTCATCTCCTAGATTGTTACTATCACATAAATGACAAAAACGATTTTCTCTTTCAGTATTTTTCCATCTACCAGTTTCTATTGGTAAATGGTGATTTGTGACTATAGTCTGTATCTCATATATACGTTTGTAGCGAGTCTGAAAAATTTCTATGTTATAAAAACACGGTTGCACTACCCATGTTAAAATGAAGTGAAATGTTTGTATGGGGCTAAAAAAATTTTAAAATGGGAACCAGAAAAATACAGACAAATCTGGATACTAATGAAACAGACTACATTTATAATAATAAACTAAATAAGATTCATAAACAAAGAAGAGATTTAACTAAAGAATAGTGTAATATATTCAATGATAGTGTCTAGTATAATGTATAAGCTGTGAAATGTACACACCGCACGACGGTAGTATGAACTGGAAGTTCAAAATTGGAAAGTTAGAGTCATCACGTTTGTCTTAGAGTCTTGTTTGTAGTTTTCCCGGCTCTTGTTCCAGAAGTAGGTCTACGTAAGAGGCCGGCCTAAGTGTATTGGTGGTGTATAAGCTCGCTATGTTAGATGAAATGCAAATAGTTCACAAACTTAGCATAGCTCAGGGAGACATCATTATATAGTATAGCGGAATGTGAATTTAAAGGTATGGGCCTGTGTCCTTTCTTTCCTTTTAGTATGTTTTGTAAGAACGCAGCTTTATAAGAGTAGAAGAATATGTCGGCGATGAGAGGAGCACAATTAGTGCCCACTGGGATACCTACAGTCTGATTCAAACAAAAACATGCAAACATGACAAACATATTGTCAATAAAAAAATCTAACATCTGACAGATTTCATCCTTGGTGTATTTACTATCTGATTTAGAGTCAAAAGAAGCTAACGTCTAAAGGGCGATAAACCAAGGTTCAAGTACAAAATTACTGTTAACTAACGCTAAATTTAAAAAACTCACATAGGTCAAGTCAGAGATGAAAAAAACCGATATAATAGTCTGCGTGATTTCACAAGTAATAGATACAGACCAGAAAAGCATGATAAATTACAAAATTTGAGAACGAGTGATAAAGAAAAAGTAAAAACGTAGAAAAAGATGCATTCAATTTTCAGGTAAACGTTTGAATATCTTATGAAGAAATACGGCATAAAAATATTAGGAAAAATAAACTATGTGGAGAACACTCTATCATAAATGAATATAATAAATCTTTTTCCAACTTATTTTTACTTTTTTACGAAAGATTATTAAATATTCTTTTAGACTGCCTTGTAACCCGATGACTCAGTATTAGAAATATAAAACCTATTTATAAACCCCCCCATCCCTTTAAAAATAAAGGATAGACCCTAAAACTTTTCGCCACATAATTTTCCTTAGTGTTCTTGGTATATTATTTACAGACATACTAATTGACACACTTTGTCAATACCCCGTAGATATAACATAGCTTTATATCAACCAGTTTGGGTTTAGTTTTAGAAGTTCTATATAGACAGTATTTTACACAGTTCTCCATTTTCGCAATACTGAAAATGAGAAAGAAGAAGTTGTTTCTACGCCTTCATATATTATGGAAAGGTTTATGATAAAGTTTGGCGATATTCATTGTGGTATTAATTACATGTAAACATCATTAATTATAATAACTCGGCATTTTCCCAATCGAAGAAGATACTAGTATTAAATAAAGTATGTTATCGGTAATTTGTTTGTTTTGTTTGTTTGTTTGAATGGTGTTTTAACGCCACTTGCAGCAATTTTTCAGCAATATCATGGCGTCCAGTTTTTATTGGGGGGAGGAAGCCGGAGTACCCGAAGAGAACCCCCGACCTGCGGAAGGAAAATTGGCAATCCTTGTCAATTAAGATTGGAGTCGAGTACACCCTGCCTGCAGTGATAATCGAACCCGCAATCTCAGTGTCGACAGACCACGTGATCAATAGTAGACGAACTACCTTGACCACTCGGCCACTGAGGCCCCCTCGGCAATTTGAATATTATCCCTATGATGTGTACCTCTAATAAAGTCGGGTCCGTGGGTAGATAACCGATAAATCAGTAATAACGTACAATGTTCAATGTGTCAGTAGTAAATTACCGATTAAGGCAATATAGGACATTTTGTTTTGATACAGACTTTATTACGGCTTAATGTATAAGGTTCGCCCTATACGGGCCCACCTGATACTTGCCGTGATTAAGTCTGTATACAAATGTCCAATCTTCCATAATTATCTAATTGTACTCATTTTTTCTTTTAGTAAAGGAGACAAAACTGTTACTTTGGCCTCAAAATGTTATATATGATCTGCACTGAAGAAGATTTGACATCGACATGGCTAAATTTTGTTTAAAAACGATATGAAAGATATTCCTTGATGTGACAAAATCATTTTTTACAAATTCAAAATGGCCTGCTTTAGTTATAAAAATATATTTTAAAAGATCAGTTTAAACAGTTTGATACTTTACCAAAAGAGTTAAATAATATAATCTTTTATTGATACAATTACTTGTATTAACCAATGTAATTTTATCTCCTGGCAGGCCACACAAATCTCCAGACAGTTTGTGATGCAGAAACTTTCTGTAAAATTCTTACCCTACCATCATTTAGATTTATTATAAGGAATATTGCTGATTTGGAGAAATTCATCGGCATATTAACGAACTTGCAACTAAAAGAGTCAAAGCGTATGCGTGTCTTACACCGATGAACTACATTAAAACAGCTTTTAATCCTTATATTTCAACCAAGTTAGGAATAGGTTTCATTTTCAAGCCCTTTTATTAACTAAATGAACGCGCTATTTTTGCTAGAGATATTCCTACACTAGATTCATCGGAAAATGAATTATGGAGTCGATCAATCAAAAATAACGCGACAATAAATATGCCCAATAAATATTATACATAAATATATTTGCGAATATTATTATTAGATTTAGATTAGATAGATGACCATGGGGCTATATATAGATATACACTGGAAACGAACTATTTTATCCACTAATGTCAACACTCCTTTATATTATTTGATTTTTTAAGTATGCAGAATAAGAAGGGCCATTTACAATACCCAGTCTGATAATAACAAGGGAAGTAACTGTACACTTAATTGTTGTTCTTCATCTTAATGTTCTAACGCTTACGTTTCAATTTTAAAGTAACTTCTAAAAAGATTTGAATCATTATGTTTATGTCCTACACAACTCTTTTAATCAATTGTCATTGCTTCATTCCGTTTTTAGTTACATTTTATGACTTGATTTTTTTAGTCTTTGACAGTTGCCAGGAGGCATTGTTATAATTAAAGAAAGTTTGGAAATACATAACAGTTTGTTTGAAAAAATATGAAATGTAAACTTCTCTTAAATTACATTAATCATCTCAATTAATTATAAATTGTACTAGTTGTGAACAGTTTGGCGGAAGATAACAAGCTCTAATATTTGCTTTGAAGCAAAATATTGTTTCCATCTCAAGCAGTTATTAAACTCGGAGAACGGGAGGAAGTGTCGGTTGCTTTCCGGTCTATCATAATGACATAGTGGTTACAATGAGATGTAACCAAAGGCTTAAGGATCTACGTATTTGAAGAAAAATATTAATCACCGCTCGGATGCAATTACAGGGAGACATAAAAGGATGTTCTATAAAACAGCTATATTAACAACGTTTTGTTGGTAATAACATCCAACTGATATCTTAAGGGTTAACGTTTAATATTCCGTTCTCCAAGATCTATTATTGACAATTTAAAGTAAATCATATCTATTTGTCTTGTTATTTGTACACGGGTTATTATAGTTAATGACCGACAACTCTTCATTAAACGTTGGTGGATATTTGTTATATGACACGTAATTGTCGTCGTCATTATGTAGTCAATATTGTTTGCCTGTAACTCGCGGAGAAAATTGAGAAATTCATCTTCAGCGACCAAAAGAAAATAATCAAACAAAGGCTCAATATGAAAAGACAATAGTGGAGAATACTCGGGTTTCAATCATATTGTGGTTTCATGTTAAATTGTATTAACGGGTTGTTTTTATTGGAAATAGTTTAATCATTATAAAGTAAAAATAAAATGAATTTTATGTATGTAGAAATCTAATGAAAAATCTCACCTAAGAACAGATAAAATGTCATCTTTTAATGCATTTTCTCTAAGACTGAGCAATGAGAATCTGAAAGTTTTATTTTCGTATATTGCCAACTGTGTTTGGTTTATTCCTTAGGCAGTTATAGTTCTCTGAGTGATTTTTATTATTTTCTCAATGTCATTTTCGTATAGAATTATACATGTTTGTTTTGTAAAGGTATGTTGCATATGTCAAGGTATGGCGCATTTTTCTTTTAAAAATACGAATCAGCTTTAAACTTGAAGTCATTTTGGTTCTGATAGAATGTGAGTTTTGGTGACTGTATGGTCTTTATATGTAGTTGGCCTCTTTTATTGGTTTATTCATCTGTAGGGCAGTCCTCGGTCGTCTTTGTGTGTTTGCATTGCATTCGAATTTCTTATCTGCTTATTTCTGCGTTGTTGTAAGTTGAATTTAAGTCTTTACTTCGGAAGAGCTACGGGCACCATTACTTGGCTGATTGCCACGGAATGTCTGAATACCCACTATTCGGGATCTGTGGGATTTAACGAGCGACACAGGTAGGGTGAAACGACATCAAAAGCTTTCAACAACACGTGCTTATTAAATTGCTACACATACTTAATGACACTGACAATAAAGCTGTGAATGTCATGATAAATATGTTTATGTTTGCGCTGATTAAAATATTTCATTCACAAGAAACAATTAGATGTTATTATTTGACTTTTTATTGCCCAGTCTTTGACTGTTGACAGGAGGCATTGTTATAATTAAAGAAAATTCGGAAGCGCTTACGTTTCCAAACATAAGTAACTGAGGGGGGGGGGAATTATAATACCCAGTCTGGTAATAGAATGGGAAGTTCCATTTCGAATTTCTTATCCGCTCATTTTTGCGTTGTTGTAAATAGTTGAAATCTTTACTTCGGAAGAGCTACGGTTGACACCATTACTTGGCTGATTGCCACGGAATGTCTGAATACCCACTATTCGGGATCTGTGGGATTTAACGAGCGAACTTCGCGACACAGGTAGGGTGAAACGACATCAAAAGCTTTCAACAACACGTGCCTCCATGGGGAGACGGTATACATAGTCAAATGACGATCAGTCTTCGGAGTAAATGACTCTCTGTTACTTGATTGGGTGGTTAACTAAATCTATAAATATTTTTCTCATTTCATTGGTTTACAACAGGATCGTACTAGTATGTGTACTGAAATTTCGATATATTCTTAGGTCGAATCGGGGTTGTAATCAGTATTTTAGTGTAGTAATGTAACGTTCCACATATTGAATTCTATTTCATTCAATGCCTTGGTCAGTGAACAATTATAAGGTAAACATTGTACCAAAATCTCCCTACTTTATAAAGCTGTTTTGGAAAAAAATATATGTTCTATATCTTTATTTTCGTTAATCAGTATTTTATTGTAGTAATGTTACGTTCCACATATTGACTTCCATTTCATTCAATGCATTTGTCAGTGAACAATTAAAAGGTAAACATTGTACCAAAATCTCCCTACTTTTTAAAGCTGTTTGGGTTAGGAAAAAATTATATGTTCTGTATCTTTATTTTCGTTCTGATATTGATGCAAATTTAACAAAAAATATTTTTACCGCTAATTTTGAACATTGTTGTTTAGGGAGTCAACTTTTGTTTAATTATTTTTTAAAAAGCACGTGTGAAGTGACGACAGGCACTTAAATCTCTCAAGCACCATTGGATAATAGGTTAGCGTAAACATGTCCTTACAAGGTACATGTACATTGTTTACCTATCTTACATATAAATTACAAAAAACAGATACTTTAATAAATCCGTAAAATTTGTAATGCAGCTAAGAGACGGTTAGCTTTTTAGAAAAGCTAAACTTGTTATTACCGTATAGTCAAATGACGATCAGTCTTCCGAGTAAATGACTCTCTGTTACTTGATTGGGTGGTTTACTAAATCTCTATAAATATTTTTGTCATTTTATTGGTTTACGTCAGGATTGCACTAGTATGTGTACTGAAATTTAGATATATTCTTAGGTTGAATCGGGGTTGTAATCAGTATTTAGTGTATTAATGTTACGTTCCACATATTGACTTCTATTTCATTCAATGCATTGGTCAGTGAACAATCATAAGGTAAACATTTACCAAAATCTCTCTACTTTATAAAGCTGTTTTGGAAAAAAATTATATGTACATATCCTTATTTTCGTTAATCAGTATTTTAGTGTAGTAATGTTACGTTCCACATATTGACTTCTATTTCATTCAACGACTGGTCAGTGAACAATTAAAAGGTAAACAATGTACCAAAATCTCCCTACTTTTTAAAGCTGGTTGGGTTATGAAAAAATGATATGTTCTGTATCTTTATTTTCGTTCTGATATTGATGCAAATTTAACCAAATATATTTTGACCGCTCATTTTAACCATTTGTTTATGGAGTCAACTTTTGCTTAATTATTTTTTTAAAAAGCACGTGTGAAGTGACGACAGGCATTTAAATCACTCAAGCACCATTGGATAATAGTTTAGCATAAACCTGTGAATGTCATTGTAAATATGTCTATATTTGCGCTGATTAAAATATTTTATAAACAAGATACAAATAGATATTGTTATTAGACTTTTTGTCAATTGCAGAGTCTTTGAAAATTGACAGGAGGCATTGTTATAAAGAAAGTTTGGAAAGCTTACGTTTCCTAAAATAAGTAACTGAAAGGGGGGAGGCATTTACAATACGCAGTCTGGTAATAGGATTAAAAGTAACTGTATACTTTATTGTTGTTCTTCTTAATGTTCAATTGAAACGCTTACGTTTCCAAAGATAAGTAACCGAGGAGGGCATTTACAATACCTATAGTCTGGTGCGCAGTCCTCGGTCGTCTTTGTGTGTTTGCATTGCATTCGAGTTTGTTTCAATTTCGAATTTCTTATCCGCTTATTTTTGCGTTGTTGTAAAGTTGAATTGAAATCTTTACTTCGGAAGAGCTACGGGATTTAATGAGCGAATTTGGCGACACAGGTATAGTGGAACAACATCAAAAGCTTTCAACAATACGTGCTCATATTGAATTGCTACACATTATCATGAGCTATACTTAATGACACTAAACCTGTGAATGTCATGATAAATATATATGTATGCGCTAATTGAAATATTTCATCCTCATGAAACAAATATATATTATTGACTTTTTATCAATTTATAACAAAACTACAATACCTAGCAAAACTCGAACTGGAACAATGCTAGAACGCATTAATAGAACAGATTTGATGCTTGCTTTGTAAACAACAAGGTAGGTATGTCTGTTACTGAGTTCTTTCCCCTTTTCTGACATGTTAAGACTCCATTGGTCAACTACGAATATCTTATTAAAATTGAATTTGGGATTTTTAATTTATTTTGTTTTCTTGTAAAATGTGTTAGTTTTTAAATTAACGTTCTGTTTTGATTTTGAAAAGAAATATAATGAAATGAACACGTAAAAATGATTCATAATATGTCGAGTAGACACAATTTTATAATATATTTATTTCGAGTAAATAGGGTCATTTACTAGCCTGGCGGGAACAAAAATATCTGAAATCAAACTAAATAGACTGCGTCATTGTAATAGTTTTTAGTTCTTTTACCTTGTTTTGACCTTCTTTGATTATTAATAACACATTAATATTATTAATTCGTTTGGATATATAGAAATATGTTTTGTTCTCTTTTTATATTGTTGGTATGTAATGTCAAGGTTTACTTTCTCTTTCTGCCTTTTTAACATCACACCATACAATTTTCAGTTCCAATTTTAAGTTCACGGCAGTATAAATAACACAACTTTAAAAGTTTAAAGATAACTTTTTTTCAATGAATCCCACACAATTTTAAGAGGTGGCTAGAGGGGGGTCCATTAATAGGTTAACAATTTTGTATTTTTCCCACAACAGATAACAGTAAATTTAAAATAATGATAACATGTAACATCAATTTACATGAGAAAACAGGCAACAGTGAGTTCAAAAATCGAAAATAACAGATAGCAACAGAATTTTACATTTTAGATTTTTATAGAAGAAAACGCTTTTTAATGTTTGATATTATAATTCTTATTATTTTCGAGAATTTTAGATTCTACTTAAATGTTCAATTGTTATTAAAATTATAAATTGTTAAACATTTAGAAAACTTTGCAGTGTAAAAATTTTTTTTATGTGATTAATAAATAACACGGTTCAATATTTATATGTTCACTACCTAATGTTTATAAATTATTCTAAAGATAAATTGTGTAAGCCTAAGAAATGCTATTATATGTAAGAAGATAATAGGAATAGTTAAGATTTAATTAATAAGATTTACTATAAAATACAGCATTTAACCCCACGATCAAATTAATTCACTCCACAAAGTATGATTACTGTTATATTTTTTCGTGACGAAGTGTCGTTAATTAGACGATTACTAATGATGAAGCGTTATCATTTCAATTATAAGTTTATTTTCACGATATGTTTAAGACTAAAGTAATTAGTACTTGTGAAGCCTGTGGCGAATATTTTCTTTTCTTTAAAAGAATTCTATGCAATTGATCTTCTACTAGAGTTCCCTAAGCAGCTTATGAATATTGACAGAACAATAACATTTTGTTAGCATGTATTCAGTTACACCGATCTCCGCGTAAGATGCACCATTCAAGACTGTTTCCCATTCGGAAATGAAAGGACCACGTATAGAAAGGGGCACCTGCAGGAAATGTCAACGTGTTTTGCGCAAGAAATAGGCATAGATCGATACGTTTTTCTGTCATAATTTAAAATTAACTAGATTGATAAAGCAAAATATCCATTGAAATATACAACTGAGTAACTTAAAATAATAATACTTGAATAATTTAAATTTAGAGTTCTAGATTTGTTTTCCCCGAAACATCAATCAGCAGGTGGAAAGAGCCGTATTACAAATCAGAATGCAATTAACCGGCTATTAGTGATCACGATATTCATTAAAACCATCAGTAATTATGTCTCTTGAAAACAGATAAATTCTGACAAGTCCAATGTGCGTCACGGAAAACTATCATAGTCTCAGCGTAAATGGATAATAGTCAATCAACTTCAAAGTAATTCTCAATTAATTTCTAACGTATACGAGGCTCTGGACTCCTCACAACTTAATACTTTCTCATATTTCTTCATTTTATTAACATTAGGTTTATCGGTTCTACTAAACTTTGGATCGTATAGGGTCTCGTCGTCTGAGTGCTTACGTTTGGTTACAAATCTACTATTTATCACCGCCGACAAAGAGGTTGCGAGTTCTATCCTGACTTTTGATGGGGCGTGTTCGAATCCAACCTTACAAGTGTCAAGATTTTAAACGGGTACTCTGACTTCTTACACACCTCAATAAAAAAAAATCGATTTTCTTTGTATTTAGAAGAATCTATCCAATGACCTTTCAATGCTCATCTCATACCATCCCTTTTTGGTGGAAGTGTAAGGGTTATCAGGAAATAATACAGATAGCCTCACCCCCAGACGTTAGTTGGAAACCTGTTTGGAAAATGCCACGGCTTTGCATGAAAAAGACGCTTTTTTTCAAAAGTGGTAAGCTCATTGTAGTCGCAACAAAAAGGTTAAATTCTTCGTCAATACTTAATACTACATACTTTTCCAGTGCCATTCAGAATTGTATTCCTATTGGTCCATCCCTTTTCCACGTTGATTTATTGTCTGTTAACTTGTTCTCGTCCTGAATATAGCTTAACTATTGTTCGCTGGATGTTAAACACAAATTCAATCGCAATCAGGGAATCATTTTCTTTATATAAATATTCCTAATTTTCTGGCTTTAGTTATAGTAATCGCTTATCGCAAACGATAGCGCAACATTTGTCTATAGGGCGCGTGTATAGTTATGGTCCCACCTGTATGTTAATTTGCCTCAAGTTTACCCCTCTTGGTCTAATACATATTATTACGACAGTATATGCGACCCTACACGTCAAGAAGTAATGATTAAGACGATACCAACGGATCTAAAATGTTTTACGTATCAAACAAAATTGATCAATTTGGCGTTGGTTATACACATCTACGAAAATGTAAATAATGACCTTCAAAAAAACCCAGATAAAATTAACTATACAGTCAGATTTTTCAGTGTTAAAAGGAGAGTTGTTGACTTCACATTACTCTTATAAGCTGCATAGTTTCAAACATTACCATTAATGAGATTAATAACTTGAAAATGCTTTTATTTTTCGTAACAGTTAGCACAGTCTTTTTTGTCTTTGTTTTTGTTTTTGTTTCTTTTTTTTGTTTTTTTTTTTTTGTTAGTTTGTTTGTTAGTTTGTGGTTTCAGCTATCGGGTATATTATGTCGTCAAGTTAATTGCCATTTTGTTAGTGTTTGGTATAAAATGTCGATGTCCGTGTTCTTTACAGTGGCGAATCTCTAATCTGATACAGGAAAGGGAGCTGGAATGGAGCTTCAATGATACTCAAATGCAATGCTAGGTTTTACTGAAAACATTTGTTAAACCGATAGCACATAATGAGCTAAGTCCTTACAATATGAAAATTATTTGGGAGTCGGAAAGAAATGAATGAACCAGGAAAATGGCAACCGAAACGTTTACTAAATTGTATGCGAATCTGTCTTACTAATCTAAAGAAATGTATTGAGGGAATCCTGAAACATCACAAGAGACGAAACCTTTAACAAGGAAGGCCCGAACTCGGTACAAAGAGACATTTGGTCCTTGAATGTATTAACGTCATATTTGAAGATTTCATTCTTTCTATCTTACATTGTTCCCCTGGACAACTTTTCTCCATTTCGAAAGACAGTAAACAAAATGTTGTTCCAGATTTCATACAGCTGTGTGCAGAATGGGAAGAGACATTGTGTAATTTTCGTTTTAATACAATTTATTTTACGTTGGAACAGTATTTTTTCATATACAGGAGCATATGTTGTCCATCTTGCAAATTTAAGTATTATTGATCTCTCTTTTATCAAAACGGACATGTCGATAAATCGACGATTACTATATAGCCAGTGAGTGCCAATGTATATAAACATAACAAGAGCAACAGTTGTGTGTTCAAAACTACTCATTTAATCAGAAACGCGAGTAAATTTCAAAAAAAAAAAAACATAAAAAAGTATTCACGGAAAACGTCAACATCGATACTTTATCTGTTAGGCTTTATCTTGTAGCCTTCTTCTTTAAGATTGGAGGTTATACGGATATATATTACACAATCCAAACTGTGTTGCTTTTAAAGCAAAGGTATATAATATATATTAGAAGTTGTTTTTCATGACAAAATGAAGGTTTGTTTCTAAACATACAGGATACCCCATTCCTTATATATGTCGGTTGTCAACTATATTACATTCTAGAGATGAAATAGGTTTTGTTCTAGTGCCATAAATTTGAGTGCATTGTGGACTAAGTTATTGATTTATCCTTTAATTGGCATCTAGAGATCGTTGTACCGGTATATGAATGCGCAAACAGTCAGCGTACACATTTTCAGACATTTCGGCTACACTGCTTTTAGATTAGATTAGATTAAACATATTTTATTGTAAATAATACAATTGGATTGGACACAAGTTATATCAACTTAGCAACGTCCGCTCCAGGAAATATATTACATTATTATACATTGTTTATACATGAATCAGCAGTAAATATATGAAGAACATTATTAATTACATATTCAAGCATGAATGTACACACACATACACGCACACACCAAAACTACACACACACACAAATCACATACACACAAACATACACCCTACACACCCCACACACACTTCAATTAGAACTATACACGTAATAATTATATATATATCATTGTGATCTTTGAACCTTTTCGTTTGTTTGATGTACTGGTGTACTGCTTTAAAGATGTTCTCATTTAAATCATCAGTCAAGGAGTAATCGCCAAAAAGCAAACATTCTATATTTAACTGCTTAAATGAATTGAATCTTCAATAATCCAACCACAACTGCATTTAGGATCGGTTTTGAAATTAATACGGAAGAGATCTGCTTTTAAGTTACTGCACCGGTGTCTTAAACGAGTGTGAATGATATTTAAATATCTATTACCAATATCCAAGTACTTAGGTGGTTTAGTTACATTGTCACGTATATTCATTTTAAATGAGTTTATAGTCAGTGAATTTCTAATCTCAGAGCTCAATTCGTTCCATAAACGTATAGTCGACGGAAAAAACGAGTATAATTGGAGCCTTGTAATTGGGATTCTATAGTCTTTTTGATTTCTTAACTGGTAATTATTATTTGTTATCCTAAAAGTTTGAAGACAATCAGTTAAGTAAGAAGGGGGATTATGATTGTGTATTTTATAAAATAAATTAAGCTTTCTTCGTTTACGACGAAAATGTAAAGGTTCCCAACCAGTCTCAAAATACAAGGACTCAATACTACAATACTTGGGAAGTCCAGTGACTATTCTGGCCGCTTCGTGCTGTATATGTTCAATTTTTAAGATATTTGTTTGTCCACACTCATCCCAAAGTTCACATGCATATTCCAAAACAGGGAGAATGTAAGTAAAGTAAATTTTTTCGAGATTGTTTCGATTTAATGTGAACCTTAGTTTACGTAGCATTGACAATTTATTGGATACATTGCTAACTACATAATCAATATGACAATTCCATTTACAATCACTTGAACAATATACACCAAGATGTTTGTGCTCATGAACAAATTTGACATTAACATCGTTAAATTTCACTACAGGATTGATAATGTTTCTTTGGGAGATGAAAAATACGCATTCAGTTTTTAGAGGATTAAATTCTACTAACCATTTCATAGACCAGTTGTATAGTTCCTTCAAGTCCTTGTAAATTTTATTTTCTAATACTTGAACATTTGAAGCTGAACAGAATAGGGATGTGTCATCTGCAAAACGTCTAGACAGACAGTCAGTGTTGTCAACAAGGTCATTAATGTAAATAAGAAATAATAAAGGCCCCACACTGTAAAAAATAGTGTTACGATTTAACATGTTAATGCGTTAAAAGTTTTATGCAGGCGTTTATACATTAACGTTGGGATGTTAATATTGAAACTCTATGTGTTATTTTTAAACATATTAGACATGTTAAAGTGTTAATTAAAATTACTATTATCGCAAGAGTAGATCGGCGGCTACAAACTTTTAAAAAATGACAATGCTTGTAACGTAGAATGTTTTCTCCCCAATAATTGATTGTAATACATTGTAGTTGGGATTTAGGAACACTTATTTTCTATCTTTATAAATATACTTTAAAAGCCAGTCACATTTGGGTTCAAGTCATTTCTGTTTCTTTTGCGTATGTCCAGACAGAAATGGTCTATCCGTAAAAATATAATTTTTGAATATTTCGACGTATATATAATTAAATCTTGTTTCATTTATCCGTTGAAAACACAAGTATTGGCTTCAATATAATACCATATTAACATGTGTGTTAAATCCACTACGCCTGTGTTAATATTAAGATGTGTTAATTGATGTTCCTACTAGATCATCACGTGGTCGATGTCATGTTGTCATTAAAATGTACCGCGCAGATTTTAATTGTTAGCACCATTCCTTTGTTTGAAGTCGAAAGACAGAGACAGTTGTTGTTTAATTACCAATTCTGACCACAGAACTTCTTTTCCGTAAGTAATATACTATTGTATTTACAAATTTGTTTCAATAAATTAACACAGAATTTAATTGGCATCTGCATGCAAATGATTTTGTGGCACGTCTTCAAGATGGACGGGCAGAGGGTTACACTTGTCTTCGTTTTAATTACCAACAGTCTGTTTTGTTTTTAATGTAAATTAAGTAGCAGCCCTGTCGAACATCAACGCCGTATTAATTTGTGCATACATGCCCTGTGACTAGTCAAGTTAGTTTTGTGTATACTGTTAACATACAGTTTGTGGCAGTATAACGAAAAATTTGGTAGGACCCGTGCATATGTATATGTAGTGTGCAAACAGTGCTTGTTCACTATTTTTTAAAATTTCCAGTCATCACAGTAATTACAGTAGATTAGTTATATCTTTTGCCTCCTCTCATTTCAAATAAATTTTTGACCAAATTTTTATTCCATGAAGATTTTTTTTTTTGGGGGGGGGGGGCTACACAATGTGCAAATACAAACTTCCTTCGTCTAGACAAAATGTAGACGGAATGTAACTACATGTGCTTTGAACACAAATCGGCTTTGATGTTGTTGAAGTGTCTTTGTTACACATAATTCTGCATACATGCATAATTCAATATGTAATATAACTGTACAATGTATATTTATAAAAGATTTGTGTAATATTATATCGCATAGTAAGTGTGTACAAGAATGATTTAAATTTACTAGTATAGTATTTTAAGTTGAAAATATGGGTTCGGTATGATGAATTGAAACAGTTAAAAATAATAATTTGATTATTCCTGTCAAAATATACTTTGATGTCTTCCTTCAGCATGTTCAGTCATAAACACTTTAATTTTTGTCATAGAATAAGGACTAATAATTTCTTTAAAAAATTGTTAATTGAAATCATATACATGTAGTTCGATTCTCACTGCAGGCAGGGTGTACTCGACTCCAATCTTAATTGACAAGGATTGCCAGTTTTCCTACCGTAGGTCGGGGGTTCTCTCCGGGTACTCCGGCTTCCTCCCCCAATAAAAACTGGACGCCATGAAATAGCTGACAAATTGCTGAAAGTGGCGTTAAAACACCATTCAAACAAACAAACAAACATATACATGTATTACTTATAGGGATCAGACAGCAATAAAAGTATAGAATTATTCCATGCATTGAAGCACAAAAAGAAAATGGAGTTAAATGCAACCTTGCATGGGAGTTATACAGGTATGTTGAAGTGTAAATGAATTGAATTGAATAAAAAAAAAATAAAAGTTCTGTCTGTCTGAAATACCACCACTTAAGAATGTTTAATCATGTTAAAATCATGCTTAATCTGAAGGGTGGATAAATGTATGTTATAGTTGAACAGTCTTTTAAAAATTGTTTAATAGTCATTTTTTAACATTGCTGTCTGACATATTTATTTATTTCTTTTATATTGTAAATTACAGGATATTCACAGTGTAGATCAACTCAAGGAAAAAATGTTCAGGACTGATGAGGAGGAGGCACCTAAAGTGTTAATTTTTCTGGACAGTGATCCTTATACCAAAATAAAGCCAACAACTGGATTAAGTTCTCAGATAAACTGTCAAAGAAGAAATGAAAAACAATTACAAGAATCACGACTGTGTACATTCATTTATTGGTGTTGTGTTTTCTTACTCGGACTTTAAGCTGCTTGCAAACTGGACTGAAACATCTAACATTTCCAATGTACATGTAGTGTTTTGTGCTATAGAAGTATATGATCTGTTTGTTATTATGATATATGACTATCAATATAGTTAAAATTAAAGGTATCAGATATTTTTGTCTTTGTTTAAACAAGAAATATCACAAAATAACTATCAAGAGCAGAAGATCAAAGATACTGTGGGTTTTTTGTCAACATTTGAAAGCAACGACCTTTTAAGTCATGTTTCATGAATTCTGATAGTTTAAACCTTTGTTTTTCTAGTTTAGTTCTGCTGATGGCCTAGCCCTATCCCACAAATCTTCCACCTTTGTCATTATTTGTTTCCTACATTGATTAACATGTTATTTGTGTAACACTAGGTTATATCACAGTGTTAAGTTATTAACACGTTCCATTTATTAACACAGTTAATGTGTTAATTAAGTGTTATTGGCCATTTTAACGTGTAACATGTTTTTCTATACACACATTAACATGTTATTTCGATAACACATGTGTTTAGTCTTTCACATATGCGTTATTATATTAACATTACAGAATGTTAAAAGCCTAACACTAAATGTTTACAGAAAAACACTTTAACATGTTACTTTATATACACTTTAACGTGTTAATTAAGTGTTATTGGTAAGGTGTTAATAAATGTGTTAAATGATTAACACTTGTTTTTACAGTGCAGAACTGAACCCTGAGGTACCCCGCCTTTAATCATACTTTTATTAGAAACACAATTTTTAATAAGAACTCATTGATTTCTGTTTGATAAATAATTTTCAAGCCATTTTAGCAATTTGCCAGAGAGTCCATATGCTTCCAGTTTTTTAACTAAGCCCCGATGCCAAACCCTATCGAAGGCTTTTGATATATCACAGAAAACAGCACAAATTATTTCCCTGTTTTCCATTGCTAAACAGATGTTCTGAAAGATTTCTAAGAGCTGATGTACAGTTGAATGTCCGGGACTAAATCCGGATTGATATTTATATATCAAATTGTTATCTAGCAAGAAGTTGTGTATATGTTTAAAAATTACTCTTTCGAAAACTTTCCCAACACAACTCAAGAGCGAGATAGGTCTATAGTTAGATGGATCAGTTTTATTTCCCTTTTAAACAACGCAATTACTGTAGCTGACTTCCAGAGAGAAGGAAATGTGGAATTATGTAGAGAAAAATTAAATATTATGTGCAGAGGTTTACAAACAGTATTTGCCGTATATTTTAACATGTGGTGACTAATCTGATCGCATCCTATTGCTTTACCAACTTGTAAAGTTTGTAAAATATCCCGGATTTCATCGACGGTCACAGATTCAATGTCAAATAAAAAGTCAGTTCGTTTTTCAAAATTGGGGAGAGAATTTTCGGCACCTTGAATATTTGATATAGTGCAAAAAAAATTGTTCAATATGTTTGCCTTAGTTGTGTCGTTACATTCAATTTTTCCTGTTTGTGTGTTTAGTAAAGGAGGTATGTTAGAGGAAATCGAACTTTTACCCATTAACATCTTAACTATTTTCCAGTACGACTTCGGATTAACATTCCGATCCCGATATAGTAGCTCATTAGCGTTTATAAAGAACTGTTCTTTAGCATATTTCACCATGTTATTCACTTTATTTCTCTGAGCCTTGTACCTATCTTGATAATGAACATTTGACTTTGCTTGTTTACGTAACCTGTCTCGTTTTCTCGATTCCGCCCTTATTTTAGAGTTATACCATACCATATCGTTTGGTCTTATTATGACCGTTTTTGAAGGAATGTATTCTTTTGCGATTTGAATAAATTTTTCCGTTAAATTGAGGGTCATTTCGTCAATATTTGAAGATGATAGTAGATAAGAACTCCAGTTAAATTGATCAATAGCTAAATTAAAATCGTGAAAGTTTGCTTCCCTGTAAAGCCAAATATCTCTTGTATATGACTGGTTTAAATTTAAAGGAATACTAATGGCAATACATGTAGCCTCATGGTCACTAACTGACGTGTCAACTTGTATTACTTCAGAGAAGGTTAATTCTATATTATCAGAATACAAAACTGGGTCGAGTAACGCTTCATTTCGTGTTGGTGCGTTAATGGCATTTGTTAAGTTAAAGTTAGTCATGATATGCATAAGACGAGTGTTCAGTTGGACATTTAGAAGATTTTCGTTGAGGTCACCTGTTATAATTATTCTAGAATTGTTTTCAAGGGCTTTTTCTATAGATATTTCAAAATTGTCCCAAAATTCATTAGTAGCACCAGGAGATCTGTAAACAGCACAGATAAGAATCGTGTACTGAGGAAAGATAACCTCGAACCAGATCAGTTCCCCATTTGGAAATTCCAAATCACTTCTACGCCGCGCATGGAGGAAATCGGCAATGTATACTAAGACCCCACCCCAAAACAGTTTCTGTCATTTCTAAAAATTTCCGAATGATAACCTGGGATCAAAATATCACTGTCACTTATTTTATCGTCGAGGTGACTTTCTGTAATACACAAGATCTCAGCATCAGATATAATAGTTTGCAAATATGAGATTTTGTGTCGAATGCTTTTAGAACATTGCTACGTCCTAAATGGGGGCCTAGGTGGCAGAGTGCATGGTTGAGATAGTTCGTCTACTATTGATCGCGTGGTCTGTCAACACACACTGAGATTGCGAGTTCAAGACTCTCTGTGGACAGATTGCGATCGACTCCAATCTTAATTGACAAGAATTGCCAGTTTTCCTACCGAAGGTCGGGAATTATCTTCGGATACTCCCACCTCCTCCCTCAATAAAAACTGGACGCTACGATATAGCTGAAAAATGGCTGAAATTGGTGTTAAACACTAAATAAACAAACAATCGTCCTAAATGAATACTATAAAAAATGAATTCGATCGTTTACTGACTCAATAAAAGAAGCAACTCCGATTTCTAGACCCAACGCTGCAATGTATCTTTTTTTACAGTGTAGCCCAGCGCGTCCCCGGGTGGCGGATAGGTGAGACCATTTCGTTTTTTGTTTTTTTTTGTTTCTTTTTTTTTGTGGGGGGGGGGGTTTCAGGTCATAATAGGGAAAGCCTGCCTGCGGACCGTACTGGGTACCGTGTTTGGAGAGTGCCATGCTGCCTTGCGTGATAAAGATCGCTTTTGTATATTTTGAAAAAGAGAAGGCTTAAAACCCGATAAAAATCAACGTGGAAATCGATGAACCAACGGGAACAAAGTTTGACTTTATTGGAGATTGCATTTATGATCTACCCGAATCCGTATTCAAAGCCGTGTGAAAATATGATTGCATATAGTTGATTGTGATGCGATGATCATAGGATACACCCAATGCTTACTTATGGTGATGATGCCCAAACATTTTCATCAACACACCAGCTCGCTTGCTCACCACAGTAATGGAAGCTGGAGGTTTGGCATGCCATAAAACCTTCTTTCGCCCACAATTTCTTTTGAAATATCTGTATCAAGTCAGGACCATTGCTGTAATTTTTGTGGTTTGGTTGTCGGCTTCTTCGACTTTAATTTATGATTGTCTTTGTGACAGTTTCCTTGGTGTTCGGTAATTTGTTATCAACTTCGTTGGAAACAGGGATCGTTGTCGTTCACTCTCCAAACATGTCACCCACACCGGGGTTTCCGTAATATTTTCAGGCAGATTTTTCTGAAGAGCAAATTATATATACATGTAATAATATATTATAATTGTAATCATAAGCACAAATTTGACAATATTTGGGGTTATCATGTTTAAACAATTATTCCAATAATGACAAATATCACTCAACCTGTTTAAAAATATTTATTACATTATACAGTAACGTGCTGGATTAAATAAAGTGCAGTGAACAAATACAGCTTGAAGAGTTACAACAGCAGTTTTTAATAGCGAGCGTCCTTTAGTTAATATTATGAAATTGTTACAAAATTTAACCTTGTCATGACCAGATCGGCCGACGCACAGTTTGTTCTCGTAGGTACTTATCACGAATGGACATTTGAAAACCTATTCGAAGCATATTTGCACCTTTTCACATATCTTTAACACTATCCAATACTAACCCATAAATTGGAGATCTGTCAACAGTCTTTAGTACTTTACTGCTTTGAAAGGATATTTGAGGCAGGTATTTTACAATACTGCTGTCATACCCCGCAAACACCTGCTCTGTCGTTTCAGCTGTCCATTAATTTGCCTTTTAGATCTCTTGTAACCAAAAAGAAAATTTCCACTTCCCCAAATATAGTTTTATAATAGTACATCACACGTTTTCCTAATTGGAAATGTATCAATACCGACCATTAATCTAGGTAACGTGTGGTACAATAATCTGGTTATATTACTTGACAAACGAGTATGTTATATCGTTAATATAAAGCTACTCAATTAAGCATGATGTCTCTATTACACATCACATATTAAAAGGAAAAAAAGATGGTTTCGACAAACTTACCAAATCAATGGTCATTTGTAACACAAACATCCCGTAAGGGTTAATTAAGTCATGAGTGGCGTAAAATTTTGTAAGTGATGACTTCAATCTTGCCACTGTGAACCCTTTGTTAGTTAATTGTTCTTTCAGCAGATACCCTCTATAAGGAAAATCTGGATAGGAATGCGGCTCATTACTTCTGTTTATGAAACATGGAGAGTTGTGTGTGCAGACAAGGGTTCTAACAATACTGTGTTTGTATGTAAGTCACATTACTATGAATGTCTCATTAAAGATCTATGCACCAAGGATAACTCAGATAATTCCACATACAAACGTACCGCACTTGACAAAGATGAAATCCTGACTAACCACGAGTCCTTCATGACTTACCATGTTTGTATTTGATTCCAAAATTGCATAAAAATCCTTATAAGTTAGTGTAAATAGACGGTTCATCCACGTGCTCTACCAAAGAGCTGTCAATACGGTTGCAGTGAAAGAAGGAGAACATAAATACTGTGTAACTGTTTATTTTTAAAGTAATATCAATCATGTGTGGATTATAAAGAATTCTAAAGAACATTTCAAGAATTTAAAATCAAAGTTCGATATCTAAAACTTCATCTTTAGAACCTTTGATTTTTTCAGCTCTTGATACCACCATACCTCATGACAAACCAAAATGCCGTCTTAAAGAAATCATACATAAAGCATTCGCTTCCATATATGTCTATAAATATGTAGTTGTAGGTTCAACAATACGTATTTTTCTATTAAAGAACAAAAAGCAAATCATTCTACAACGAGGAACAGTTTATAGTATGCTATATTTTCTAATCGACAACATAGTTGTAACTTTCGAAGGATGTGTTTTTCAGCAGGAATTGTAATTTCAATTGGAATATTGTTAATATATCCTTCAGCACTATAAATTAAAGAAACCACAGGAACTTACACTTACGAAAACACTAACCAACACTAACTCATACATTGGAGATTTATCAAACTGTCTTTATTCATTTACTGTTGTGAAAAGATATTTAAAGCAAGAATTTTACAATACAGATATCAAATCCCTCAAACACATGCTCTGTCAGAGGTAAGAAAGTATTAAGTATTAATGTGTTACAATTTCACCGATTCTACCTAACGTCAATATTTTAATCTTGAGACTAATTCATTGGCAACTCAGAATTTTCCTATTGCCCAATTGTTCTTGCTCATCGCTCCAGCTATTCATTGATTTCCTTTAGATCTTTTGTAAGCAAAGAAGATTTTTGCTTCAAATGTAGTTTCATAATAGTACATCACACGTTTTTCTAATTGGAAATATATCTATACCGACTATTTCTTTAGGTACACTGTGGTACAATAATCTGGCTATATGTACTTATTCTTTATAGACGATTGGTTAAAGCTTCTTAATTTAGCGTGATGTCTCCATTACACATCACAAAAAAATATTAAGTATGATGTCTCCAATACACATCACATAAAAGAAGAAGGGAACATGGTTTCGACAAACGGAAGAAATCAATGGTCATTTGTAACACAGATCCCATTAGGTTTATTTAAGTCATGATAAATGCGTAAAATTTTGTGCTGAAAAAATCGAGAACCCCTTGTTAAGTATCTTTTATGTAAGCAGACACCTTTATAACGAAAAGGATATGAAATCAAGCTCTTGAGTACCTGATCGATTGGGAGATGTATATTCGATATGCTGGTGCTGCTGGAATGCTGATACACAAAAACCTCTAGATGTAAGTCAAGCTATGAGGTAGACCTATCTGTTTTTGTAATTTCAATCTCTATGGGGGTAGATCAAAAGTCACCGAATTTTTTATTATTCAATAAAAGAACGTCATCTATTTAGCTGAACGTAAAATTGAAGGAGAAGGCAACACTTTTATTCTTGTTTTTAAAACCCTTTATTAAATCTGCCTCATAAGTATAAGACAACAAATCAGCAAAACGGGGGAGCTTAGTTTGTACACTTGGGAATCCAGATGGTCTACCAAACATGACTGCTGCGTTATAAATCAAAAAGTCAAGCATTCTGATGATTTCAGATAGAATCCTAGTGATCCTTCACAAAATATGATTTGTTACGTATGTTTGATTTTTATAGTGAAGCAGAGTTGATCAATACTTATAACGTTTCTTAAATTTGCGGGAAATTATAGTATAAAGGGTTGAATAGTCATTCGCTATTGCACGAAAAGAATGAGATAGACTGCAGGTTGATATAACAAGATATCTGCATATTATTTGTATTTAGGTCATTGGCTTTCTAATGTGCAGTATATCTTTGTTGAAATAGTGAAAATTACGCACCAATACGATGCCAGTAATCGAATATACCACATGAGTTTTATCTGACTTTCTGCAGAGAAACGTGCAATATATTTTACAAATATTCAAGGAACATGTTAATGTTAATTTTCCAAAAAGTAGTTATGGCATTTTTTTTTGCTTTTGTTTCTTGTTGCATATGTTTAGCCAATTCGAGGAATAAAATTGTCCCTCGACTTCTCGACTTTCGGCTTTTGTTATTTCGTCAATTTTATTTTCTTACACGTTTCCTTGATTGTTGCAATCACAAAAATATAATCTTATTGTGAAATATTCAAGTCTCATCCCGTATTTGTAAATTTGAATAATTCCACCATCAACCATTTAATCAACAGATATTGTTCCAGTTTTACATTTTATCAGTAAAGCTAATATTTATAGATATTAAACGTACACTTAATTTTAAACGAAACAATGGTTTTAGAAAATCTCAAGTAAATCAATAGAGATAATTAAAACAGATTGAAGATTATAATTAGTTTTGCCGATCCATTAGCTTTAAACTCATATAAATCTATTACAAATTCCATATCCGCTTACAGTGTTTAAAACACTAGACACACATGTCGCTTGCCGAGGGGTCTAATAGAAAAAAGAGAAAATTGGTTAAAACTAATGGCATAGCATAATTCAATCTTAAGATCATGACAATATCTTGTCATAGGAAAAAGACGTGTGTCTTCCTTACATCTTTTAATTGTCAGAACATTAAATCTCCCAATACTAGAACGATAATAATTTAGCTGTAATGGGTGATCGTATAAAATTGCTTCTGGAAGCTAGCGGCGCTTAATCCGTAATGATGCTAATACCGAGTAATGGCTAAGACAAAACGGCTTGTCTATTACTTAAAATTTCTAAGATGAAACGTTCTGCGATCTTGATGAAAGTAAATGGAAATGAGTTTTCCGGAGATATCAACTATCAATTGACAATTAAAGTCATTATTGATAGTCTATAAGAGGTTTGCAATCTCAGGTGGTGCATAGAGGGACCCACTGAAGAGAGAAAATTAATGGAAGTACAGATCAAAGACTTACCTGGCTTTTTATTTTATTTCTACTCGATAAAGATGCACATTCGTTTTTGCATAATAATTTGCCATAAACAAGAAAATTTTGTAATTTAACGCTTCACATTGATCACCACAAAGGAAAGTTTTTAACAAACAAATAAACAGTTTTAGCTGACCTATCCGGATTTGGTATACCTTGTTCGAATTTTAAGTATAAAAGCCCTACAATATCTTATTTTTTTTTGGAAGTTAAATATTTTTGTTGAGCGCCACTAATGGGTCTTGCCTAGACAAAACGCTCGTCTGGCGTGGTAAATTTTTTACAATCTTTTGTATCTTTGCGGATATTTTATATTAAACAAATCATTAATTTTCAATAATTTAAACATTTAAGTTATATACATCATAGACTCTCATATTAAGACAAACACCTTTATTGAAAACAAAGCATTACTCAACATCTTAAATGCAACTTTTATAGCTATGCACTTCTCTGTTTTGTCTTGTCAGACACCGTTAGTCCCTTTTTAATTATCGTATATAAGAGTGAAGTTTGAAATAAAATTGATTTTGAAACGTTTATTGTCTTAAAAATATTTCCGCTGTCAATGCATGAATACCACAAACTGTAACCAAGATATAACGATCATTTCAATTACCCACAATCGATATAAAGGAGGATACATAAACAATTTAGAAATAAATCAATCTAATTAAAATTAAAAATCTTTCACTTTCTCCCCCCCCCCTTTTTTTTTGTTATTGGTCGCTGAGTTGTAAGAGACCAATAACAAAAAGGGGGAGCAAGTGAACGATTTAATTTTAATTAAATTGGAAATAAATTTATTTTTAAGAATTTATCCTTAATTAAATAAACCTTACAAGCTTTATCACAGAATTTTTATTAACAGACTACACCATTTAACGTATTGCCCAGTAAAATTTAAGGTCTTTAATAAGTATTTATTATAAAAATTACTTAAGATGAAATTTATGCTCTGCATATACAATTTAAAAAATAATTTAGTTTTATGATTAAGAACACAATGAGAATATTGAACTGTTTACACAATTTATTATAATGAGTAGGAAAAGTAGTACACATTTGTCTGAAACCGAGTACCAAATTTTGTTAATCTAGGTTCAAAAGCATAAGTCGATGTTATTTAACAAACTTTATTATGTAAAATTAAAAATTAAAAACCTAAATATTAAAACAAATTAAAATTATGACCATCTTACAACACCTAATTTCATTGCCCTAAAGTTAATACGAATAAAAATAAGGACATATCCTAAATTGCGACATTTTCGGTGAAACAACAGAAAATATCCAAACCACTGAGCTATTAAAAATATATTTAATCCATTTTAAGCAAGAAAATTGTTTTATTAATAGACAGTATGACCTATGCAGGAAACATTACATGGTCTTATATCGTTAAATTATATTCTGAGCAACGCAATTAAGTTTTGGTGATGAACATCTATTGAAAAGCACGCGAATGTCACCAGTAAAGAAAGGAATTAAAATAGAAACGCGATTGTGCAAAAAATTATTTTCTAATAAAAAAGGCGTAGAAATTAATTTATTGTTCTGTTCGATATTTCAAGCATTGTGACAGTAGTTGTTTCCATTTACCAAAACTATTTTGTGGTATACTCATTTTTGTCAGATTAAGCCTCAGAACAATTTAAGATGAACGAATTTTTAAACAAATTATTTCTAAGATTGTTTTCATTTTTTTATGATAAACAATATTTATGTAGATTTCTTACACTAATGGATTTTTAAAGTTGAAGTCTAATTGATTGAGCTGGTCTGTTGATGTTACTAAATATACATGTTGAATTCTTCGCCACTGTTTTAAATTTTAAATATCCATTTTCTCTGTAGGAATATGAATGTTTGTTATTTAACCATTTATATCAATTTTAAAAATTACTTCTGGCGTAATTTCAGCTTCCACCCGTTTTGTAAATTGAAATTGGATAAAACTTTAAACTATTAAAAAAAAAAATGTGTTATTTATTTAATTGCTTTTGGTTTTTGTCCATATATGGTTCATCATTTTGAATTTTAATTGAAACCTTTCATCCCCATATACGCTGTAAAATATTTACAAAGAAATGTACAGATCGTCAGTTTGCCTACAACACGTCAACTGAACAAAATTCGAACCACACCAAGTTTTTATTTTGTTTTGTATCAGGCCAGATTCTCCTGAAATTTGTCATATTTAGTAACAAATCACTTTAAACAGAACAGACATAGAAGAAGTCTAAAACAAAAAGGACAATGACCGGACGTTAGGCTAACGAGCAGAAAGTCCGTAGTGAAAATATATTTGAAGTGTTCCCATCTCATATTGTATGAGGAGTCTGTATGTAGTCTAAGGAGATATCAATAGTTCGTTAGACACCAGTATGATGCATTAAATCTATATATCTTATCCTTTTTAAAAAAAACCTCAAAATTAAAATAGTTAACATATCAGAAAACTATTTAAAATCGATATTGCGAGATTCATAATATTAAAATAAGAACAAACTATTAACCGAAATGAAATAAGAATTTTTACTTTATATATAAAATGGTTGATATATTACACTTCTTCGACGATTAGTTGGTAAGGTATGTGAGTAGTCTATTAAAAGATCAAAGATTGTCTGAATCCGAACGTCATTGAATTATTTTTGCTCAGCGACATTATCAAACTGCGTCATTTATTTGTTTGTTGTATGATGAGTGTTGATTGTGCTCGTGAGTTTCCATGTTAGACGTGGCGTCGTAATTTCGTATTCAGAGTACGAATCTTTGTTTTTGTTTGTTTAAATGATGTTTAACGCCTTGTTAAGCGATTTTCCGATATAAAGTGGCGTCTCGATTGTTTTATTTATTTTTTTTTTTTTTGGGGGGGGGGGTGGTACTGGTGGGGAGCCGGAATACTAGGAGAAAATCCCGGACATTAGGTGGGAAAATTGACTGGAGTCGAGTGGACCCAGACCACAGTGAGCCTCGAACACGCAACCTTAGTGTTGCCAGACAACGTAATCAATAGTAGATTAAATACTACCACTCGGCCACAGGGGCCTCCTAGATAACAAATGGTATCTTCTTAGTTACTTATGTGGTATCTTCTTATTTACTTATGTCTAGTTATTTATTTTTTATTCCCACATTTGTTAGTGATTCATGAGTTTGTTAATTATTGTGGGTTTTTTCTCGTTTTCAGTGATAACCTAAATTTTGGCCGTATCTTCCTTTTATATGTGTATATAAAGCATGTTGGCTTTATTCTAGATTAACATTTTGGGACGATTTGTTACAGGCAATGGGATGACAGTTTACAATTAGACACATATCACTTAAACTGACATAATAATCCGCGAAGTTGATGTGTTTTTGTGGTATCATCTTGCCTGTTTGTAATGTTCAAACAAATGTTTGTTACACATTTTTTAGAGTGTTTGGTGAAATGTTATTTGTTTGAAATGTTTTCTATTTTTAGTCTGGTGTGCTATATTGGCCACATCTAACATTTATAAAATGACGTATAGATGTATTTAATTCATTTGACTTATATCGTTTGCTGCTGTCTTCTCTTGAATTTTTAATGCGTTTTAACTTAGAATGGTGAGCTCACCAAATCAAAGAACATAAACCCGGATGTGAATTTAGAAGTTGTCTCAATATTCGTTTTTTTTTTAACATTCAACATTTTTAAAGATATTAGTAGTAGTTCAAATACAAATAAATATAAGATTAAAATAGATGATTATGGATATTTTGTTAACTGCAGGAAAAAATTAATTTGATTCTTCCTCCTTGTTCATTGTTCTTAATTTTGTCTAAGTTGGAGTGTCGGAATACTCATGTCAAATTCCACTTCATGCGTTATTCAAAAGATAATATTCTTGCATAGCGTGGAAATAAATAAACAGCTGCTTAAATTTATTTCTGTATAAAGTTTTGTTTAAAAAAAAAACTTTAATACCGCATTCAGAAGGCTGCAAATGAGAAAAATACTCCAACCAGAATCGAGAAAAAATGTTGACAAAAATAGTAATCAACAGTTTATTTTGTAAATAAATAAAAATATTGCACAACATTTGAATAAACATAAGTTTGACCCCTCTAGTCATGAAAACGAACAAAAACAGACGCTTCATACATAACATTAATAATGTTTTGTTAACTAATTATGTCTTGCTAGCTAGCCTAGTTAGAATCTTCACAATATATGTTCTTAACTATATAAAACATAGTTCCCGATACAGTTAATAAAGCATATCAGAACAACACAAAAGCTATGCATTGATTCATGTCACAGCACTAGATAATGTGCAGAAATTCGACGAAATCACTTCATACAATACCAGACATTGACGATCGTACTGAAGGGTTCATCTGAGAAAAACCAGCTGACAAATACAAGGGTTCGCAGTAATTCACGTGGGGAAGTGACGTACTGAGACAGCTTCGGGCTGTTTCCGGTACTGTTGGGGGATCTTGTGTTTCGTGATATAACACTGGAACCCGGATAAACCTGTGAGAGTTAGCAACGTGTGACATGTTTGCAGCTTCTAGCTCTGCTGATATCTGACGTTTCCATTTATTACGTCGGTTCTGAAACCAAATTTTTACTTGTGTTTCTGTAAGTTGCAAAGATGACGCAAGTCCTGCACGTTCAGAACTCGAAAGATAACGTTTCATGTCAAATGTTGACTCTAACTGAAAAACTTGGCTGCGAGAGAAAACTGTGCGTGTCTTTTTCTTCCTCCGATTTTTTCTGTCGTCGTCATTCAAGTCAGACGACATAGAATCGTCGTGTTTATCGTGTCCATCATCTGATTGGTCGCAACAAATATCATCCTCGCGATCTGGAGAAAGAGGAGGCGAATCGTCTTCTTTTAGTTCCTTGTTAGTTTTGATATTTACGTCAGGACTCCGTGATCTTTTAAACGGAAACGAAGTTGCTTCTTTTTCCTGTAGTTGAGTGCCTGGTTTGATTCCGAGCCCAAGGGAATCTGAAATTAAAGGAAGATTTTAAATTTTTGACTTTATGATACCACTAGATGAACCCTAGGAACACCCACCAAAGCATTCCAATGGTAATACGCATAAAATATAGTTTTCAAGTGTTTATTAACTTATTTATTAAACATTAAAATCAATTATTTTAAATAAAAACTATACGATAATATAAATAAAAAATCCATATTTTTTCGATGTATTGACGACCACTGCCGTCTTTATTCAAAGAGTACGTGGTAGTTAAAACGCCTGTAAAATATGGAGTTTTTAATTATTTTCAATATAATTTTAAATCATTAAAAGAACTACATGTATATACTTATAGCTAAACAGTTTCAAATGCTATATTAATCTTCGTTCGATTGTTTGCTTTAATATCTTACGTTAACAATCTACAAACTTATAGGAACAGTTATCTCGTTACTACAAGAAAATAATATTTCGTTATTACAATATAACTAGAACGAATAATCGTACCCTCGCTTGATTTTTTGGTTAATCCGGCAAATGACAAAACCAACTTCGGATTATAACGGCAGTAAAATTCGGCCTACGATATAACTATCTCCTAACTACGAGATAGTTATAATTTTTTGTAAAGTCTCGTAATTATGAATTAATTTTCTCGTTGTTACAAGTTATTATCTCGAATATCTCGTTATTACGAGATATGTTTGAATTTGTTAGCTTATTTGTCCTTCGAAAATATCGCATTTTATCAATCAATTAAAATTAAATCTTTTACTTGCTCCCCCACCCTTTGTTTTATTTTTAATAACAAAAATTTTGGAGTAAGTAACATATTTTGGTTTCATTAGATAATCATTTAATGGATTTTATATACATTACATTTACACATTTTCGACATTTTGTTTTGTGGACAAATTTTCGATAAATTAGTGCAATAGGCGCTGTAACTTTTAAAAATAAATTATGACGTTGAATGTCACTCAATCCATATATAGACTAATAAAGAATATCATTTTATAAGAAGGGTATTGTGTAACATTTTGATGTTTTGTCTAATTCTAACAACGGACAATACTTGAGAGAGTTAACTATAAAATTAATTGGATGCTAGGAAACATAAAATTTACAATTGATTCGAATTAACAAAAAACCAATAAGACACTAGCATCAAATTCTTCTGTGTCTGAAGCTATATAAGACGTCTTTTTGGTTTTCATTAAAACATTTAATTGATTTCTTGTTGTTGTATTTCCGATTGTAGTGTCATTTTCAAATTAAAGAAAACGATGTTACAATGTATTTCCTCAAGTCCAGTGGTAACAATAGTTTAACATGCGAGTTAAAATTGTATCCTAATTTTCTATGTTTTCTATCAATCCATCTCGCTTTTGTTTGCATTTCTAAATTATTGTAATTATCTTTTAAATAAAATCAGCTGGCGAGTAATGAGATGTTAAGAGGTTGTCGATTTCACGGCAGTTTATTCCCAGTCGCATGCCGACCCGTTATTCAGAAGAAATAAAGTCTCTGATCCGTGATTAATTCGCCATATTCATCAAAAATAAGAGGATTGTACATAAACGCACAAAAGATTTGAAGTGGCTTTTGAGTGAATTATGTGATTGTAATAGTCATTTAAGCTTCATATCCCACTTGTCAGTTTAAAGCATATTCTAAGAGCTATTTATTGCTTTAAGAGCTACTTCGCTATGTGTGGTATGATTAGCCCAAAGTACAAAATTACTCAAATGTGTAACTATCAAATGTGATTTGTAGTTGCAATGAAAACAAGCAATTCAAAGCCCAGTGTCGCAAATCCTCATGTCATGCACATTAGATTGTAGTATAAAATTGCCTGTTGATGCTACGTCAACGTTTTAATTTTGAAAAGTGAATCCTGTTTAAATTCAGATAATTTTTTAAAATGCTAATTCGAATGGTTTTTTTTCGTTAATTTTGATCAATCATATACATTTCTATAAAACAAGCTTAGTTAGGTTTATCTAGGTTAAGATGACAATATAATTCCAGCAAATGGAACTCCTACCGACGTAACTTTCGGTTGATTTAACAATAAAATAAAGCATCCTCTTCAGATTAAGCATCATAAAATAAAAAGGATGAAGTCATTAATGATTTGAAATAAGTTTTAAGACATATAACCAGCCGTAAACCATCATTCGTTTGCTGAAAACACACTCCTTCCTATTAAAGGAATGCTTATTTTCATAAAAAGAAATTTCATTTTGACAATCCTATTAATTCAAATATAAGATGAAAACAAGATTTTGTATTCCTCTATGAAGTTAGTTTATCATTTCAAACTTCGTTACTGTTTAATCAAGGACTATTTATGTATATAAAAGTCTGTGTACACAATATAGCAGCATACATATATATACCGGTATATTTTGTACGACTGTTTGTATTTATCTCCAGAAGTAATGAGCATTGTTTATGCAATCTGATTCGAAATTTACGGGTTCTCATCACGATGGACTCAGAAGCATGACATGGGAGGATGTGTTTATGCTTTTGATTGTCTACCATTACCAATAACCTTGTATTACATTTGTTCCCGACCTGACACATCTTATTCAAAAAATAAGTTGTAGAAATAGTACATTTTCATAAAACATATCTCTAAATCTGATATATCAACAACATTGCGATGTTTAATTTAAGGACAACTAACGAACAAGTGAAAAGTTCCGAGTGCGTCTTGTCATTTTTATTTCTATAATATTTTGTAAAAGGTTCTGTTTGTTTTTCTGTGTTTGTCAGTGTCTGTAGTTCTAGTGTTGCCGGTCTGTCATATCAACACTTTGGAAATTGTTTCAACAATTAACAAAAGACTCCTACTTGTTTTATGTAGGTGGGTACAAATGATATGTAATGTACATCCCGGTAACGAACTATGTGCTCGTACTCTTCTGTTGGGGTCAAGGAGTACGCATTTTTTCAATGCTGTCCTTGTTTATGTTTTTTGCTATAATTCGCTTAATCATCTCACTTGTACATAAATCTAATAATTGTATTAGATACATGTAACAACAAGTATATTGAAGCACGTGTTTAGAGATCAACATGATAAAAATGATTGTTTAAAACAGTTTTGTTTAAGTCTCTGTATTAAATAATTTATTTCCTTACAACGTTCTGTTTTGAAGGGAATATAAAACTGAATTAAGACATAATGCAATATATCTGCCAGAATGGGATAACTTGGTGTTTCATGTGATATAACCAATGTCGAAAATCTTCAGTGAACTGTTTGTTCTTTGTAGAAATAGTGTTTGTAACATATTATAGTTATTATTATAAAAAACTTAATTATATATACGGATTCATATTTTATAGACATTGAAACATTTTCGGGCAATTTATAACGGGTATTAATATATATATAAATTATTTTTCTTATAGAATGTCGAAGAGTCACCTTGTCTTGTTTCTGTATAGAAACTTAAAGTTACCAGTGCATTTTGACAATATAAAGAAAGTAAAACATTTAACATTTTCTATATATTTTTTCATCTTGGTTATTTTGATCATTAATAATATAGCACGCATAATTATTATATTTGCCCTGTTATTATTTTTATTTTAAAGACAATGTTTTGTATTATAATGACACAAGGACAACACCAGTTGTTCCGGGAAGGGTTAGAATGTATATTTGTAAATAATACATAAATCTATGCTATGGTGGTTAATACTTTTTGTTTTATTCAAATTTTCTTCATAAAATTATGCAAATTAATTTTTCTCCTTAAAAATATGTGTTTCAAACTGAGTAGATTGCCAGTGAAGAGCGACGAAGCAAGACAAAAGAGGAACATGCATAGAGTAGAAAAAAAATGAACAAAAAAACTATGATGGAATTTGTCCTGATATATTTATAAATACGAAAAACATTTACCTACAAGCAGAGATAAATAATATTTTAAAAACATATGTATATAAGTGTTTTGCTTTTAAAAAATAAAATGTTATGAAATAAAATACATGTAATTTATTTAAATTATACGCCATTATCTGGCGGTAATCACTTTCAAACTGCTTCGTACAAGCTTTTTTACGTGTTTTAATGTTATTCAAACAAAAATTTATCACTTATAACAAAATGTGCATGGGTAATTGATTGTATACAAAGCGGTGCAATAAATAAGAAATTATAATATAATGTTTATAAAATATAGACAATAGTACGTAAATAAAGATATTTGGGTCTTTCTTATTAATCTTTTCTAGTCTTAAGACATTTCTAAATAAAAGTCTAAGGATCATTTTAGAACCATTTTATGAAACGACTGAGATAGGACAACGAAGCTGTCTTATTACATCTCAGTAAAGATAATCTTACGGCCATCCTAAATATGATATTATTGAAATATCTATTTCTATTTCTATTTATATTATAAAAGTTACAAAGTTATAGGAGACATAAGTAAATACATGTAAATGTATTTTTTAATTTACTATTAATTTCCTACAAATTTAAAGATACGATGTAATTATAATAATGATAATGAACTTTTAGTAAATAAACAATTTTATAAATTATCTAATATGATCTCAAACGGAAAAAAGAAATAAAAACAAAATATAGAGTTCTTTGCCAGTTGTAAATGCAATAACGTTATATTCGGACTGTTACGGGTACACGAACAACATTGAACCAAAATAGTTTTAGTTTTTGGTTTGTCAGTTCTATGCTTATGTTTTGTTGATTTTAGTTAATTTATTTCTTTATTCATTTTTTTAATGTTGTCAAATGTTTACACGTTATAAGCAGAAGAATGTATATAATTATTGTACGATATCACTGTCTATAATTATGTTATATAGGATATATTCTCGAACCATTGTGTGAAATTCAGAAAAAAAGTGTAAACCAAAAAAAAACAAACTGTGTTGTGTTGCTATTTATAGTTTGTTCCTGTGTTACATTTCCCATCCATATTTGTATTTTAACTTTATCCTCTAGGATAATCTTAGGATGATCATACGTCATCAAATGCCCTAAAGTGAGGATAAAGGCTAGGACACATTCTAACTTAAGAGGTGTTCGACGAACCGACTTGTAGTACTAAGATTTGTCTAAAGACTGTTCTAAGATAAGTCTTTGTTTTAAGATAGCTTCATTAAACTGGCCCCAGAATAATAACTTGTTTTATACGAAAAGAAAATAATTGAGCCTTTGACAAACAAAATAGTTTAGCCCAATAAGTACCCCATAGAAAATTCTAACGACTTTGAAAGAAATATGTGAATACTCTACGAAATACAAAAAAAAAAATACAACTAGAATAAATAGTTTTTGTTTTAAAATGCTTTTATGTCAAAATATTTCTTACGCATTTTTTATTTATTCGTTTTATTGAATGAATATATTCTAATATTATCTACAAAAGGAGCGTAAAAATTGCACCAAAAAATAAAAAAATATATCTATATATGTATACTCACGTTGGTAATTTTCTTGATGAAAGTGTTGTAACATCTGATGGCCAGCAGCGTACCATTGATACCACGTAGACAAAGGATTCAAAAAGCAATGTTGTTGACTTGCCAAAATGTTTTTTGTTGAAATATCTGGAAATTCTATTTTTGAAATAATAGCTGGTGTGTTTGTACTTTCTTTTTTACTGTTTTCTACATTATTGTCCAAAATGCTGCTGATGCTAAAAGACTTTCCTGTTTCGCGAGGTTTTTCTTCTCCAGACATAATGTAACTGCTTTCTGGCCAATTTAGAAACTTCTAAACAATCACTGCAGCACAAGAAATTAAATCAAATATTAATATCTTCTCGACGCAAATACGTCACTTAACAAGTGCAGCCAGCCTTTAAGGGGAAGTTTGTATAAGGTACTTGACAGACGTACAATTAGCGAAAACTACGCAAATTCAGATTCACTTTAAGCATTTAACGATAACATCTTGTTTTAACAATGCAGGAGCTCATATTCGTTAACTTTATAATCAGGACTAAAGCGTGTCTAAAGCGATTCTAATAACTAAACTCCGCCCTTAGCATCAATAATTACAGACTCAACTTCGTATCTCCGTAGCTATTGGAGGAAATCAGATACGATAATTATGGTTTTTAACCAGTGTTGAAATTTTCTTCTTTGTCGGTTATATGGTTCATGAGATTTTTATTGCCCAGAAAATCAGATCTAGATGGAGAAAATGTTGAAAGTTGAAATTAAGGAACGTTGTACCAAAAAAGTTTGAAAGCTCTCCAGCTGACAGAAAATTTGTTTAGATTGAATCATTATAATTGTCTTCGTCCAGTTAATTATTGAGTTGACAAATGCTAGCAGAAAGGTGGAAACTAAACCTTTATCATTTAAGGGATTAAACTTTTGAACGACAACTGTTTAACTTCACCTGCTGAAAAAAAAACCGTGAAGATTTAAGCGATTAGCATAAAACTAAAGTGCCATAGCCCTAGGAGACTATAATTCCACATCATTTAAGAAAGATCGCTCGTTCAGTGATGTGTCAAATTGCTCTATTTACACTTAAAATATCGCACAAAATATCTCGTTCGATTTTGGATGCCCGGGGTGCCGGGTATTGTTTTCTGTGCATGCGACACGTTTTGGTCTGTATGTCTCTTGTTTGTAAAGTAATAATGTCAGCATGACTGTACGACATTAAATGTTAAGTTATCTATTAGATATAATTAGTACAGCAGTCCATCAAATTATTTGAAAAGTTATATTTAAACAATATTTTATAGGGATGAACTTGTCGGTACATTTATCGTATAAATGATCATAAACAATAACCGTCGAAATTTCAATTTAACTCTTTATCGCCATTAAGTATTTTAATTTACATTTAACGTATACTTAAAACCTAAATAAAGAATTTACTAACGCCGAGTTTAAAATAATGTAATTATTTTAATTTGAAACTAAACATTAATCAATAATTTCTTTAAATGAACTACAATTATTTCGTTTTTAGCATAATAAAAATGCTTTTTTTTTATTATAATCGTTTTCTAAAAAATTTAGCGGCACAGCGGAACTTTGACTTGTTGATAGTTAAATATTTAGTCAAACTAACTTTGAATACAAAGATTTGTTCAAAAATGAATAATTTCAAAATAATTTAAAAAATAAAAGAATTTATAAATATTAAAACAAAACAAAAAGGAACTGAAAAATAGTTACAATAGTTAGACTTGAACATACGTTGTGAGAAAATACATAAGTAAACATTTAAGATGTTATGAAATATATTTTTTTTAAGTTCGCATTTTGTCGACAAATAAACTGAAATTTTTGATTTTTGGTATAAACTACGTTCTGAGAATTATATACTTCAAATATAAAACTATATCGATTTACATTTTTGTTATTAAAATATTTTTGGAATACAAATATAGTATAACCAATCGTTTTTGGTTTTTTTTTCAGATAGAGAGAAGGGAATATAAGTTGGAAGATAATAATGAATGGTCTTATGCTATCATACGGTAATTTTTAAACAACAATACTTGTTATTATTACTATGTAATAATTACTAAAATTTAATTGTTATAATTCTTATAAACCTTACTTATTCAGTCATGGTGCAGGAATTCTTCTTGTGTCTATAAACAAATATATTTAATTCTTACAATTATTCCTTCTTTACATGTGATTAGCTTTGTTACGAATTCTGATACGGACATCTAAATAGCGTCCTAGGTGAGTCATAAGATGGTCATAGCTTTGTTTAGCATAGTATTCACCTACGAAAACGTTGGAACTAATCATATAATATATCACAAAATTCTTTGGGTGTATGCGGTTTCATAGATGTCTTATGCCTAAGACATGGCCTAAGACCATCTTAGTACAAATCTTAGACTGAAGTCGTGTCACCGAAGATGTCGCAAGTTATGTTTTAGTCCTAATTTTTATCCTTACTTAAGGACAACAAAATAGGTGGCGGTCTAAGAATGGTCTTTATTTTGATTTGTTTTAATTTTTACATTTTTAAAGTTTTAATCTTTCATATAATATTAGCAATTTTGTTAAATAGCACCCACTTATGCTTTTTAGCCTTCTCTAAAAAATTTGAAGCTCCGTTTTTGTACATTATGGACTCCTTTTCTGAACATTATAATAAATTGTTTAACAAGTTATATGCTAGCCTTATTTATATACATATCAACACTGAGGTTGCGGCTTCGAGTTTCACTGCGGGCAGGGTGTACGCACTCCAATCTTAATTAACAATGATTGCCAGTTTTCCTACCAAAGGTCGGGGATTTTCTCCAGGTACTCCGGCTTCCTCTCCCGATAAACACTGGACGCCATAATATAGCTTGCAGAAAGTGGCGTTAAACATCTTTCAAACAAACAAACTTTTTTTATATACAATTAGCAAAGAATACTTCAGACAGAGTTAGGACATCTTTGCTGGGATGGTCTTAAGGGACCTTCGGCGTGAGGTCTAAGACACGTCCTAAGACTGTCCTTATTCAGTAGTAAATTATGTAATACCTATTTTAGGATAGTTTCCATGACATTGTCAATGGGTTAGTCATAAGATTGTTAAACTTTGTTTAAATTGATCATACGGACATCTCAATATAGTCCTGGGGTAGTTAAGAGATGGTTATAGCTATGTTTACAATGCTGATATGGACATCTCAAAAGTATCCTGGGTGAGTCATAGGATGGTCAAAGCATTGTTTAGAATGCTAAAACAAAGATCTTTGATGTGTCCTTGGTACGTCATTAGATGTAAATATGTTAAAATCAAAGAATGTTAGCAATTAAAGTTAGGCTAAAGAATTTCTTTTGGAAATATTTTTAATTGTATACAACAAACAATGTGTTAGCTTATCGGAAGTAATGTTTGTGCGAATATGATTTATATGCGTCCATATCCGTAGATCTTGAGATTTTAACACCTAAAGTACCAAAGTACGCATTGAGGCAAAGCCAAAGGGTATACACGTTGCTGAAGGTTTTAAAGAAGGTATTCAATAGAAATATACAGTAGAGTTCAGCTTCCATTGACTGTTACTGATGGGTAATATAAGCTGTACTTTTCAGTGCCATGAATAATAGCTGTGCTTTTATGACAACTGTGTATAGACCATCCGGTCTGGATTAATTTAAAATTAGAATTCGACTGTACTCTGCCAACTTTTCAAACGTGACGTATTGCCTCGAACAATTTTCACCAGATTTCACAGAATCATATATGGACTGTTACTGACTAGACAGTCATGGAGGATCGTGTTTACACGATACTGTACAAATTCTGTGAAAGCTGTCTAAACCAGACCACGAGAAGACCGAATTACTCTTTAAACCGAACAAATTTCTTTACATCTCCAATTCATTAATACAACAATGGTTACAGAGCGATGGGTTTCATGTCAAACATGTACAATTTTTAAACATTACTGTTATTACCGCAGTATAAATACCATCTACAAATAACACAAACAATACCATATATACTTTCTTGCAAATATAGCACCACGTAGATTATTGTAAGACGATTGACACTGAGGAAATATGAAGAAAACCAAAGACACGATTCCATACGTTTAACGTTATCAGATTTTACTTTTTGTTAATTCAACAAATTTATACCTAGTTGTCGAAATACGGACGGATTTCACTGTTAAATATTTAACTATTTACCAATAAATAATTGTGTTATGTTTATATTAACACAATCTAGAAATAAATTTGATCCTTTCTACGGATAATACCGTGCACAGCACGATATGACGGTATTCATCACCGATTTCATTTTCGTTACACACCGGCAAATCAGATTTTTCTTTTCCATATTTCTCCCACCAGAGTTCTATTACCTAATATAAGTCTAAAAGCAGTTTTCTATTTTTGTCGTCTAGGAAATATTCTTTGAATTTTAGATTATCTTTAAAAGTCTGTAATTAATAGTTTTCGATGACGAATTTAAAGTTGAATTCCAGGACCGATTGAACTGATCTCTAAGGCGAAACTTTAAGCTTTCTTGTAACAATTTGTTACCAATTTAAAACACTTTTTATACAACCCTACATCTTAATCAGAAAATTCAATATTTTTTCCAAATTGAATCAAGGAAACACCTTTACTTCATTAAATTTATAGCGCACAAGCATATCAAACTGGATAATTTTAACTGTTTACGGCATATAAGTTTAGACCAGCAAGACATAAGTCATATGTAGCGAATATCTGCCTGGCTTTCCATATATCATTACACTAGGAGTGCCTGTTTGAGTTTCAATAGCCACGTGTCAATAGCAGCCTACACAATTTTTAGTGTAACATTTCTAAAACATCAAAATGTTGGAATCCCCAAACTTCTGCTCGATAAGTTAACATAGGTATAACTATCTTGTCGAAAAGGTCGACTTGACAGGTAATGGACGGCCTTTATTTATAATTCATACTTTCTCTACGGCGTCTACCCATGCTACAAGTACTTAAATATCGATATGTTGTTTGTGTGTCTTTTGATGGTGCATTGTAATTGAGTTACGGATTCTTTTTAAAATTTTTAAAATTTTGTTGATCGTTTTTTTTTCATTACAAAAATTTAAAGCTGTTTGCTTGAATGGTGTTTAACACAACTTTTACATTTTTTTTAGCTATATCATAAAGTCCAGTTTGTATTTGGGGGGGGGGGGGGTAACCCAGAGTACTTGGAGAAAACCCCCTTCAGGCTTTTAAGCTTATTATAAAAAGAAGACAATGCCAAGCCTTTATATCTATTTATAAATCTACGACTTTCATAACTGGCGTAATTATGTGTCTATTTAGTGAAATATTCATTGCATTGTTCAAAATATCAAAAGATTAAAAAATAATAAAATCGTAATGTACCAATAACTTATCCAAAAACATACTGGTTGATATGCAGTTTTAATCATATATATTTGTTAGTTTGTCAATGTACTGCACGAGTTGTTGGTTTCATTAGTTTTCATGATCATAAACTGGTAATCAATTTGTTAACAATCTGTTCTGAGCAATTGTTATAGAAATGTATCAAATTTAATTTGCAATTTGTGCGATTGTAACAAAATATCCATCTCATTACTGACGATTTATTTTTCTTGTTTCCGACCATAAATATAATGAGAACAGGTGAATTAAATTCTTCTAACACCAAATTACGTGCTAAATGCACATGGCTACTCTAATTATTTACACCATAAATCTGGATGATCAGGTAAAATACAGCTGCTTTCCTTTGATTGGAAATCCAGGTAGACAAATTGTATCACCTTTATGTGTGTAACTGATAACAGCAAAGAGATAAATATCTATTGTCATAGTTAATTATGAGGAAAACTTGTCACTTTAAATCCTTTGATATGTTTCATTTACAGTAACTATCTATTATTTCATTATTACTAATATAGATTCCATATTAACAGTATGTTTTGTAAGTGCGTAATCAGATTAAGAATCGCCGATCAATAGTTGTTTACACAGTCCTAAACTGTTCGATTGCTTGTCATATGAGTTTTAATTGTGTACATTGAATGTAGATTTACCACGACGCACTCATCCCAAAAAGAAAAAGGTTTTTGTATTTATGTCGAATTTTCCAAATTAAATTCGTTTCGATATTATCAATTCTAATTGCGTTACTAAGATATGGTACATGAATGAAATAATGAAATTTGTGTTTTGTTCCTTCCCAACCAACCAACCAATCAACTAACCAACCAACCAACCCATCAACCAACCAACCAACCAACCAACCAACCAACCAACCAACCAACCAACCAACCAGCCAACCAATCAACCAACCAACCAACCAACCAACCAATAAATAAATAAATAAATAAATAAATAAATAAATAAATAAATAAATAAATAAATAAATAAATAAATAAATAAATAAATAAATAAATAAATAAATAAATAAATAAATAAATTAATTAATTAATTAATGATGACGATGATGTAATAATAATAATAATAATAATAATAATAATAATAATAATAATAATAATAATAATAATAATAATAATAATAATAATAATAATAATAATAATAATATAATTATAGTTGTAGTTGTGACAACCATTCGCACAAAAGTGAAAACTGAAAGCACACGAATTACTTATAATATAGAATATAACGAGGAAAACGCAAGCCATGGAATCATTACACAAACCCATACATCAGAAAGGTCCAGATAAGATACTCAGTTTTATGTAATTAATATATCGAATAGCTATGCATTCGTTTACGTGATATCTAAAATCAATCATTTTAAATGTATCATTATTTAATATAAATAATATAAATAATGGGGCTTGTTTAGGGGGGTACCAATATCCCATATCCCCGTAAATTATTGTTCAAATATCCTTTATCCGAAAAAGTTTTTTTCTAATATCCAATATCCCTGTAAATAGAATGGATTTAAATATCCCATATCCCACACGTCTACTAAATATAATAATGAAAGAGCTTAACATATAGCCAAAAGCACTCAATATAATATAGATACAACATGTACAACATAATATAATGGTAAAACCACCGAATATAATGGAAAACCCACCCAACATAGAGTACCGACTATACACCCAATATAAAGACATATGCACTTAATATAAAGACACAAGTACCCAATATAAAGACATAAGCACTCAATATAAAGACATAAGCAACCAATATAAAGACATAAGCACCCAATATAAAGACATAATCACTCAATATAAAGACATAAGCACCCAATATAAAGACATAAGCCTCCAATATAAAGACATAATCACTCAATATAAAGACAAAAGCACCCAATATAAAGACATAAGCCTCCAATATAAACACATAAGCACCCAATATAAACACATAATCACTCAATATAAACACATAAACACCCAATATAAAGACATAAGTACCCAATATAAAGACAAAAGCAACCAATATAAAAACATAAGCAACCAATATAAAGACATAAGCACTCAATATAAAGACATAAGCACCCAATATAAAGACATAAGCACCCAATATAAAGACATAAGCACCAAATATAAAGACATAAACACTCAATATTAAGACATTAGCACCCAATATAAAGACATAAGCACTCAATATAAAGACATAAGCACTCAATATAAAGACATAAGAACCCAATATAAACACATAATCACTCAATATAAAGACATAAACACTCAATATAAAGACATAAGCACCCAATATAAAGACATAAGCACCCAATATAAAGACATAACCACTCAATATAAAGACATAAGCACCCAATAAAAAGACATAAACATCCAATATAAAAACATAAACACCCAATATAAAGACATAAGCACTCAATATAAAGACATAAGCACCCAATATTAAGACATATGCACTCAATACAAAGACATATGCACTCAATTTAAAGACATAAGCACTCAATATAAAAACATAAGCACTCAATATAAAGACATATGCACCCAATATACAGACATATGCACTCAATATAAAGACATAAGCACTCAATATAAAGACATATGCACTCAATATAAAGACATAAGCACCCAATATAAAGACATAAGCACTCAATATAAACTCGTTTCTACGGAATATAATGTCGATGCTACCGAATATAGACTAAATCCCTATGTAAAGACAGCTACGGCGTTCTATAGTAAATATAGAACTTTAACATCTGCCAACCCTTATTATTATTATTATTATTATTATTATTATTATTATTATTATTATTATTATTATTATTATTATTATTATTATTATTATTATTATTATTATTATTATTATTACTACTACTATTATTATTATTATTATTATTATTATTATTATTATTATTATTATTATTATTATTATTATTATTATTATTATTATTATTATTATTATCTTTATTCTCGTAAACTAAATACATAATTGCAGAGAAAATAACATAAACATAATAGATAAAGAATACAGAATACATGCATGCGTGAAATAGCACAACAAACAACAATAATATTTAAGTAATTTAACCAGGAGGAGAAACTTTTACGTTCACAAGTTTTATAAATTTACACAATTTTTGTACGTCACCAACATTTTCTGAACAGAATAAATGTTTATATCTTAGAACATTTGCATTTAAATTACAGTATGATGGTAAAAGTTTTTGTCTTTGTTCTTTGAGAGATTGACATTCTAGAATGTAATGAAATTCATCACCGATTGTAGTTGATAAACAAAGATTACATTGGCGTTCAGGGGGCCTCGGTGGCCGAGTGGTCAATGTAGTTCGTCTACTATTGATCACGTGGTCTGTCAACACTGAGATTGCGGGTTCGATTCTCACTGCAGGCAGGGTATACTCGACTCCAATCTTAATTGACAAGGATTGCCAGTTTTCCTACCGCAGGTCGGGGGTTCTCTCCGGGTACTCCGGCTCCTCCCCCAATAAAAACTGGAAGCCATGAAATAGCTGAAAAATGGCTGAAAGTGGCGTTAAAACACCATTCAAACAAAAAAAAAAACCATTAACGTTCATTTCTCTCTACATTGTGCCACCTTCCTGTTTCATAAGGCAATCGGTGATTACTGTTCCTAAATTTACACAAAACAATTGCAGAATGATATGGGAGCAAATTTAAATAAGATTCAAATTTAAGTTCTTGTTTAATGAGTTGGAAACATAAACCGTTCGAGGACTGATTAACCTGAGCTGACCATTCTTGAAAAAATTGACCAGTGAATTTTAATGTTAGACTCGCAATTACCCCTTCTGCTGGAAATTCTTTCTGCATCTGCCAAACATTGAACATACCACATATACTGTCCAACGAGCAAAACGAACAAGGTTTTAAACATGTATTTGAGTATATCAAAGGGTCAGAAAATTCCATATAACTTGATGCATTGCACACATGGTTTTTAAATCACACATCTTCCTTTTTTTAATTATTCTAATATCTTGCAATAATTTTTTATACATTCCCCGAATCTCCTGTTTTGTACACCACATCTTATCTAATACATCTACTACAATTTGTAATAAATTTTATGCATGTTCCACGAATGTTCTTTTCTAACATATTGTATTGGAGAAGACTTCATGAGATTGTCTAATTTGTGTCTCATCCTATTTGCAGATTTGAGCAAATAAAATATGTTTAAACTAAACTGAAACTAAAATATTTGTTTGCTGTGCGACATTTCTGTCAGAGGGATTTCTCGTATCTATTAGTGCGTTCACCTCATATGAAGTGTGGTTAATTCATTGGAAAAATTTCAAACTGGTTTTTATTTGGTTCGGGTTACTCACGTTCTATTTGTGTGTGTGTGTGTTTTTTTGGTTTTTGTTTCGTGTTCTATATGCTTGTTTAATCGGATTTGTAATCGCCCCATGACATTTGTTGTTCGACCAGTTCCCATTGTGTTGTTAATTACACTTAGAATATTACGAGTATTCATTGAAGATTTACGCCTAATAATGAAATCTAAAAATTATGAAAACAAATTTCTACATTATAACAATTGAGGCATATATTAAAATGTTAACCGTACAAACAGCGGCGCACTCGTATTTGATTCTACACTGTCAATTTACTCCACCATTTCGCACTCGACTTGCAAGTTTAATGTTACTTATATCTTTTTATTTCACATAATTTTCTGAGACTATTTTTAAGAGAACATCTCAGTTGACCATAACAACAATATACATCAAATCACCGAACAAATGCCTTGTTAATCAGAGTATTAGCCACCAAGTCGGAAACTCTTTGTAAGACCATTTAGATTTGTCTCTTTTATCCTTAGTAGCTAAATTTAATCAAGTATATCTCTTAAAAGTATCGTTCGTCGTCCAATAATTTACCCTTAAACAGCTTAAAGATTCTCTTCTACAACATCAATAAACATCTTTCTATAATCCATTTCCATTTTGTTCAACATTCAATGTTTTGATTCTTTCCCTGCGGGAATGCAAAAATGAGCTAAGTGCACAATTTTCTTTGACTTCATTAAATCCGTTAAAGTGTCAATGGTAAATGTGACTCAAATGAAAATACCTTCTGTCGATTTATGACGAAAGAAAAGGATTGTTCTTGCGAAAAACAAATTAAAACGACATCACCATTAAGTAGTATGACAGTTCCTTGTAGTCCGATTGTAGGTTTTCTCTGATAATCCCCTTTTAAGTTAAAGTATGATTCAATTTGCTCCCGATAATTCCGCGTCGTGTTAAATGGACTATATTATTGAATACAATAAAATCTTATTCTTACATGACAAAATTTAACGCTAAAATGTAAAAATAAAAAAAAGTTGGATAAATTTAAACAATTAAAAGAAAATTTTGAAAAAAAAATCGATAAATCAGTTCATTTTATTCGTTGTACGTTGCTAGTATACGCGTATGACACCGTATGCACCCGGAAGCCTGTTATAAATCTTATCGACATAAATAACACTTTGAAAATCGGCTTTAAGTCTAAAATATATATTAACTTCTACGTTTTGGTACGCTTTTACTACAGTTAAGCTGAAGACGAATTTCCTTCATTTTTTAAACTCTTAAATGCAGAGACACATAGTGTTCTTTCCATCACTTTAAGGGGCTTCAAATGGTTGCGGAGTGCCGGGATAAGGTAGTTGGTCTACTATTGATCACGTGGCCTGTCAACACTGAGGTTGCGGGTTCGAGTCTCATTGCGGGCAGGGTGTACTCGACTACGATCTTATTTGAAAAGGATTGCCAGTTTTAATACCGAAGGTCGGAGGTTTTCTCCCCCAATAAAAACTGGAAGCCATGATATAGCTGAAATTGCTGAAAGTGGCGTTAAACAATAGTCAAACAAAAAATCCATCACTTTAATGTTTACCGATTGTTAACACAAAAATCACAGGACAGAATTGTGCATATAGTGCTTTTTTATTATCACCTAGATCGGTTTGAGAAAAATTCTTCTAGATCTTACATTTTCTCACAAATCATTTAAAAAAAATATGTGCTCAACCAAATTATTTTGCGAAACCAGCATATGATAATTTGTATCATTATTGTTTAAAAAGAACTATACGCCTTGTAAATTTAACAGGGGGATTTTGTCATTCTATGCTAAATTACACGGAAGGGATTTTGTCCGGGCGGGATTTTGTCCGTCCCCCTATAACTAAACCACAAGTCTGAAGGAATTGATTGAAAAATTATTTAACGTCAGACTGCCAGAAGCAATGCATGTTTTCGCTCTGTTAAGAAAAGTTAGAAAATCTTTGTAAATCTTTTATTTTTGTAGATAAACAATATTTACTATATTCGACAACTTAATCTGTACTGCTGACAAGAAAACTGCTTAACTGAGATTCACGCCAATGTTTTTTTAGTAACGTTTAAGGTAATGTGTCCACACACCGAACACGAACTTTTGCCCTTCCGGGGCACCCAAGTTCACCCTTAAGTTTTAATAATGTTACATGTCTATATGTTTATTGTTCTTTCTTGATGATCATTACCTTTTGTGTTTGTCAGTTTATTCTTTTTTATATTGGCCGCTTTGTAGCCTTTCTCTATGGAATTATTATTTTATTTATCATGTCTAATGGTATTTTTTCCTTTAAATATAAATAGGTTTGGTAGTATTTAGAACAATATGACATTCTTAATACTGTCTACTTTTAGTAACTGACTGTATGTTATGTTAACATGCACAGAGACATATAATTATCTCTGAAATGGCTAATATTCTCGAGTTTTTCTGTTTGTGGTATGAGCAAGTTATCCCAGTAATAGTTCCACATTTCTTTTCGTTCTGGCATATAAGTAAACGATTTCTTATAAAGTTCGAAAATATTTGTATATTTAAAAATACTAATCACTTTCTTCCAGTCTGTGATTTGGTCTTACGGTTATTTTCATTTTAAAATTAGTTAAATGAGTTGCATCGTTTATAAAATTGATTTCTAAATAAAATACTGAAATTTCCTTAAGTTAATTGAATCATTACTTAAATGGTAAGAAAACCCACAAATACCAGACAAGAGATAATAGCCTATTTAGTAGCCGATGAGTTGATCTAATTTTTCACTACATTGGATAATTTTCCGGTGTCAATGAGATTACAATCGTGACAAGTGTCAATTTGGAGCTTGAGAAGCCATGTTTGTGCAATTTTCAAGCCGAAATATTTGTCACTTCCGATTTCCTGATCCTGAATTATCTAAAATCATTAATGACGTGTTTAAGAAGATTGTCTTTAAGTTATTCGATCATGAAGAAGAAGAAATTGCTCAAGGGCTTAAATGACTCTGATTTCATCAGCAGACGACATCCTTATTAGCAAACGATAAGGAATCTGTTAGTTGATGCAATTATACCATTTTATCAATTGTCAGAAAAAGTTTTGACGGTAATTAAACTGGAAACAGCGCTAATCTCACGGCAGGGAGATTTTTGGAGTTTCAATTAATCCATAAACAGGCAAAAGTATGAGAAGTTGAAAACGGGAATATTTCTGAAAGCTCTAACATTGGCACACGAATCAACGGTGGTCAAATATAGGTTGACAATAAAGGTCAGTTGAGAACTAAAATTTACGACAAAAAGGGATGATCTAATTTTGTCTATTGTGAATATTCCATTTCAGTGTAGCAAAATTCCAGCAGCTCCTGCTCATGGTGTATACATCTCCGAACTGATCCCACACTCAAAGAGCCTGTATTTCCTATAAATATTTCCTTAATAGAGGGTGTCTGTTGACATGACTGAAGTCGTCACTTAAATTTTACGGTCGGCATCGTGCCTTAGTTGGCCGTTACGTCATATCTGTGTCACAAATGATTTGTTTCGTTTGTCGTAACCACTTTTCCGCCTTCTTGCTGAAATATGACTACTTGCGGATATTACTAAGTACCGGTCTTTAACTTTAGTAATACGAAGGGTGCATGCATTGAGCAGGAGCTGCCTACTCTTCTGGACATGCATCTGCAGTTACCCCCGGCTTTTAGTTCAGTTCATATTACCAAATTGTGTGTGTCTGTAGGTTTTGTTGTTGTCCTTTCTCTTGTTTAACCATAGTTTTGTCTGTCGCCGTATTGTTTTTTCAATTCTTTTTTTAAAGATATATTTTTTTTATGGTAACCAGTACTAAAATAAATTAGATGTTACGAGCAATAACTTCTCGCTCAAAACTGCACGTGTGTAAAATAACTGTCTGGGAATTTGCACGTATACAAAATAAGTTATTTGTTCGACGTGCCAAAGCGCCAAATTAGAAAAGGGGAAATCACTAGTTATTTATCAGAGATGCAAAAGCGCGCCAAATTTATAAGGGTTACTCATTTCAGTATAATAATACAGTTATGGCCTTTAATTGACTTTAGTTAATATCCAAATTATTAAATCTCAAAAGAGTTATTTGAATAACAATTTCGCACCTCCCTTTTTCTCGGCATTTGTTAAGTTTACGGGACATATTCTTATCTCCGTTTTAGTTCGCCAAAATTTATATAGGTTGGTTCACGACGTAATATTCAGTATGCCGTCGGAATATATTCGTATCATGCATGTCGTCTGCTTTATCGTTCGACGTCATATTTGTAAACTATTCCGGTAATTTCCGATCATTTACGGAAAGGAATGTGATAACACTTACGGAAAAGCGTGTAATCACTTTCGGAGCAGTTAACATTTTGATGAGCCCGCTTTGCCAATCTGGTAAAATATCGAATTTTGCCAATTTATTCCTTTTATCATACAGTAAAAAAGTTATTAACAATAAGTACACGATAATAGTAACCGTGAATGATCTGAAAATTAAAGCTAATTCGGAGCACATGAATAGCGGTACCGGAATTTGATAATAGTTGATATCCATGTCTATTTCATTTTCCCCTGCTGAAGCATATGAAAAAAAGACCATTACATAACATTTTTGATATCATGTGCATTATAAGCACTCGGTTGATATTTGCCCTCGAGCCTGCGGCTCTTGGACCAATATCAAACCTTGGGCTAATAATGCATATGATATCAAAAATGTCATGCAATAATCTGATATTATTTCTTTTTTGAATTACTATTGCTTCATCCTCACAAGTCAGGGTTTCTGTGTCCAAATGTGTACACGAAACCCTGACAAACTTGGCTAGTAAATTTCCGGGCTAGAAGTCACTTTTGATTGGCAACATCACACCTGGATGTAGCCAATCAAAAGCTCGCTTTCATTCGTGGCTTGGTTAGGGGTTATTCAGATGTCGATTGTAAATAAACCAAACGGATGTGTTGCATAAGACCAGGTGAATGTTGGTGTATTTTGTACAGTAGTGTAAATAGTTTGTTATTACCGCGTTATTTTTGAGTTGCGTTACGTTTTTTCCCACTTAAGAATGAGTAAGAATGACTACTGCCAAACACTTGCTTCTTTCAAGCAATTTCATTGGTTGATATTAAGTTTACCATTTTAACGTTTTCGTGATTTTTTCCACTTAAAAAAACAACAAACAAACAAACCAAATAGCATAAACGTCATTAATTTTTTTCATAAATGCCACTGTTATACATCTATCTAACTGTATAAATTTTGAATCTTAAAGCATCGAAAAAAAATCAGTACAACTAAATATCAAACCTGTTTCCCTGCTAGACTCAAGCCAGCGAACAATTGCAGCGAACAATAAGCTAGCGAACAATAAGGAGGTATTACTAAAAACCAACGAAAGACATAAGGCTACCATAAGATTTTAAACGCTAGCGAACAATTAGGAATAGGTAGCGAACAAATACATCTTATGTTGTTTTCAATATCATAAAAGCGAATTATAAACATGAAATAAGTAAATATTAACACGACCTGTCCAGGAGGTGTATTGAAGTAGTGGATTCAGCAATACCTTGTATTTATGGAACTTAAATAAGACAATACCCGAAGTTCTAACCGAAATATCAATGTCGTAGAAAAGTAGAGGTCATGTTCGAAAATCTAAAGTTCGGAACGAAAAACCAATTTCGAACCCATGTAGATAGGGTGGGTCTATATATGCCCGATTTTGGTCAATGTTTTGAGATCGTGACGGGGACCGGCTATATAGGCGTTGTAGAGCAGACACAGGGCCATCGTTATCAGAAGAGAAAAGTAGAGGTCATGTTCGAAAATCTAAAGTTCGGAACGAAAAACCAATTTCGAACCCATGTAGATAGGGTGGGTCTATATATGCCCGATTTTGGTCAATGTTTTGAGATCGTGACGGGGACTGGCTATATAGGCGCTGTAGAGGAGACACAGGGCCATCGTTATCAGAAGAGAAAAGTAGAGGTCATGTTCGAAAATCTAAACTTCGGAACGAAAAACCAATTTCGAACCCATGTAGATAGGGTGGGTCTATATATGCCCGATTTTGGTCAATGTTTTGAGATCGTGACGGGGACTGGCTATATAGGCGTTGTAGAGGAGACACAGGGCCATCGTTATCAGAAGAGAAAAGTAGAGGTCATGTTCGAAAATCTAAAGTTCGGAACGAAAAACCAATTTCGAACCCATGTAGATAGGGTGGGTCTATATATGCCCGATTTTGGTCAATGTTTTGAGATCGTGACGGGGACTGGCTATATAGGCGTTGTAGAGGAGACACAGGGCCATCGTTATCAGAAGAGAAAAGTAGAGGTCATGTTCGAAAATCTAAAGTTCGGAACGAAAAACCAATTTCGAACCCATGTAGATAGGGTGGGTCTATATATGCCCGATTTTGGTCAATGTTTTGAGATCGTGACGAGGACTGGCTATATAGGCGATGTAGAGGAGACACAGGGCCATCGTTATCAGAAGAGAAAAGTAGAGGTCATGTTCGAAAATCTAAAGTTCGGAACGAAAAACCAATTTCGAACCCATGTAGATAGGGTGGGTCTATATATGCCCGATTTTGGTCAATGTTTTGAGATCGTGACGGGGACTGGCTATATAGGCGTTGTAGAGGAGACACAGGGCCATCGTTATCAGAAGAGAAAAGTAGAGGTCATGTTCGAAAATCTAAAGTTCGGAACGAAAAACCAATTTCGAACCCATGTAGATAGGGTGGGTCTATATATGCCCGATTTTGGTCAATGTTTTGAGATCGTGACGAGGACTGGCTATATAGGCGTTGTAGAGGAGACACAGGGCCATCGTTATCAGAAGAGAAAAGTAGAGGTCATGTTCGAAAATCTAAAGTTCGGAACGAAAAACCAATTTCGAACCCATGTAGATAGGGTGGGTCTATATATGCCCGATTTTGGTCAATGTTTTGAGATCGTGACGGGGACTGGCTATATAGGCGTTGTAGAAGAGACACAGGGCCATCGTTATCAGAAGAGAAAAGTAGAGGTCATGTTCGAAAATCTAAAGTTCGGAACGAAAAACCAATTTCGAACCCATGTAGATAGGGTGGGTCTATATATGCCCGATTTTGGTCAATGTTTTGAGATCGTGACGGGGACTGGCTATATAGGCGTTGTAGAGGAGACACAGGGCCATCGTTATTAGAAGAGAAAAGTAGAGGTCATGTTCGAAAATCTAAAGTTCGGAACGAAAAACCAATTTCGAACCCATGTAGATAGGGTGGGTCTATATATGCCCGATTTTGGTCAATGTTTTGAGATCGTGACGGGGACTGGCTATATAGGCGTTGTAGAGGAGACACAGGGCCATCGTTATCAGAAGAGAAAAGTAGAGGTCATGTTCGAAAATCTGAAGTTCGGAACGAAAAACCAATTTCGAACCCATGTAGATAGGGTGGGTCTATATATGCCCGATTTTGGTCAATGTTTTAAGATCGTGACGGGGACTGGCTATATAGGCGTTGTAGAGGAGACACAGGGCCATCGTTATCAGAAGAGAAAAGTAGAGGTCATGTTCGAAAATCTAAAGTTCGGAACGAAAAACCAATTTCGAACCCATGTAGATAGGGTGGGTCTATATATGCCCGATTTTGGTCAATGTTTTGAGATCGTGACGAGGACTGGCTATATAGGCGTTGT